>AP025046.1:14218294-14231236 GCA_036186865.1 Eustoma russellianum | reverse complement strand
CTTTATACCATGTAACGTGCCCCGGCTTATATTTCCATCCCGATTAACATTGCAGAGGACTTTATAGCCTGTAACGTGCCCCGGCTTATATTTCCATCCCGCTTTGCGTTACAGGCTTTTGTGCCCTGCAATGCACCTCGGCTTAAATTTCCATCCCGATTAATATTACAGGTCACCTTTGCAAATATGTACCGAAGCACATCTCTTTTTCAAAACAATATGCAATGCAAGTGCCATGATGCAAGACTCCTCGTTTCAATCACATTTCTCGTTCACATATGCAATTCATATTCATATGCGCAAGTAAGAGCAACACACAAGATTTCCCTAACTTACACATCAAAGCTTAGGCTTCAACTAGATCGTCAACACTTAACCTTGATTCCCAAAATTCACAAACCAATGCGAGTACCCCTATCTTTCCTTCATTGAACCTTACAACACTCGTACGTTCATTTCCTAACCCTCCTAGGTCATCCTCATTGAAATCCGATTCGAAAACCCTTTGAAGTCACCAAGTTGATTCACCCTCCTAAATCATGTTCCCAAGACTTAGACTACCATTAATCAGGTCCTAAGAAGTCTCTAAGGTCACCCAAAGATTCCCCGAGCTTCCCTCTTTCTTCCTCTATTTTCCCACAAAACTGATAGACATCATCCCCTCACATCGATCGATCGATGTGACTTCATACCCTCACATTGATTGATCGATGTCCATCAGAGGACATCGATCTCTCAGCCTCTTATACATCGATTGATCGATGTCCATCAGAGGACATCGATCTCTCAACCCTCTTCCACATCGATCGATCGATGTCCATCAGGGAACATCGATCTCTCAACTCCCTTCAAATCGATCGATCGAAGTACTTCATCCCCTCACATCGATCGATCGATGTCTACTATTCCAGAACAGAAATTTTTGCGATTTCTGCAGAAACTGCAGATCTATAACCCAATCGTTTTCCAACTTTCTTCCCATCATTCCAAGTCTAATCTTCCCTATCAATCCATTCTTAATCCCCTCAAACAAGATCCTTCATACGCACATCAACGATTCAACCCTAAAACTCGAATCATTCATCAAATCAAACCAAAAACCTAATCTTTCCACTCTCCCCTCCCTTCAACTGCCATTATCAACATCGTAGGATTCGTGGGATGGGGATTTACATGATCTCACATAATCAACGAAACAACGAACAATATTTCAACATATAATGGCCAAATCTCAAACCAAAACACATAAGTCACACATATAGATTCACAGAAGGAAATTACTGCATGGTGATCCAATTTTGATATCAAAAATAGGCCTTTTCTCTTTCGCAGAACGTAAGAACTTATAAGTAGATTACTTGCCTTTGATTACTCGGAGAATAAATGAAGAACGAATGAGGATTGGATTGATTCCTGGAGAGATTCTTCCTTAAGGTTGCAGGAGTCTCAAAGATCGCCTATGGGGGTGAGGCTGCGTCGTTCTCTGTGAATGGGGAGGAGAACTGACGTTGTCATTTTAATAGGGAATAGGGTAAGATTTGGAGTTTCTAAATTATATCTATTATCTTATTTATCTTAAAGGATAAACCTTCATTATTTAATTCTAAAATTAAATACAACTTAATTCTAATATTTAATCCTCTCATTAATTTCGGATTGATCCTCATACTTAATTCCTAATTCATTACCGTTGACCGTCATTAATCTCCTTTAATTCCTTCTTTGTTTTTTAATTATACTACGGAGGGTACGGGGCATAACAAGTACAGTATCGATTTTGTTGGTGTATGTGAATATATCAAGTGCCACACATAATTTAGTGTATACATATGAACCCAATTGCAAGGCCATGTTTATTTAGGGTCCGAAAATATTACATAGACATTTTTGGAAGTTTGGGCAGCAGCCCACTAACTTTTTTTTTGGGATATTAGTGTATTCTTATTATTAGTTATCAACATATGAGAATATATATATTTGACCATTTATAGATATATATGTATATATGACTATAAATTGTAATTGTTTCATGTTAAATGGCCGAAAAATAATTTGGGATTTGGAGAAGTGGTTTTCGGCCAGGCGCCGGGGTAGGGCATAAGTTTTGATTCAGTTTGACAACTATATGAACTATATGATTTTATGTGGAAAGTAAATCAGTGTATCGGTATTGATTTTGGTGGAAAAGTGGGTCGAGGAATGTACGTGTACGTATATACGTATATATGCATATGTATGGACGTGAGCATATATATGTATATATTTGACCATTTATAGATATATATGTATATATGACGATAAATCGTGATTGTTGCATGTTAAATGGCCGAAAAATATGTTGGAATTCGGAGAAGTGGTTTTCGGCCAGGCGCTGGGGTAGGGTATAAGTTTTGATTCAGTTTGACAACTATATGAACTATATGATTTTATGTGGAAAGTAAATCGGTGTATCGGTTTTGATTTTGGTGGAAAAGTGGGTCGAGGAATGTACGTGTAGCGACCCGTCCCGAGCCCTAATACTCAAAACGACTCACCCGCCGTATTTCGCTGAGGAAGATACAAAGCGTCAAAGTCAAAACGAATACACATCAGCGAAAATCAAAATTTAAAACCTCGAAATAATCATCATCATTAATATCATGTCTAGGCAAATCTAAATCCGATACAATGGTCAAACATAGATAATAACTAAATCTCCAACGTACATAAACCTCGAGTAGCGAAAATAATCGTCTCTAAATCCTCAATGAGTCTCATCGAAATATCCTCAAACTCGAAACCTCCATTCTTGACCATCTTCGAGCGTACTAACTCAATTACCTGTCTATCTGCAAAAAAAATGTTAAAGCGTGGTTTGAGCGACAAGTCGCTCAGCAAGTAATCCCACTATACTTACCATCGGATCATACACAGAGAAGCAAGTGTGATAAAAATATATAACAACTTAAAATAGTAGCATGTTTCTCTTCGCAAGTAAATTTATAATTCTGCCCCTAACATCCAAAAGCAAGTAGAGCAAATAGACCCAACAAAGTACGTAACAAAGTCCAATAAAGTACATAACAAAGTCTGAATAGGTACACAACAAAGTCCAATCGAGTACACAACAAGTCCAATTAGGGGTTAGTCCAAATCCAAAATCGATGATGTAATTTTTCAAATATGCCATGACAAAATGTCCAAAGTCAAAGGTCCAAATTCCATGGTTCAAAAGTCCAAATTCCAAAATTTCCAAACCTGATTTAGCCGGTCCAATGTCCAAAAATCCAAATCTGAGTACAACTCAGTCCAAATCCAAATATCAAAGTGTCCAAAATGTAGAAATATGAGGGTTTGAGTGATTTCAAAATAAAGAAATTTGAATATATATATATATATATATATATATATATATATATATATATATATATATATATATATAACAGTGTACACGTATGCATGATAACTTGCCTTATTTAGCTTATATATTATGTTGCCGAACTAACGAGCCATGAAGCTTTAAAGCTTACATCATATGGCGAACATTTGTTGAGTTTATACTATTTTCAGGTGCCACAATTAATGAACTAAAGTAGTTCATTAAGTGAAGTACTTAGTTTAATAAACTAAGTAGTTCATTAAAGGAAGATGCATTTGGAAAAGACATGAAGGCAACATGGCTATGGAAGGAAGTTCTCTCCTCCTCCCCACATCAATTTCACACGCCATATATACATAATATATATATATTTTCAGATTTTTTTTAAAAGGCACATACACATTTACTCCAACGTACTATCGACACGTTATATATCTTACGAACGTACGTTTACGTCACACCACTATACTTAACTCATATTTATGAGTATATTCAGATCTTATATCATATGATATAAGATATGGTGATGACAAATTAAATACGACACGATAAAAGGTTCTAAACCGAAATTTGTCGTATCGGGCGATACCAAAACTTCGCCAACGTGTCACGTACTTGCCATAAATAAATGGTCAGCCCATATACATCAAAATTTATTAAAAATTTCGTGCCATACACTGTATATTGAGACAAAAATACTTTCCATGTTGGCACACACAAATCATCCCACATTTAGGCCAAAATGTGAAGATTTCAATTTTATTTTTGTCACATGTTATGGTACCACTTTAAATCAGCCAAGTGCTGAAAATTAAAGTATATATTATATATATTATGTATAACATAATATATATAGCATGTGCAAAAGTTGGAATTTAAAATAGAGAAAAATCGGGTAATCGATAAATATCGAAAATTCGGTTTTTCTACGCACATGACATGGAACGTTTTTCTTGAACATCATGGGACACGTATCTAGACACTTTTTACATATAATATACATCTTAAAGTGTTCTAGAAAATTAAATTAAGGGCTGATTGGAATATTACATGTGTGTAATATTAAATGTGCACTATTTTACAAAGTTAGCAAAAAAATAAATTTCAGCACATGCATATACACACTTAAACGTCACCCCAGCTGAGATGGAGCACATGTGGAGCCTTGTTGGCATGTTGATTGGTCAAGAATCAATCATACAATGTTGATGAATCAAAGAGAGAAGCTACAAAAGGTAAGTTTTCAACATACACCTCTCTTATGTCACATGCTGAAAATTTCAGCATGTCACACACCTTGTGGCCGTTTTCTTCAACATTAAGGGAGATATTTTGTTGATTTTTATTAAGGAATAAATCAAAGGAGTTATGGAAATGATTTGAATTGTGTATAAGGTTATTAAGTGTGATATTCTTTATATCACACATGCTGAATTTTTTTTTCAGCATGTGTGAAGTTGGTTGTGGCCGAATATGACACCCTTATTGTGTTCAAATTCATTCTCCATCATGTAGCAAGACTTACCTTAAATAATGGATGAATTTTTATGGAAGAAATTCAAAGAAAAAATGGAAGAAATCCAGATTTATTTCATGTGGTTAATGCTGAAAATTTCAGCATTGAATCACCTTATGTGGCCGATTTTCTTGAGATGGAAAGAAGGAATTTTGTGTCTCACAATTTATGTGAATATCTCTTAAGTTATGGAATGTATTATGTGATGATTATTTGGCAAATATTCAGTATTTTTTTTAGAATATCCATGTCATCAAATGATGACAACATTGAGCCAATCAAAAGGTGCCAAGTAAGCAATGACTAAATGATGGTCCAATGGAATGATGCCAAGCAAGCAAAACATTGTCACCATGATGTCTCACACTCTCTCAAGCAATTAAAAGGAAATTTTCAAGAGGAGAGAGGGGTGCAAGGGGACGGCCTGGACATTCTATAAGGAGAAGAGAAGAACAAACAAAAACAACACCAAGAAATACATTCAAAAGTGATCAAAGTGCAAAAGCCTTCTTCTCCTACACTTTCTTTCTTTCTTCTCTTATAAAAAGCCTATTGTACTTTATTTCTTTCATTCTTGAATAGGCTTCATAGAAACCACCATTCATACATCTTTGTAAAAGATTGATCAAGGTGTGATCAATCTTCATTCTAGCGAGGTGGTGGTGTTCGTGCAAATTGTACTCACAATACAACGTTTGTAAAGGGTTGGAGTTAAGGTGTAACTCTATCAACCCTGCGGTAAGGTGTACTGCGTGTGTGAAATTAGTGTGAACCAAGGAAGGTGTTCCTTGAAGACTGGAGTAGGTTGTTTATAACCGAACCAGTATAAAATTCTTGGTGCAATTTACTTTCTGCATTTACGTTTCAGTTTCTGCGCTGTTTACTCATATTGTTCACGTTCGCAAAAATAGTAAACGTTTTCTAAAAATTATAAAAATTTCCAGAAACATACATAAACGTTCTAGGGTTAATTTGGCACAAGTTTCAACCCTTTTGGACAAGTATAGGTCAGTCAAACATCAAAAGTTCTAAGACTAGTGCAGTCTGATTTTCAGACTTGCAAAGGTTGAGACTTTGGGTGTATTTGACCTACTTCCCAAAAGAATTTTCAAAAACTGTTTCAACCCATTTAAATAAAGTGTGTGAAGAGTTATTGGTCAAATTTTCAGATCATTTGGACATTCACACAAATAGGAATTAATTTTTCAAAACCATCTACCGGTTCTGGCAGATTTGCACAATCTGAGTGCCAACGGTTTTTGAAGGGGTTAAAGGTTGAATTTTGATTTGAAATTTTTAGGGGACCCTCACAACATCTGAGGCTAAGTTCTCTCAAAATTTCATAATTTTTGGAGACCTCTAACCTAGTTTTTAAAACGTTTCAAAACTGGTCCTGAAAACAGAATCTGTTTTCAGAACTTGAATTGGTTATGTTTAAAGAAATTTTAAAAACCATATTTTCCGCACCACCTATTCAACCCCCCCCCCCTTCTAGTGGTGCCTTGCAGATCCTACAAGTGGTATCAGAGCGCAGGAATACTCACGACAAGGAATCCAACGATTCAGTGAGATGGCATCCACAAATCTCAAAACCGAACAAGAAGGTATGTCGAGCCAAAGGCCTCCACTCTTTGACGGTGAGTCTTTTATTCAATGGAAACTTAGGATGAAACTTTTTCTTATGGCTATAGACATAGACCTTTGGTCAATAATTGAAGATGGTCCATATGTCCCATCTAAATTGTCCATTGTAGATGGAGTCACACTAGAAGTAATTAAAACGAGACAAGACTATACTAGTGAAGACAAAAAGAAACTGAGTATGAATGCTAAGGCCATGCAATTACTCTTAAATGGTTTAAGTAAGAGTGAGTCTAGTTATGTGTCCAATTGTTCGAGTGCACAAGAAATGTGGAGAATCTTAGAAATGAAACACGAAGGCACAAGTCAAGTAAAAGAGTCTAAAATTAATATGCTCATGTCTACTCTTGAGTCTTTTAAGTTGTTGCCTAATGAGTCAATTGTAGATATGGATCTTCGTTTGACTAACATCTATAATTCTCTTGAGTCTCTTGGTAAGGCTTTTACAACGCAGGAAAGGTACAGAAAGGCCTACGGACCCTTCCTTCGGAATGGGATCCTAAAGTGACTGCTATAGAAGAAAGCAAGGAGACTAAATCAATAAAAATGGAAGAACTCATTGGTTCACTCAAAGTTTATGAAAACAAACTTATTATTCGGAAATCGGAATCAATCAAACAAGGTAAGACAATTGCTTTTAAATCAAATGAATACGTCTCCCCTCCCTCCGATCACGTAGATGATAGTGATTCCGAATCGGATAATGATGACTTAATTCTATTGGCAAAAGGACTAAGAAGATTCATGAGAAAATCATTTAGAAATAAAAACAAGGGCATTACATCTAAGAGAAATAAAAACAAGTCAAATGATAAGGACATTAAATGTTATGAATGCGGCAAACTAGGACACTTATCATATGACTGCCCAAACAAAGAAAAGCAAACTAATAAGTACCCTGACAAGGAGCGGAACAAAAATAGACCCGTCTCAGATCCTAAACAAAGGAAACGTGCACTAAAGGCCTCCACATGGAGTGACTCATCAGACTCTGAAACTGAGACCGAAGAGGAGACCGCTCAAGTTTGCTTCGCTTCAAAGGCGTCTAATGAGGTATCATCCGACTCTGACTCTGACTCTGAACCTTCTTATGATGATCTTTTTAGTCAGTATCTTGAATTACACAAATTTACTAAGACTCTCGCAAAAGAAAAGAAACGTTTAATTGAAGACAAGAAACTGTTAGAATCTTCTAACGAGAATCTTGTCGCTCAATTAAGCGATTCAAAGAAAGAGTCTTCATGTGCCATCACTGCATTAAAAACCGAGATCTCATCATTAACTTCTCAAAATAATGAAATGAAATGCGAGATTTCAAATTTGAAATCAAGGAATACAGATTTAGAGAAAATGATGAAACAATTCGATACAGGGTCAAACATGCTGCATCGCATCATATTATCGCAAAAGCATGACAGTGACAAAACTGGATTGGGGAACGTTGATACTAACAAAGTATCAACCAAACCAACCAAGTTTGTTGTGTCTAAAAAGGTAGACACCCCTAAGCATCAAGTGGCGTCTAAGATGACGCAAAAAGCACCCCCTTCCACACGCCCCACTTCCTCATATCATGTGAAATATAATGTTGTACCATATAGATATGAGAAAAGAGATCAATGCATACACGGAATACATATCATCCACGCACCACGCACACACACACAAGGACATATCACAAACGTCCTTCATACAATGAGTATAGGGGAGTCCTTGGGCAAAGACCCAAAGTACATGCACCACATGTATACTATGTCGCACCTTCATCTACCTTCTTGCCATTTGATAGACCGAGAAGGATCACCCAAGTATGGGTACCGAAAGGTACCTTTACTAAAAGGTGATTAACTAACTCGAAAGGACCCAAAATTAAAAGGGTACCTAAATCACCTTTTACATTGCAGGGAGACCACTCATCAAAAGACACATCAATAAAGTGGTTCCTTGACAGTGGTTGCTCGAGGCACATGACAGGTGACCCGAGCCTCTTCTCCAAATTAAAGAAGGTCACAAAAGGCGGATCCGTGACCTTTGGAGACAACAATGAAGGCAAGATCATTGGTAAAGGTACGATTGGAAACCCGGATACACTTCAAATCTCAAACGTGTTTTTGGTAAGCAACTTATCTTACAATCTTCTTAGTATTTCGCAATTTGTTGACAATGGTTTCAATGTGTGTTTTACTCACCCTTACTGTAATATAATAAATAAAAATGGAGAAACTGTTTTAAAAGGAAAACGTGAAGGAAATATATTCACACTATCTATGGATGATGTAGTAGATGCCAAAGTTAAATGCTTTATGTCAAATGAACCCAATGTGAATTTGTGGCATAGACGTTTAGGACACATAGGTATTTCTACATTAGAAAAATTGCAACGAAAGAACCTAGTACGGGGATTGCCTACGCTTGATTTAAACAACTTTCAGTTGTGTGAATCTTGCATAAAAGGCAAACAAACACGTGAGTCACTTAAGCCTAAAAATAAGATAAGCACGACTAGAATACTAGAACTATTGCATATCGATTTGTTTGGTCCTAGTCGCACTACAAGCCTTGGTGGGCGTCACTATGCATGCGTAATTGTTGATGACTTTTCTCGTTATACTTGGACTTTATTTCTTGCACATAAGGATGATAGCGCCGTAGAAATCGCTAAATTAATTAAACAACTTGAGAATCAATACGGCGTAAATGTGAAAAGAATAAGAAGCGATAGAGGCGGTGAGTTTAAAAATAAAGAGATGATTTCATTTTGTGAAGAAAAAGGAATTAAACATGAGTTTTCGCCACCTAGAACTCCATAATTAAATGGAGTAGTAGAAAGAAAGAATCGCACACTACAAGAAATCGCTAGAACTATGCTTTGCGAAAATAAACTGCCTAGATTTCTGTGGGCGGAAGCCGTAAACTGTGCATGCTATATTGTAAATCGCCTATCTATAAGAAAGAAAATAAACAAGACGCCTTACGAAAGCAGATAAATTGCACATAGCCCTTTTCTTTCTTCTTATTTGTGCAAGCTTCTTCTTCTTTTCCTTAATACTTATTGATATATCCAAGAGAGAAGTAACTCAAATATATAAGTAGTTGAAAAAAATCCTTAAGTGAACGTTGGAAACCTCCATTAGCACCCGAAACTCCCACAGGTTTTTCCTTAAGGTAAATTCTATAAAAAATTGAAATGACACAAGATAACTTAGACAAATTTGAATCCAAATCAATTGAGTGCATTTTTATTGGGTATTCCATAAACTCTAAAGCATATAGATGTTATGATCCTCACACTAGACAAATCATAGAATCTATTCATGTTAAATTCAATGAATTTGGAGAGATTGATAAAGAAAAGGAATATGATGATGACTTTGATTTGAAACCCGTTTTGGAGGAAGAAAATGAGTCTTTTGATATGCATGAGATGAATGAAACACTAGAAATGCATGATCATATAGAAACGCATGATAACTTAGAAAATAATCAACCAAGATGGCATAGAGATCACCCACATGATCTCATCATAGGCGACATCACTCACGGTGTGCGACCACGTAGAAGAATCACTTCGGATGAGATAAATGAATTTCATGCTATGATTTCTGAAATTGAGCCTAAAAATGTGCATGATGCTTTGAGTGATTCATCTTGGATTGATGCTATGCATGACGAACTTAATCAATTCGTTAGAAATGATGTATGGGACTTAGTGCCACGACCACAAGATAAGACAATAATAGGCACAAAGTGGGTATTTAGGAACAAAATGAATGAGGAAGGAAAGGTCGTTAGAAATAAAGCAAGACTCGTAGCTCAAGGATATAATCAAGAAGAAGGAATAGACTACGATGAAACATTTGCACCCGTAGCACGTTTAGAAGCTATACGACTCTTACTTGCTATTGCTTGCTTGAAAGATTTTAAATTATATCAAATGGACGTCAAAAGTGCTTTTCTAAACGGATTTATACAAGAAGAAGTATACGTGAAGCAACCACCCGGTTTTGAAGATTTGAAACATCCAGATCACGTGTACAAACTAAAGAAGGCAGTATATGGCCTAAAGCAAGCGCCGAGAGCATGGTATGATCGTTTTGCCACTTTTCTTTTAGAAAATAATTTTAAACGTGGTACTATAGATAGTACACTATTTTTGAAACAAGAAAAATCAGATTTACTTATTATTCAAATTTACGTAGATGACATTATTTTCGGTTCTACCTCACATAGACTTGTTAAAGATTTTGAAAATTGTATGAAAGCTGAATTTGAAATGTCTATGGTTGGTGAACTTAATTATTTTCTTGGCTTGCAGATTAAGCAAACGAGTAAAGGAATTCATATAAGCCAAGCTAAGTACGTAAATGACATGATCAAGAAGTTCAATTTTGAAAATTTGAAACCATCCCCCACGCCTATGAGTGTTACTACTAAATTAGACAAAGATGAACATGGTAAAGACATTGATAATGGATTATATCGATCTATGATAGGCTCTTTACTATATTTAACTGCTAGTAGGCCTGACATTATGTTTAGCGTATGCATGTGTGCTCGTTTTCAAAGTCAACCTAAGGTGTCACACTTAAATGCGGTAAAAAGAATATTCCGCTATATTAAGCACACGCCCACCTTAGGTATTTGGTATGATAAGGACTCTACATTCGACTTACATGCTTACACTGATGCAGATTATGGTGGCTGCAAAATAGATAGAAAAAGCACGAGCGGAACTTGCCAATTTATAGGAAATTCCCTTATTTCGTGGTTTTCCAAAAAGCAAGCAAGTGTTGCTTTGTCCACTACTGAGGCTGAGTATATGGCTCTTAGCCTTTGCTGCACACAGTTGTTGTGGATAAAACAACAACTTTCGGACTTTGGAATTACCGTAGATAAAATTCCTATATATTGTGATAGTATGAGTGCAATAAATTTGTCTAAGAACCCCGTATTACACTCTAAGGCTAAGCATATAGAAGTTCGCTATCATTTTCTTCGTGATCACGTTAACAATGGTAATATTGTCATAGATCACGTACGCACAGAATCACAAGTAGCGGATATATTTACAAAGGCCTTAAATCAAGCCACATTTGAATCTCTCCGTTCTAAATTAGGCATGCTTCCTGTTGACGTGATTTAATGCGATATCATTGATTTACCTTCCTTTTTGACAGGAATCTTTTGATTAACTTTCCAAAATAAAGGGGGAGAGAGAAGCATGATTTAAGGGGGAGAGAGAGATTTAAGGAGATTTAAGGGGGAGAGAGATCACTGATTGATTCTAATTGCATGAATCAAGGGGGAGCCGGATTTGAAATTCGAAATTCAAATTTCAAATCTGTGCATAATTCAAGGGGGAGATAACACTTAAATCATGTACACTAGTTATTTTGAAAATCATCAAAAGGGGGAGATTGTAGAAATATGAGGGTTTGAGTGATTTCAAAATAAAGAAATTTGAATATATATATATATATATATATATATATATATATATATATATATATATATATAAACGTTGGATATATATATATATAACAAGTGTACATGTATGCATGATAACTTGCCTTATTTAGCTTATATATTATGTTGCCGAACTAACGAGCCATGAAGCTTTAAAGCTTACATCATATGGCGAACATTTGTTGAGTTTATACTATTTTCAGGTGCCACAATTAATGAACTAAAGTAGTTCATTAAGTGAAGTACTTAGTTTAATAAACTAAGTAGTTCATTAAAGGAAGATGCATTTGGAAAAGACATGAAGGCAACATGGCTATGGAAGGAAAGTTCTCTCCTCCTCCCCACATCAATTTCACACGCCATATATACATAATATATATATATTTTCAGATTTTTTTTTAAAAGGCACATACACATTTACTCCAACGTACTATCGACACGTTATATATCTTACGAACGTACGTTTACGTCACACCACTATACTTAACTCATATTTATGAGTATATTCAGATCTTATATCATATGATATAAGATATGGTGATGACAAATTAAATACGACACGATAAAAGGTTCTAAACCGAAATTTGTCGTATCGGGCGATACCGAAACTTCGCCAACGTGTCACGTACTTGCCATAAATAAATGGCCAGCCCATATACATCAAAATTTATTAAAAATTTCGTGCCATACACTGTATATTGAGACAAAAATACTTTCCATGTTGGCACACACAAATCATCCCACATTTAGGCCAAAATGTGAAGATTCCAATTTTATTTTTGTCACATGTTTATGGTACCACTTTAAATCAGCCAAGTGCTTAAAATTAAAGTATATATTATATATATATTATGTATAACATAATATATATAGCATGTGCAAAAGTTGGAATTTAAAATAGAGAAAAATCGGGTAATCGATAAATATCGAAAATTCGGTTTTCTACGCACATGACATGGAA
>AP025046.1:14168225-14218284 GCA_036186865.1 Eustoma russellianum | reverse complement strand
CATGACATGGAACGTTTTTTCTTGAACATCATGGGACACGTATCTAGACACTTTTTATATATAATATAAATCTTAAAGTTTTCTAGAAAATTAAATTAAGGGCTGATTGGAATATTACATGTGTGTAATATTAAATGTGCACTATTTTACAAAGTTAGCAAAAAAATAAATTTCAGCACATGCATATACACACTTAAACGTCACCCCAGCTGAGATGGAGCACATGTGGAGCCTTGTTGGCATGTTGATTGGTCAAGAATCAATCATACAATGTTGATGAATCAAAGAGAGAAGCTACAAAAGGTAAGTTTTCAACATACACCTCTCTTATGTCACATGCTGAAAATTTCAGCATGTCACACACCTTGTGGCCGTTTTCTTCAACATTAAGGGAGATATTTTGTTGATTTTTTATTAAGGAATAAATCAAAGGAGTTATGGAAATGATTTGAATTGTGTATAAGGTTATTAAGTGTGATATTCTTTATATCACACATGCTGAATTGTTTTTTCAGCATGTGTGAAGTTGGTTGTGGCCGAATATGACACCCTTATTGTGTTCAAATTCATTCTCCATCATGTAGCAAGACTTACCTTAAATAATGGATGAATTTTTATGGAAGAAATTCAAAGAAAAATGGAAGAAATCCAGATTTATTTCATGTGGTTAATGCTGAAAATTTCAGCATTGAATCACCTTATGTGGCCGATTTTCTTGAGATGGAAAGAAGGAATTTTGTGTCTCACAATTTATGTGAATATCTCTTAAGTTATGGAATGTATTATGTGATGATTATTTGGCAAATATTCAGTATTTTTTTTTAGAATATCCATGTCATCAAATGATGACAACATTGAGCCAATCAAAAGGTGTCAAGTAAGCAATGACTAAATGATGGTCCAATGGAATGATGCCAAGCAAGCAAAACATTGTCACCATGATGTCTCACACTCTCTCAAGCAATTAAAAGGAAATTTTCAAGAGGAGAGAGGGGTGCAAGGGGACGGCCTGGACATTCTATAAGGAGAAGAGAAGAACAAACAAAAACAACACCAAGAATTACATTCAAAAGTGATCAAAGTGCAAAAGCCTTCTTCTCCTACACTTTCTTTCTTTCTTCTCTTGTAAAAAGCCTATTGTACTTTATTTCTTTCATTCTTGAATAGGCTTCATAGAAACCACCATTCATACATCTTTGTAAAAGATTGATCAAGGTGTGATCAATCTTCATTCTAGCGAGGTGGTGGTGTTCGTGCAAATTGTACTCACAATACAAGGTTTGTAAAGGGTTGGAGTTAAGGTGTAACTCTATCAACCCTGCGGTAAGGTGTACTGCGTGTGTGAAATTAGTGTGAACCAAGGAAGGTGTTCCTTGAAGACTGGAGTAGGTTGTTTATAACCGAACCAGTATAAAATTCTTGGTGCAATTTACTTTCTGCATTTACGTTTCAGTTTCTGCGCTGTTTACTCATATTGTTCACGTTCGCAAAAATAGTAAACGTTTTCTAAAAATTATAAAAATTTCCAGAAACATACATAAACGTTCTAGGGTTAATTTGGCACAAGTTTCAACCCTTTTGGACAAGTATAGGTCAGTCAAACATCAAAAGTTCTAAGACTAGTGCAGTCTGATTTTCAGACTTGCAAAGGTTGAGACTTTGGGTGTATTTGACCTACTTCCCAAAAGAATTTTCAAAAACTGTTTCAACCCATTTAAATAAAGTGTGTGAAGAGTTATTGGTCAAATTTTCAGATCATTTGGACATTCACACAAATAGGAATTAATTTTTCAAAACCATCTACCGGTTCTGGCAGATTTGCACAATCTGAGTGCCAACGGTTTTTGAAGGGGTTAAAGGTTGAATTTTGATTTGAAATTTTTAGGGGACCCTCACAACATCTGAGGCTAAGTTCTCTCAAAATTTCATAATTTTTGGAGACCTCTAACCTAGTTTTTAAAACGTTTTAAAACTGGTCCTGAAAACAGAATCTGTTTTCAGAACTTGAATTGGTTATGTTTAAAGAAATTTTAAAAACCATATTTTCCACACCACCTATTCAACCCCCCTTCTAGTGGTGCCTTGCAGATCCTACACAAAATCCAAATATCCAAAACCCGGCTAAAACGGTCCACATCAATGCAATGGCTATAGCACTTCCCCTACAATTGACTTATACCGTAAGACTTACAAATTGGTCCCCCAATAGTCAATATGCCCTGGCGCTCTATATCACAATAGCCAATATGCCAGGGTGCCCTAATGGCAGCCAATATGTTCGGGCGCTCTATATCCAAAATAGCCAATATGCCCGGACGCTCCGTTTGTTTGGAACCAATTCGGCTTTTCAAGTGTAGGGGTGAATTTCCAAAAATATGCAAATGCAACCTTCAAAATCATTTTCCAAGTACCAAAGTTAGTCCAAATTCCAAAATGAACCAAAATATCAAATTTATCAAAATTACCAAAATGCCCTCCAAATAACACATAATTCCAAACAAATAGCCAAATAACACATAACTCCAAACAAATAGTCCAAATAGGCCAAACATATCCAAAATATCAAAACCATCACTCCAACCCGTGTATGTATACACGCATATAGGCTCACGTCCATACATGCACATATACATGTATATACGTACACGCTACTCCTTCGGCCCACTTTTTCCCAAAATCGATACCGATACGCCGATTTATCTTCACATAAAATCAAAATCCATACTTCGTATATTTATCAAATTTTTATCCTCTCCTAAGCCAAAAAGGGCTATCATTTTAAACTTATAACTCTCGGCCTTCACGGGCAATAATTTATTGTTCGATATATAGATATATACATATATATAGCATATACATAAGATCACCCGAAATATAATCTTTATTTGGCCGAATGTGGTAGCCACTGAAATACTAGAATCTTATTCAGCCAGCATTCACCTTAATTACCAAATTTCTCCATTAACATAAACCACACATATATATAAATTGTAAAAAATATACATCCTTTATTTAATTTCAAATCAGCCGATTCTCTTGAAAATTTTCAATTCCAAATCTCACAAAGTTAACTGTACTTATCCTCATCGTCGGCCAAAATTACATACGTATATATTACCTTAACTATTTAATTAGGCAAATTAAATATATTTCTCAAATGGCGGCACATGAATTCCTCACAAGAATCTTCATACCTTTTACACAAATATATATCCCACAGCCCACATTCATATATTTATATTCGTATACTAACTTTGTACATAAATTAAGTCCTCTTTTTTTTCTTTAATGGCCATTCGTCCAGTGTACAAAAAAAACCACAACAGTTATAAATTTACATCAACCTCATACACATATATATAATTACACATATACACATATATTTGGTCATATATGAACATGGATATACATTCATCTATGCACTCAAATTTACTTATACATTATCCGTATTTTGAAACGAAACTATAGATATGGTTTTCACAAATTCATAATAAGCACATAGTGGATACTTACAACACATACATACATATAAGATCAACCAACTATGCAACCAAAAATACATCATGCATGATCCGGTTTTATAATCAACATAAACATATAGATTTTCACAAAACATAGCAAGTAAAGGGAGATTACTTACCTCTAATCTTCTATACTTTACAGTATACGAATTGGGGTTGAGTTGGTGCAAAATTCTCCTTTTTCCACCTTCCAAACTCTCAGCCACTGTGTTCAAAGGTTTGCAAAGTCTATACTTTCTTTTTCTTTCTCTGATGGAGGCAGCCGCCTGGGGAAAGGGGAGGGTTTGGAAGTATGAATGTTTTTCTTCTTCTTTTTGGCTGAGTAGGCGGCAGAATGGGTGGGGGAGAAATTAGTTAGGCATTATGTGTGTATATATAATTATTTAGATAGGTATTAGGGTTAGGAGGTTTCCTTATAGTTATCTTCTTAATTTAGAAAAACTAATCCTAATTCAAACCAACCTAATTAGTTAGGATAGTATTTATGATTATCTTTTTTTTCTTTTTTTTATAAAGAAATATAACGTGAAAATTTGCTAAAATGCGATATTCCATGTGAATCTTATTGATCAGGATGATTCATCATACATTCAAAAGAAAAAGAACTATACAGTTTGTAGGCTTAGGAAACTTTACTCTAGCGCAGAATAAAATATGTACTTGAAGGAAGTAAATTTCTATATACATTTAGGAAATAGTGGATTAATATTTCCAAAACATTATGCTGTATACATAGTTACTGGACTTGAAACTAATTGTAACTTGTTATATTCATTGACTAATTAAAGATTGTTGTGCTGAAACAACTCATTATAATGACTTAACAATGTTGAAAACTGCGTTAGTTTGCATACATTTTACCAATTGTGTTTGTAACGGGATATAACACTCCTCCCTTCTTACAAAAAGTTTCGTCCTCGAAACTTACATACCTTCTTATCATTCATTTTGCTTAGTTCCTATGAATATCTCAATAATGTTGTACTTATGTAGTTGCATTCTACATTTGAAATACCATGCTTAACCCTATCGATCAAGTGCCAAGGTCAACTGACTCCCTATAGGTATCTAAACCTCATTACAAATGACGTTCCTCACGGGTTAGACTTCCAATAATCATTTCTTGTATACCGAAAAGGTAATTGTTGAACTCAATATCTACCGCTAGTTATATCATAACTTAATCGTTCCATAACTCTAGTATCAACCTTACGGGTATCATCACCATACTGAAAGTTCCACAATCCGGTTGTCAGTCTAAGTATTCTTACCTGCTGTACTCAGCAACCCTCTTTAATCAGTACCTATGCGTACTACAATATTTAGCTAAACGTCTTATTTACAAGACACATTCCTTATACTTTATGTATTCTCAGAAAAACATTTTATTCTCGTACGATTCTACTTAGTCATCACTAGCTTCTCACCAGATAAACATTAACTTACTTCTCCATAGTTACAACTTAGGAGTTTCACTATACCATCACACACCTTCAAGCTTACTTGTTTCGATAGATCGTTATTCCTAATGACGATATCACAACTTATCAGTTAGATGCTTAATCGTAACTGGTCTCCACTTGTTCTATATCCTAAAATTCGGCTTGAACAGTCATTATCTTAGCCATCTTGAGGCATTCTAATCCCCCATTCTTCTGCAGACACTCTGATCTACCGTATATATCTAGTTAGTTATTTCATCCGTTACTTGTTCATGCTTACGCCACCTATGTGCATCATTCAACTGATATCATTGTAGTCTATAATATCTGAATTCTTAAAACTAATCATATGTGATCCCTTACCTATATAGACACCTAAACCTCAGTATCCATCAAGTCCTCAAATCACTTCTGTATACCTACGCGCGAGCTCTATAATCATGTCCTTACTTTTTCGGAGATATCATCAATAGCCTAGTATACAAAATATGTGTATGGACATGTTTTTCTTTAAGTTGCAAACAGAAAGAAAATGAGTTCATGTAGTTCTTCTTTTTTTTGAAAGTATATCCTTTCTTTTTTTTTCACAACACGAGATTCGAAGTAGTATATACTTGTTTTTATAAAAGCAAAGTTTCAAGTGAACTCGTGTAAAGATAATAATATAACTTGTTTCCGTAAGTGGTGTCACATGTGACCTCTTATAAAAACAAGAACATAACTTGTTCGCAAAAGTATTACGATAAATCCGCATTAAAATAGTTGAAACTCAACAACGTTACGTTTTTTTAAACGAGTTGAATACGGTACCTCTCTTGTTCAAAAAAAAAGTATGTATATTTTGAAATTACTTTTTGTTTCGCAAAATTAAGTAAATTCATTGCAAGCGGTTAATAACTTCAGAAACATTTAATGGGTAAATGCTTGCAACTTCAATGTTTGAAAAATAGAATTTATTTGCCAAAACTGTTGTAACAAAACGAAATTTGAAATATTGTATAAGAAATATGTAAACATCTCGCTCTTTGAAAAACATCAACAAAAAAATGTATCTAATTTTCAGAGTTGTCGGAGTAGTTGAAATTTCGTTACATTGATATACAAATTCGAAAAGAAAATGTAGCTTTGGGAAGTTAGTAGACTATATAAAAACGAATTTGTTGAAATACTTAGAAGCAAAATTTTTGAAAAACCTTTAAAATATAGACTATATCTTGGTATACGTGCTATATGAAAACAATTAGCTACTAGAAATTTTTTTTGTTCATACTAAGTATAATTTCTATAATCCATCCTTATTTTTAAATGAAAAATCTGTCTAGTATCGTTTCTTATAAGTCTATCATTTGCCTATTATGATTGAATTCCTTAACTTAAATTGTCCAATCCTAGTGTGGCACACTAAATATTGATCGACTTATAGTATTCTAATTCACCATGCTTCCGCAAGCCACACTAACTCATCGTACTTCTTTACTTGGTCATTTCAACTGCTAACTTTACCTTGGTTAAATCTCATATGAAAAGCAACCACTACTTGTTCATGCTTATTCTATTTTAATTCAAGCCTAATCGACACATCAGTACTTACATGTTCCTAGGAATCAACACTTAACCCAAATGTGTAATAATTTGTCATTCCAATGTATTCATTCTAGTAATGCTCGCTTATCACTAACAATCAATATCTCTAATAGGACTAATATCTTCGGCTTATATGATACTCTAAAATTTGACATCTGAATCATAACTATAAACTCCTTCGTACGATATTCTTTGCTAAACTCTACTGATCATAATACTTGTAAATCGTTACTTAGTCTCTATCATTTACTACAAATCATTTCTTAGGAGCTACGATCCCAACTTAGACCTAGTCGTGTTCCAAAACTACTATCAAGGTAGAGGCGTGAACCTGCTTCATTTGTCATAATGGTACCGGGTTTGCAGAGGTCGAATCTAAAGGATTATATAAATGGTTATAATCAGCACTTAGGTAAGGCAATTAATTCAGAGTCGTATGAAGTGACCTATGTATACGTGGGCATATTCCTATTCGATCATCACTTAGGTCTAATGTCATGACTTATTTCTAGAATCGATACTTGGTATCATCATTTCTTACGTCTAAAATCATTACTTATTTCTAAGTTTAATGCCTAGAATATAATCACAGGTTATGACTAAGATCAGTGCTTATGTTCAAATCATCACCTAATATTCAGATCATCTCTTACGTCTAAGATCGTAACTTATGTTCAAGATCATCGCTTAGCTTCTAAGGTCACGTTTTTATTTCCAATAACATGTTTAGTATATATAATCAGCGCTTATGACTAAAATCAGTGCTTAAGTCCAAGATCGACTCTTAAGCAAAAAAAAAATTGTCACTTATGTCTAAAATTGTGACTTAGGGCAATCAAAATCGTCACCTATGTCTAATGTCAAAACTTACTTCTAAAATCGATGATTAGTATCATGGTTCTTAAGTCTAAAATCATGACTTAGGGACAAAATCGTAACTTAATTTCTAAGATCATGGCCTAAACCTACGTTCCTGTAGTGGATCTAGAGCCATGCTCTGATACCACCTGTAGCGACCCGTCCCGAGCCCTAGTACTCGAAACGACTCACCCGTCGTATTTCGCTGAGGAAGATACAAAGCGTCAAAGTCAAAACGAATACACATTAGCGGAAATCAAAATTTAAAACCTCGAAATAATCATCATCATTAATATCAATGTCTAGGCAAATCTAAATCCGATACAATGGTCAAACATAGATAATAACTAAATCTCCAACGTACATAAATCTCGAGTAGCGAAAATAATCGTCTCTAAATCCTCAATGAGTCTCATCGAAATATCCTCAAACCCAAAACCTCCATTCTTGATCATCCTCAAGTGTACTAACTCAATTACCTGTCTATCTGCAAAAAAAAATGTTAAAGCGTGGTTTGAGCGACAAGTCGCTCAGCAAGTAATCCCACTATACTTACCATCGGATCATACACGGAGAAGCAAGGGTGATAAAATATATAACAACATAAAATAGTAGCATGATTCTCTTCGCAAGTAAATTTACAATTCTGCCCCTAACATCCAAAAGCAAGTAGAGCAAATAGACCCAACAAAGTACGTAACAAAGTAGAATAACGTACATAACAAAGTCCGAATAGGTACACAACAAAGTCCAATCGAGTACACAACAAGTCCAATTAGGGGTTAGTCCAAGTCCAAAATCGATGATGCAATTTTTCAAATATGCCATGACAAAATGTCCAAAGTCAAAGGTCCAAATTCCATAGTTCAAAAGTCCAAATTCCAAAATTTCCAAACCTGATTTAGCAGGTCCAATGTCCAAAAATCCAAATCTGAGTACAACTTTGTCCAAATCCAAATATCAAAGTGTCCAAAATCCAAATATCCAAAACCCGGCTAAAACGGTCCACATCAATGCAATGGCTATAGCACTTCCCCTACAATTGACTTATACTGTAAGACTTACAAATTGGTCCCCCAATAGTCAATATGTCCTGGCGCTCTATATCACAATAGCCAATATGCCAGGACGCCCTAATGGCGGCCAATATGTCCGGGCGCTCTATATCCAAAATAGCCAATATGCCCGGACGCTCCGTTTGTTTGGAACCAATTCGGCTTAACAATATATTTCAAGTGTAGGGGTGAATTTCCAAAAATATGCAAATGCAACCTTCAAAATCATTTTCCAACTACCAAAGTTAGTCCAAATTCCAAAATGAACCAAAATATCAAATTTGTCAAAATTACCAAAATGCCCTCCAAATAACACATAATTCCAAACAAATAGCCAAATAACATATAACTCCAAACAAATAGTCCAAATAGGCCAAACATATCCAAAATATCAAAACCATCACTCCGACCCGTGTATGTATATACGCATATAGGCTCATGCCCATACATGCACATATACACGTATATACATACACGCTACTCCTTCGGCCCACTATTTTCCAAAATCGATACCGATATGCCGATTTATCTTCACATAAAATCAAAATCTATACTTCGTATATCTATCAAATTTTTATCCTCTCCTAAGCCAAAAAGGGCTATCATTTTAAACTTATAACTCTCGGCTTTCACGGGCAATAATTTACTGTTCGATATATAGATATATACATATATTTATAGCATATACATAAGATCACCCGAAATATAATCTTTATTTGGCCGAATGTGGTAGCCACTGAAATACTAGAATCTCATTCAGCCAGCATTCACCTTAATTACCAAATTTCTCCATTAACATAAACCACACATATATATAAATTGTAAAAAATATACATCCTTTATTTAATTTCAAATCAGCCGATTCTCTTGAAAATTTTCAATTCCAAATCTCACAAAGTTAATTGTACTTATCCTCATCGTCGGCCAAAATTACATACGTATATATTACCTTAACTATTTAATTAGGCAAATTAAATATATTTCTCAAATGGCGGCACATAAATTCCTCACAAGAATCTTCATACCCTTTACACAAATATATATCCCACAGCCCACATTCATATATTTATATTCGTATACTAACTTTGTACATAAATTAAGTCCTCTTTTTTTTTTCTTTAATGGCCATTTGGCCAGTGTACAAAAAAAAACCACAACAGTTATAAATTTACATCAACCTCATACACATATATATAATTACACATATAGACATATATTTGGCCATATATGAACATGGATATACATTCATCTATGCACTCAAATTTACTTATACATTATCCGTATTTTGAAACGAAACTATAGATATGGTTTTCACAAATTCATAATAAGCATATAGAGGATACTTACAACACATACATACATATAAGATCAACCAACTATGCAACCAAAAATACATCATGCATGATCCGGTTTTATAATCAACATAAACATATAGATTTTCACAAAACATAGCAAGTATAGGGAGATTACTTACCTCTAATCTTCTATACTATACCATTTACGAATTGGGGTTGAGTTGGTGCAAAATTCTCCTTTTTTACCTTCCAAACTCTCAGCCGTTGTGTTCAAAGGTTTGCAAAGTCTATACTTCTTTTTTCTTTCTTTGATGGGGGCAGCCGCCTGGGGAAAGGGGAGGGTTTGGAAGTATGAATGTTTTTCTTCTTCTTTTTGGCTGACTAGGCGGCAGAATGGGTGGGGGAGAAATTAGTTGGGCATTATGTGTGTATATATAATTATTTAGATAGGTATTAGGGTTAATTAGGAGGTTTCCTTATAGTTATATTCTTAATTTAGAAAAACTAATCCTAATTCAAACCAACCTAATTAGTTAGGATAGTATTTATGATTATCTTTTTTCTTTTTTTGTAAAGAAATATAACGTGAAAATTTGCTAAATGCGATATCCCATGTGAAACTTATTGATCAGGATGATTCATCATACAGTCAAAAGAAAAAGAACTATACAGTTTGTAGGCTTAGGAAACTTTACTCTAGCGCAGAATAAAATATGTACTTGAAGGAAGTAAATTTCTATATACATTTAGGAAATAGTGGATTAATATTTCCAAAACATTATGCTGTATACATAGTTACTGGACTTGAAACTAATTGTAACTTGTTATATTCATTAACTAATTAAAGATTGTTGTGCTGAAACAACTCATTATAATGACTTAACAATGTTGAAAACTGCGTTAGTTTGCATAAATTTTACCAATTGTGTTTGTAACGGGATATAACAGTACGTGTATGTATATACGTATATATACACATGTATGGGCATGAACATATATATGTATATTTGTATGCGGCTGGGGTATGCTATTTGATATTTTGGACTTCATGGATTAGTTGGTCTATTTGTGTTTGAAATTATTTGGTTGTTGGAGGGCAATTCGGTAATTTTGATAAATTTGACATTTTGACCCATTTTGGTAAATTGGATTAACTTTGGTAATTTGAAAATGGTTTTGAAAATTGCATTTGCATGTTTTTTGAAATTCACCCCTACACTTGAAATATATTGTTAAGCCGGATTGGTTCCAAACAAACGGAGCGTCCGGACATATTGGCTATTTTGGATATAGAGCGTCTGGACACATTGGCGGCCCGGCATATTGGATATTGTGATATAGAGCGTCGGGGCATATTGACTATTGGGGGACCAATTCGTAAGTCTTACGGTATAAGTCAATTGTAGGAAAAGTGTTATAGACATTGCATTACTTTGGACCATTTTAGCCGGGTTTTGGACACTTTGGTATTTGGATTTGGACCGAGCTGTAGTCGGATATGGATTTTGGACATTGGACGGGCTAAATCAAATTTGGAAACTTTAAACTTTTGAACTTTGGAATTTGGGCTTTTGACTTTGGACATTTTGGCATTGCATATTTGGAAAATTGCATCATTGATTTTGGTTTGGACTAACCCCTAATTGGAATTTGTTACGTACCTGATTGGACGTTGCTATGTACTTTGTTGGGTTATTTGCTGTACTTGATTTTCGATGTTAGGGATAGAATTGTAAATTTACTTGCGAAGAGAAGCATGCTATTATTTTATGTTGTTATATACTTTTATCACACTTGCTTCTCTGTGTATGATCCCATGGTAAGTATAGTAGGATTACTTACTAGGCGACATGTCGCCCATACCACTCCCTCCCTATTTTTTTCTTTTTCCCAGATAATCAGGAGCTCTAGTGGGTTTACATAGAGGATGATCTGGAGCCAAGGAGAGTTGATTGATCGTGACCATTGAGGATTTTCTGAGGAGGAGTTAGAGACTTTTGGATTTTTGGTTTAGTCTTAGACAGTTGAGACTTAGTCATTTATTCATTTTGATTATTCCGACATTGTATTAGATTTGACCTAGAATTTTGATATTCATTTATGATATTGAATGTTTCGAGGATTTTAGTTTGACTTCCGCTGACGTGTATACGTTTTAACTTTGACGCCTTGTATTCTCCTTAGCGAAATACGGCAGGTGAGTCGTTTCGAGTACTAGGGCTCGGGACGGGTCGCTGCTGATGGTATCAGAGCATGGCTCTAGATCCACGGCGGAAGCATAGATTTAATGGATGATCTTAGAAATTAAGTTACAATTTTGCCTTTAAGTCACGATCTTAGACACAAATACTGATTTTTAGTCGTAAGCAATGATTATATATTGGGCATGTTATTGGAAATAAAACGTGACTTTAGAAATTAAGTGATGATCCTACTCGTAAGTCACGATTTTAAACATAAGCGACGATCTTGACTAAGAGCTAATCTTCGACTTAAGCATTAAGTTTAGACATAAACGCTGATTATATACTAAAGTATGATTTAGAAATAAGATGTGATTTTGGAAGTTAATTGATGACCTTGCCCGTAAGTTATGATTTTAGACTTAAGGATGGACGATACAAAATATCGGCTTTAGAAATTAAGTGGTGATCTGAATATCAGGTGATGATTTGAACATGAGCACTGATCTTAGTCATAAGCAGTGTTTATATTCTAAGCATTGAACCTAGAAATAAGAAATGATTTTAGACGTAAGGAATGATGATACCAAGTATCGATTCTAGAAACAAGACATGACTTAGACTTATGTGACGATAGGTGGATGGGTACACATACCAAGAACGATATTATATATCCCTGTAATTTTGGTTAATTATATTATTTATGTTTTGATTATAACCTTTGCACATTCCGTTAGCCGCGATTTTTGTAACCCTAAGTGAATTGTGTAGAATTAAATTACATAAATTGTAATTTTAACCAGTGCTCCTTATCGCAGGCGCTGGTTGATGCATAAATTTAGATGGGTCTGGCAATTACTAGGGCTGCTTTCCCGTAGCAGCAACGTGAGACCCGGTATCATTAGAGTAACTGAAGCGGGTTCATGCCGCTACTTTGACAGTAGTGTCGGAACTCGACTAGGTCTAAGTTGAGACCGTAGCTACTAAGGAATGATTCATAGTAGAATGATAGAAACTAAGTAACAATATATAAGTATTATGATCATTAGAGTTTAGTGAAAGAGATCATACAAATGGATTTATAGTCTAGAGTTAAGACGTTGAATATAGTGTTATCAAATAGGTCGATGATATTAGTCTTATTAGAGGTATTGATCGATAGCGACATGCGAAATCGACTATAGTGTGCACCTAGGGATGATAAATTGTTACAATATCATTGGTTAAGTGTTCATTCCTAGAAACATTGAGTTACTTGGATTTGAATCTAGTAGGCTTGAACTGAAATAGAGTAAAAATGAACAAGTAGTGGTTGCTTTTCAGGTGAGATTTAACTAGGTTAAAATCAACGATCTCTATTCATGTGGGATTTAATCAAGTTAAAATTAGTGGTTAAAATAACCAAGTAAAGAATTACGGTGGATCAGTGTGGTGCACGGAATCATAGTGGATTAGATAGTCCTAAGTTAATCAACATTTAGTGTGTCATGTTAGGATTGAACAACTTAAGTTAAAGATTTATCAGAGACAGTACATAGGTGGATTTGTCATTTGACCTTAAGGGGTGACTTAGAAAAAATTATACGAAGAATTGGACTATTATTTTATTTTATTTATTTTTAAGTAGTTAAACGTTTTCTTATAAGTACGTACTCTAAGATATATCCTATATTTCAAAGGTTTTTGCTTCTAAATATTTCAACTACTTTCACTTTTCTATATAGTCTATTACTTTACAAGGCTATAGTCTTTTCCGAATTCATATAGCAACCTAATGGAATTTTGACTACCTCTGACAAAACCGATATATTTTAAAATAATGATGATTTCAAGAACAATATGTTTATGCATTTCTTATATTTCTTAAACTTTCGTTTAGCTATATTTATTTTGCTAAAATAATTTTATTTTTCAACTCTCGATATTGCAAGCATTTTATTCATTAAATTTTTAAAGTTATTTATCTGCATATGAGGAAAACACTTAATTCTTTTGCGAAATAAAACGTAGCTTTCGAAATACATATTCTTTTGGAAAGAAAAAGGCACCGTGTTCAAATCGGTTTATAAAAAGAAATTTTTTTTGATTGTTGTCTCTCAATTATTTTAAAGTGGTTTTACCCGTAATACTTTTGCAAACAAGTAGATCATTATTTTTATAAGAAGTCACTTGAAACACCGCTTTGAGAAAAACAAGTTATACCATTATCTTTACACGAGGTCCTTGAAACTCCGCTTTTATAAAAAAACAAGTATATAATACTTTGATTCTCTTGTTGTTAAAATAAAGATATACTTTCAACCAATTAGAACTATATGAACTTCTTTTCTTTATGTTGCCAACTTAAAGAAAAACATGTACATACACATATTTCGTACAATAGGCTGTTGATGATATCTCCAAAGAAGTAAGGACATGATCATAAAGTTAGTTCGTAAGTGTATAAGAATTGATTTTGGAAGGGTTGGTTCTACGCCGTAAAGTGTAATGGTTAGCATATGGAGTAGCCGATGAATATTTAATTTGGTTATTTATCTAGGTAATTGACCATATATGATTATTTTTAAGAATTCGGGATTATAGATTACAAATATATAAGTTGAATGATATACAACTTAACAACCCAAAAGTGAGGTTGATCCAACGATAACTGTGACATATACTAGGTAAATGGATGAAGTAGAACTACACTAAGTTATTGATCACGTAGTACGCAAGTTTATTGTAAGGGGAGAGGTCTGTTACATCCGTGCCTTAGGGGGTAAAACAAAAGAAAATAAAATATAATAAAATATTAAGAATTAAATAGAATAGTTATCTTAACCTAACTAATAGGAAGAATCTTAAACTAAATGGAGTTAGAAAATTGGATAGAGTTTTGCATGAAAAGAAAACCTATACCTATTTGGAAATTACCTAAGACTTATCTTACCATTTAATTAACCCTAAGCTAACCCGAATGTTTTCTATAAGTTGGCCAGCCTCCCTCCCTCGTACACAATTCCAGCGGCCCCATAGTATAGAGGAATTGCTGCCACTTTTATCCTCTGCAGCAAAGCACACAAAGGAAAAGAGAAATTGATTCCGTCATCAACAAGCCTTAATCAATTATACGGTATAGTATAACCATCGAAGTAAGTAATCTCCCTATACTTGCTATGTTTTACGAAAATTCTATACGTTTATGTTTGTAATAAAATTGAATCATGCATGAGTATTCTTGAATGCATAGTTGTGTGAATTATTTGTATATATGTATATGTGCGATACAAATTGTACATGTTTTGCCTGATATTTTCATTTGTACTATATATATGAAGTAGTGATGGCCGAATATATATATATATATATATATATATATATATATATATATATATATATATATACATATATATATACATATGTGTGTGTTGACTGTTTATGTAGAAAGATGTACTGGAAGTGAAAGTTGTTAAGGTGGCCGAAAGTGCAAAGTTTTGGGGATAAACTGGCCAGAGGCCGGATGTGGGTTTTAAGGACATATGTATTGGTGGTATGTGTAGAATATAAGATATAGGAATATGTGTTTTTTGTCTAAAAAGAGGAGCATATGCTTGAATGTCGCAACCAGTCGAAAAATTAAGATTTTGTGCAACTTTAATGCTAAGTATGTATCCTTGCTGTACTTATTATGAATTTGTGAAATTCGTGTTGTTATTTTAGTATCAAATCTAGGATCATACATTAGTATATGTGAATGCATATATATGTGTAGTTACAAAAGTTGGAACTTTGGAACCACTGTTTTATAAACTATAATATGGGGAAAACGTTCACAACGAGACATACACCTTGAAAAGAAGAAGAATTCTCTGAGTCTGAATATATTGCCTGCAGTCGTATTCAAGGGTGATTTAACTAAAAACGGCTGTATGTTGAGAAAACATTTTAAATATGCTGAGGAATGCTATAAGTCCTCAACCGACCATCAAACCATTAGTTGAGATGAAGAGGTAAGATTCTCGTGATAGGACGAGTTAAGCACAAAGCAAGACTGTGCAACATTTTGAAGACTTTCGACGTCAAGCTTGAAGAAATCTGGAGAGCAATTGCCAAAGTGTAGGATACAATAGGCAATGCGAAAAATTGTCGGATGGGGTCTTCTTTTCCATTAGTTTTCTTATATAGTTTTATTTCTACATATTCAAATTGTTTTTAAAAACAAAAAAAACAAAAGTACAGTATGGATTTCGTTGGTGTATGTGAATATATCAAGTACCAGACATAATTTAGTGTATACATATGAACCCAATTGCAAGGCCATGTTTGTTTAGGGTCCGAAAATATTACATAGACATTTTTGGAAGTTTGGGCAGCAGCCCACTAACTATTTTTTTGGGATATTCGTGTATTCTTATTATTAGTTATCAACATATGAGAATATATATATATTTGACCATTTATAGATATATATGTATATATGACTATAAATTGTAATTGTTGCATGTTAAATGGCCGAAAAATAATTTGGGATTTGGAGAAGTGGTTTTCGGCCAGGCGCTGGGGTAGGGTATAAGTTGTGATTCAGTTTGACAACTATATGAACTATATGATTTTATGTGGAAAGTAAATCAATGTATCGGTATTAATTTTGGTGGAAAAGTGGGTCGAGAAATATACGTGTACGTATATACGTATATATGCACATGTATGGGCGTGAGCATATATATGTATATATTTATGCGGCTGGGGTTTGCTATTTGATATTTGGACTTCTTGGATTAGTTGGTCTATTTGTGTTTGAAATTATTTGGTTGTTGGAGGGCAATTTGGTAATTTTGACAAATTTGACATTTTGACCCATTTTGGTAAATTGGACTAACTTTGGTAATTGGAAAATGGTTTTGAAAATTGCATTTGCATGTTTTTGGAAATTCACTCCTACACTTGAAATATATTGTTAAGCCGGATTGGTTCCAAACAAACGGAGTGTCCGGGCATATTGGCTATTTTGGATATAGAGCGCCCGGACATATTGACCGCCATTAGGGCGCCCCGGCATATTGGCTATTGTGATATAGAGCATCGGGGCATATTGACTATTGGAGGACCAATTCGTAAGTCTTATGGTATAAGTCAATTGTAGGAAAAGTGCTATAGCCATTGCATTATGTTGGACCATTTTAGCCGGGTTTTGGATTTTTGGACACTTTGATATTTGGATTTGGACCGAGTTGTACTCGGATATGGATTTTGGACATCGGATCGGCTAAATCGGATTTGAAAACTTTGGACTTTTGAACTTTGGAATTTGGGCCTTTAACTTTGGACATTTTGGCATTGCATATTCTGAAAATTGCATCATTGATTTTTGTTTAGACTAACCCCTAATTGGAATTTGTTACGTACTTCATTGGACTTTGCTATGTACTTTGTTGGGTTATTTGATGTACTTGATTTTCGATGTTAGGGATAGAATTGTAAATTTACTTGCGAAGAGAAGCATGCTATTATTTTATGTTGTTATATATTTTTATCACACTTGCTTCTCCGTGTATGATCCCATGGTAAGTATAGTATGATTACTTACTGGGCGACTTGTTGCTCATACCACTCCCTCCCTATTTTTTTCTTTTTCCCAGATGATCAGGAGCTCTAGTGGGTTTACATAGAGGATGACCCGGAGCCACAGAGAGTTGATTGATCGTGGCCATTGAGGATTTTCTGAGGAGTAGTTAGAGACTTTTGGATTTTTGGTTTAGTCTTAAACAATTGAGACTTAGTCATTTATTCATTTTGATTATTTCGACATTGTATTAGATTTGACCTAGAATTTTGATATTCATATATGATATTGATTATTTTGAGGATTTTAGTTTGACTTCCGCTAACGTGTATACGTTTTGACTTTGACGCCTTGTATTCTCCTTATCGACATACGACGGGTGAGTCGTTTCGAGTACTAGGACTGGGGACGGGTCGCTGCAAAGAAGTTGCTAAGATTAGTTCTTTCTTGCTTTCTACACATAGCCTAGGTGAGGAATGAGGGAAAAAATTTAAGTCTCTTGAAGGGTTGAAGGAAGGAGAGATGCTTAGGGATTGTGGTATGACTCTTACCTTGTTGATTCTCACACATGCAAGCATGGATCTTCACTTGATATTGAAGAATTGACTTCCTCTTGTCTTTGGAGATGGACACGGTTTGGGGGCCCTAAAGAGTTGGAATGGTTTTTGTTCTTGTCTTGACAAGAGAAAGAGGGGTAGTCTTAGCTTGGATTGAACTTAGAATGAAGAATGAATGAGGAGAAGAAGTGGGGTGTGCTTCTTGCCCTCTTGTTTCTCATGGATCATGAAGGAGGAAGGGGAAAGTTGGGTACTTTTGGAAGTTCGGAAGAAGAAAGAAGAATTTAGTTGGAGAATGATAAGAAAGAGAGTAGATGCCTTAAATCCCCTCTACCTTGGAGGCTTGATTTTTCTCTCTTGAGAGTTGAATGAAACTCCCTTCTTTTGGTTGAGTGTGCTCTCGAATGGGAGGAAGAGGATGGAGATCAAGGGCTTGGTTAGAAAGAGAGAGAGTGGAGTAGATAGGATTTTTGAGGGGAGAGAGAGAGGTCTTGTTTAAAATGAAGTGAGATGAAGTGAAGAATTGAGATGGAAATGAAAAATTTTCCCTTACCAAGGGTTGATATGGCCGAAATTGAAGGTTAGTGGGGGTGAAAAATTTCAGCATTTTGTCTTGATTGAGGAGAATGAAAAAATAGTGGAAGGGTTGCATGAAAAGTGAGTGGTGGGGAGGAGAGTTATGTAAGAAGGAAGAGAATAAGATGGTGGAGTATATAGAGGTATTCTTGCTTCCTTCTGTCCTATTTAGCCAAGGTCTTGGGCTTGGGGCAAAGTGCAAGAATCTTCATCATTTCTTTATGGAAATGAAAGAAAATGTTGGTAAAGGGATTGGACAAGTGGCATAAAAGACTAAGGTTTGAGTGTTTGAAGGGTCATCTTCTTCCTCCTTCCTTGCATATTGCCCATAGATTTTGGAGAGTTGTCCAGGAGAAATTGAGGCCTTGAATTTAAGAAGAAGAGTGGAAGTGGAGAATATTTTCTTGGAGAAGCTTTGATAAATAAATAGTGGAATGAAAATTGAGGTTGTCTTGCCTCATTTCCTTGGTTATGGCCAAGATTCTTGAAGTGGGGAGTGGGAAAGAATAATCATCATTGCCTAATGGAAGAAAGGATTGAAAGGATGGGAGGGAAAGGCTAGCATGTAAGGGAAAAAAGGATTATATGTAAGACAAGTTGTCTTACATGAAGGGGTTAGGCTGGTAACGGTAGCAGTGGGGTAGAAAAAGGACAATTTTAACCCACAATATTTCCTATGTCTTGATTTTCCCTTTATATTTATTTAATTGTGAAAGAATATTTGTGTCCTACTTGTATTTCCATTTAATTAAATTACCTAAATTTACTTTGTTACTTAGTGGTGCTTAGCAAAAAAATTTATCTATACCACTTAGTGCGGCACAACAATCACGCTCTAATTCTATCGTACTTTCCTTCGTTCCTGTTTACTAACGGTGCGGGGGTGCAGGTCGTAACAGGATTGATGGTAGAGCCTTAAGATTTGCATGACGAAGTTGCACTTCTAGTTAAAAACATTAGAAGGGTTGCACCTAAAAACAAATCTCATGAGAGGAAGTTTTTCGAAAGTTCATCCAAACACAAAGAAAATGGTGAAAAATGTTATAGGTAAAGATCTCTTTCGGTTTAGGGTTAGAGGTGAGGATCACTTTCACCTTCTTGTTTGGATCATCTATTAGATCAACAAGTCCAATATCCACTTGAGATGTTCTTTTTACCGAACCAGAAGGTGAAGATGGTCAACGTAAGGATGCTGGACTTGTTGCTCTAATAGATGATTAAGAAAAGCAACACATTTGTATTATGGTAATCAAAAATGATCTTGAGGTATATTCTACATCTTCTAATTTTGATTTACAAGATGAATTAGGAGATTTACAACATGATTTAAAAAAGCTAAATTTGAAGTAAAAAACATAAAAAAAAGAGTTTAGAAAATGAATCTTGGAAAAAAAAAAGGCCTTGCATGAAAAAGAACATTTTGATTTATGAAGAACGTGATATCATACTTAAGATGCATAAAGCCGTATCGCTAGGTAATATGGACACTAGAGAGAAATTCGATAGGCTAAGATGCGATTTACAAAGATTAACAAATGATTAAGTTAATCTTGATAAATTGCTTGGAAAACAGAAGGCCAAAAATAACAAAGCGAGTTTAGAATTTGTAGCTTCTCATTCTAAAGTTGAAGCCATAAAGAATATTTCATTGTTGACTATAACTCATTACCATCACAGAAAAATATGAGGGTACGAAAGTATAAATCATTTGGTGTTGTGGGTACTCAAGCTAAATGAAACCGCCAAAGAATTGACGACAAAATGGCTTATGGACAACATATGTTCATATGACGAGAGACAAAATCTATTCACCAAGTACAAAATCCAAAATGGTGAAACGGTACACTTTGGAAATAGGAGAGCCAAAATCTTTTGACATGTAGTAACTCCATTTTCACTATTAGTAATGTACTATATGTAAAAAGGTTTAAGTACAATTTGATAAGTTTTAGAAAACTATGTTATGCTAATTTTTAAGGTGAATTTGCAGAAAAATGTATTTTGAAAAAGAATGGTGAAGTTGTTTTTCATGCTTTGAGGAAAATGATGTTTACAAACTTAGCATACATGATTTAATTTCTCAAAAGGTTTCATGTCTAGTTGCTAAAATGACTCACAAAATTAGCTGCGCTTCTTATATTGTGAAGTAGCAGTTGATCGACATAGCTTGACGCATCATTATGAGTCATCGGGAAACAATCTCTGTGTGTTTATAACACATGGGTGTGGTTGCATACCCCATACCCTGCCATAGGTGGGAGCCTCTAAGGCAATGGATAATGTTTTTTGTCGTTGTTATATGGCACAGACGACTTGGACTTATTAGTTTCAAAATTTCAAGGATATTTGCAAAAACAAAAAAAAGTCCAAAGTCTTTCAAAACTGAATTCCAAAAACCATGACTCATGTGACACTTGTTAAAAGGCAAAGCTTTTAAATCAAGTGTTAAGCCCAAAAGTGAAATTTCCACCACCAAACCTCTACAATTTCTTTATATAGATTTGTACAGTTATATTGGTACAACAAGTCTATGTGGAAAACATTACACATTTGTGATGTTAGATGACTTTTTTAGATTTACTTGTGATATGTTCTTAGTTAGAAAGAATGATGCATGTCAAGAACTTATCAAGCTTTGCAAAAGATTAAAAACATAAAAAAAGATACTATCAAAGAAATTAGGATTGATAGAGGTGTGAAGTTCAATGGTGAATTCTAAGAATTTTGTGTATCTAAATGGGTATGAACACAATTTGTCGACTCCTAAAACTCCTTAACAAAATGGTATAGCGGAAAGAAAAATTATAACTTTTCAAGAAATGAATAATGCCATGCTATATGAGTTTGAGTTGCCTAAGTATGTTTGAGCCAATACGGTCTATACCACTTTTTATGCGATCAATCGAGTTTATTTGAGGTCATCTCTCGAGAAAAACTCCTTACAAACTTTGAAAAGGAAGAGTACCCCAAATTGGATATTTCAAAATTTTTGGTCGTAAGTGTTTCATACTCAACACCAAAGACAGCTTGGATAACTCGATTTTAAAGTAGATGAAGGAATTTGTGTGATATGCAAACGATAGCAAGACATTTAGAGTATATAATAAAAGTAGTATGAAAGTCAAACAATCCATTGATGCTAAGTTTGTTGAATCACTTGATGACGCACTTTAACTTAATGATGATAAGGAAAATGAAGTAGTGAAAATATAACACTAAATAAAACAATATTGATAATACTCCTAAAAGTGATTTGTGTGTTGACCTTAGAATTGAGCCACTTGAAAGTGCACCTCCCTCTAAGGTTAAAGAGGAAGTGGAAGTTAAAAGTGACACTTCAAACCAACTGAAATCGTTTAAATATAGGAATGAGCATCCTAAGGAATCGATCATAGGTGAACCTAGTCAAGGATTGCTTACTAAAAGAATGTTTTATGATAATGCATTCATTTCACAAGTTGATCCTAAAAATATAAAAGAAGTCATATTTGATGTAAATTGGGTGATAGCTATGTAAGAAGGCTAGATCAATTTGAAAGAAGTGATGTTTGTGAGTTAGTTCCTAAACCTAATGACTATCCTACCATCGGAATTGAAGGGTATTTAAAAATAAGATGGATGACCAATGAAATATAACAAGAAATAAACCTAGATTGGTAGCACAAGGGTATGGATGAGAAGAAGACATTCATTATGATGAGACATTTGCCCTCATAAAAAAAATTAGATAATATTTGGATGCTTTCAGCCTATGCTTGCTTTACAGATTTTAAACTACATCAAATGGATGTAAAATCAAACTTCTTAAACGTGATTATTCAAGAAGAAGCATATATAGCTCAACCGCTTGGCTTTGAAAATTATGATTATCCAATCATATCTTCAAACTTAAAAAGGCTCTCTATAGACTCAAAAAAGCTCCTAGATCTTGCATCAGAGATTTAGCAAACTTCGATCTCGAAAATGGTTTCTCAAAAGGAATACTTGACGCCACCCTTATTCATCAAAGAACAAGGAATTGATCATTTGCTTATTCAAATATATGTTGATGACAATATATTTGTTAACACTAATGATTTCTATGTGTGCGTGTTTCTAACTTAATACAAGAAGAATTCGAAATGACCATTATGTGAGTACTCAACTACTTTTTGGCTTCAAATTAATCAAACAAAAGTGGACGGTACATTTTCCAAACAAAGTACACTAAAGATCTTCTCAAGAAATACAGATTTGAGGATGGAATGAGCGTAAGTACACCAATGAGCACGAGTGCAAAATTCTATAAAGATGAAAAAGGAAAGTCGATTGAGGTAACAAAGTAGGGAGCATGATTGGTAGCTTACTTTATTTAACTGCTATTCGGTCAGACATATTATATATTGTGTCTTTGCGTGCTAGATTTCAATATATGCCTAAGGAATCACATCTAGTTTCACGAAGTGTATTTTTAGATATTTTAAAGGTACGTTGAACTTTGAGTTGTTTTATCCTAGAAATAGTGTTTTGATTTAAGAGGATATGGTGATTTGGATTATGACGAAAATCATGTTAATAGGAAAATACATCGAACACTAATCAATTCCTTGGAGATTGCTTAGTATCTTGGTTCTTCAATAAACAAAAGAGTGTGTCACTTTCCACAACGGAATTCAAATATGTTTTTCCGCCTCATGTTGTGCACAAACGCTTTGGATGACACACACACTAAATGATTACGATGTTAAGTTTGACAAAGTGTCTATGGTATATAATAACACCTCAACTATAAATATAGGACAAAATCTAATTCGTTATAGTAGAACCAAGCATATTAAGGTTAGACATCACTTAATAAGAGATTGTGTGCAGAAAGGGTTAATTTCTGTTGAATTGTCCCAACTAATTATCAATTTGCTGACATATTCCCAAAACTACTTTCCACTGAGGTATTTGAAACAATTAGAACATGATTGGGTATGATAAACAATGTGTGGTAGTGGGACTTAACCAACATCTTACGGCACAAGATGACGATAGCCATCCACGACCTTGTTGCGAGTTCAAAGAAGTAACAAAAATTATGTGACTTTGTTTCAACTCTAATAGTATGGATTTGATTTTTTGATTGTTGAAAAAGTTTTCTATCTAAGCCAATTGGATTGCATTTATACCCTAAAATCCGATTATAAAAATGTTACATACTGTGACCCACCAGACATACTTAATGCTTTAGCTAGTAGATGTTTTGAGTAGTTATTCTCTCTACACTTGGCTACCCCCGCATTTACCGTGGATGTAAAATCTCAAAACTTAAAAAATTAAAAATCTAGGCACATGGATCGACTGGCATGATTGATTGTGAGATCGATGTGTACATCGATGTATACGTTAACCGATCGATGTAGACATAAGTCTCAACATTGATTGATCAAAGTCAGCGGGATTTGTAGCTATAAAAGCTGTCAAAAAAAATCCAATAGCTCCCACCCTAGAATCCCTAACCCAATGGATCTTTCTCCTATCTTAGGCGATGTTCTTCCCAAAATCATCTCTTCTCTTCAAATTCAAGCATGCACTACAATCCTATCTTCATCAACCCTTAATCCTAGATCTCTTTCATATTCTTCATCTTCCACAACTTGTTTCTCTCTTCCATGCATAATAAGTTCTCCTTTTAGCAAAAACTTGAAAACGAGGAGGAGAATACCTCTAAGAGGCCAAAGACCACAAATGCCAGTGAAAGATAGTTAAGCAACTCTTCTCAAGGGGCAATCTCACAGCCATAAGTACCTACGTCTCCAAAAACAAGAAAAGTAGGCCTAAGGGAACAGACTTTAGAAACGCTCAAGAATTGACAAAGCTTAGGAAGGGATTAACACTTCAAAACTTCCTATAGATGAAACCTGGGGACTATATATCCTTGTGCTAAAGAATTATTGAGTGAGTAGGAGACAAATGAGAGGGCCACTATTTCATGAAAGTTGCTTAAGATTAAAGATTTTGAGTCTAATAGTAAGTTGAAACAAATCATTGATTGGTTAGATATTCAAAAGTATAGGCTTATTTGGAATGAAAAGGCGATGAAAAAGATGTTTATTGTGTGTACTAGACTTTTTTCATGCAAACTTATGAGTTGAGTACTTGAATGGTTTTCCATATGCTTTGCACACTATGATTCATGGTACGAATCTTGAATGGATGTTGGAACCATGTGTGATTTGATTGGAGAGCCCAATTAGGGCTTAAATGAGTTTGACGTATGGAAGTGGATGATGCCTGATGGAAGGTGGGTGAGTATCACGTCAAAAGCTTTTTAGATTACCACCCTATGAAAAAAACAAAAATATATGCATTTGGTATATTAAGTGTTAACTGCTGCAATAACCTGTGTCAATGATAAATCTACACAAGTTTCCTAGCAATCTAGACTTTACATTACAAATACGGAGCTATTGAAATTTGGGGAGATTTTTTGGGCTAACGTGATCAAGGCAGTCATCAAGAAGAACAAAGTCCTTCCCTACTGAAACCTCATCTACGTCATGTTAAAGTAGTCAGGAATATAAATGGATAAGAATAGTGTGAAGAAGATTACCCATAAAGACTTTTACAACAAGGCCAACCTCCAACAAGTGTTAAAAGAAAGAAAAAACAAGACTGGGGGGAGGGAATAAGCTACGAAAGAGGAGGAGGAAGCCCCCAAGGCTCCTATCATTGCAGGAGAGGAAAGAACAAGTGTTGGAGCCAGTGAAGATGTAACCAAGCTTAAGGCTCAAGTCATTTGAACTCAAATATGAAGTGGCTAAACTCAGAGGAAAAGTGGCGGGGCACAAGTCAAAATTCGCTAAGTTCAAAGCCAAAATGAAGGTGTGCATCCCCGGTCTCACGTTCTTTTCAGATGAAGATTAGATCTCCATTCCCCATCAATGCTTCTTTTGCTCCGTTCTATCTAGATTCTAGCTTAGGACTTTATTTGTACTAAACTTGAACTTCAATTAGTAAACATTGTCTTTCTATGAATTTATATTCCTTTTATTTTGCCTTATTGTCTTCTGATGATTATGAAAAAAAGGAGAGAATGATATGGTGGTATATATGTGGTGCAATTATGTTGCTTATATGGAGTTATATGGCTTATATGGCATGTGATGAAATATGGAATTGACATGTGGTATACATGTTTAGGGATAATGTGTATGAGTAAACATGAGTATAATATGGGTTGGCAAAAGGTTAATATATATTGTTATGTATACTGCAAGTATAAGTATGCCATGTGTTATGCGGGAGCATGAATGCATTGACTAAGGGGGGAGCATAGAATATGTGAGGTGAACTTGATATGCATGTGTTATGGGGGAGATTGTTTTGCACAAACTTTAGTTTGAAAATCTTGTTTAACAAAGAAGGGCAAAAATGTCACTTTTTCAAACAAAAAAAACTTTTAAAGCGTATAGTTTTGATATCATCAAAACTATGGAGATTGTTGGAGTATGAATATTCTTATGAGTTTAAAAGATGTTTGAAAAAGAACATAAAAGATTGATTTTTACTTGAAAAATGACAAAGACTTAGAATATATACAGAGTAACATCGATATCTAAAATAGATATCAATGTATACATCGATCTTTACGTTGATCAATCTATGTATACATCAACCTCTAAAAGTTGACATCGACCGATCTGTGTGTGAAGGTGCAAAATTGAAAGCACACTGTCCAACACTGATCTCTCAAATAGAGCACATCGATTGATCAGCATCAATCGACATTCAGAATTGAAAACACAAGATTCAACATAGATCTCAGCCAAAGCACATCAATTGATTGACGCCAGAAAATTTCAAAATTCAAAACACACTGTCCAACGTCAATCTCTAAAAGCACTGTAGATCGATCGATCGTTGTATACATCGATCTCTAAAGTAAAGACATTGATTGATCGATGTCATCATGAATTCAAATTTTTGTCGTTGTTGCAAATAGATTTACGGTGGATTCAAAATGTTTTCTCTCTCCAACATTTTTCAAATTGATTGCACCTTTATGACTAACGCCCATAATGCTTTCTTGACTATATTACACCTATTTAAGCTCTTCTAAGGTGGCTATCATTCAAAAATTGATGAAGAGGGTGGTTGAAGACAAGTAGCACTTTTACAAAGCAATTAATGAAGTGTGAGACTTTTGTGGAGGCTACAAAATGAAATTCACCTTTTCTATGTATTGAAAAAACTCATAGAAGGCATTAACACACACTTATTCTCTTGACGCTTCATCCTCACTGATATTAAAAGCTCTCAAAGTGCAAAAGTACTTAAAGCTCATTAAGCTCTTTTGTTTGTTCTCATTGTTTTATTGTGAAAGTAGTGTAGTCTAACACAAGAGGAACTAAACATGTTTGCTCTCTTGCTTGTGATTTAGGCTCGTTTCGAAAGTGTCATTCTTTTTTGGTGAAAATGAGTAGATTTTATTATGAATCCGCACTTGTGACAGAGGGAAACCGTATTACATAAAAGAGCGTACATCAGTGAGATAAAGCTACTATATGGTCTAGTATAGTCTGCAACTATAAGGGTGACATCTATTTGGAGGAGCCTATCGAGGGGCAACATTCAATCGTATATGATATGCCGCATTAAAGCCTTGCCTAGGAAACCACCCTTGTGGATAAAACATTGAACGAAAGAAAAGCATACATATTTATAGGGCTAAAATGTTTATAATCAATACAATACGTAGGCAAGTTTGAGGAATAAGGAGACAGATCAAAAACAGTGTTGCCATCATTACATGCATTTCCTTTGTCCATAATTTGACATGTACATAATGGGGGTGGTGTCCCTTGGAGTTGCAGCCAAATGTGGTCCAAAATGCATCAACGGCAGGCCTCAGGAAAGCAATAACAACGATCAATAAATGCAGCAATATGAGCACCCCAGCATGTTCGTGCATGATTGTATATGCAATGAAAAACAGCAAGATAGATTATGATGGACATCATATAATGTATACAGCACAAAAGCAGAAAATACCAGGATCACATGTGTCAATAAATGACACAGGCAACAAACATGAAAAATAGAGCAGTGGAGAAGCTTCCTCTGATTATAAACGTAGATTTAGTGTGGATACATACGTAAGCAATAGACCTTTAACCCTCAAAGGTAATTCCACATGAGCTAAAAATCATCAGAGTAGTATGTAATTGACCATATTGAGCGAGCCTATGGGCCACCGCATTAGCCTGGTGTGGGACATGCTGGATAGAGTTGTCACCCACATCCAACAATATGCGGAGGATAATAGCGAAGCCCGAATCCTTAATATGATGAACCACCTTCATAGAGTCTAGTTCCATATCAATATGCTCATACCATTGAACAAAATACAGAAAGGCAATAGATGCAGCCTGAAGCTCAACCTGAATGGTGATGATAAGGAAGTTGAAACACAAGGGCACCCTTAAACTGACCACCTGAGTCACACAAGATAGCTCCTCCAGAGGCTAAAAAGGACCATGGCAGCATCCACATTAAGCTTGAAATGCCCAGTTGGTGGTGTCATCCAGCAGACAATCTGAGGTTGTCGGATAAGAATTTTTGGCGATAGATCCAGAGATTGCAAAGTAGGATCCAGTGTCACATACTTTGTGCCGATTGAGCACTACACCAGGCATAGATCTGAGGACGAATCTGTCCAGATAACTGGTGAATGGACCAACTTTCCTCCTCAAAGATGACAGAGGTGTATGAATGCCATATCGACCATAGGATAATTCCAAGAACCACAATACAAAGTCATCCACAAAGGATGTCTCTTGAGTATATGTCCACCAAGACAGAAGATATTGAGATAATACACTCCCAGAAGGCTAAGGACCATCCAGAACGCTGCATAACGAGACTATATGACCCAAATTACCTCATAATGAAAAAACCCAAAAATTGTCCAACACTCAATTCACTCTCCCTCTAGAATGATTGTTACGAGCCTAACAATCACATTAGAAAACTTCAATGCGCCCTCCCATGCAAAATTTTGTTAATGTAGCATCCCTCCATAGGTTAAATAATCTCCAAAGCAAGTCTTAGATGGTATAGTTCAATGGTCAAGTTCAAGATTTATGGTTAACAATTATCGTCGAGGTTGACGTTCGAATCATGTTAACTTCTTTGGATGGTTTTCTCTTTCAGATGACCAGATAAATCAAGTATTATGTTATATCAGATAATCTTAAAGAGAAAATATAAAAAAGAAAATATATAAAATAAATATAGGATAATAGTTACCTAAAATAATATTTGGTTAAGATAGGTAAATAAGGGATAAAATCAAATCTTAACTGATTAGGTTTAAAATTTCATATTTCCTTTATCCATCAGGATATCTAATTACCTATTTAATCTACCCAAAACCCTAAACTCCAACCCTACCTAACATACCCATTCAGCCGCTCACCTAGGAAAAGAAGAAGCAAAATTTTCTTTTAGCCAACCGTAGGATTTGATCAATTTTGTAGTCCAATACACATACATGTAAGTACCTTCTCTGTATTATTTATGATTTTGCAAACGTTATAGGTATATTTTATATAAACTTGAGGATCATGCATATGCATAAGTGGTTGCATAAATGAGTGGGTATTTATGTATGTTAGCCGTGTGTTTGAGTGTACAGAAAGATGCAAAATTTTGTATTTTATGTGAATAAAAGCCATATATATGTGTGTGTGTGTGTGTGTGTATGTTATTTGTGTATATATAGCTGAAGGGTATAATTGTGAGTATTTTTGTATAATTTTCGTATGTATATAATTTGCGATCTATACTATTTGTATAAATATATGTGTTAATTTGTGTGAACTATTGTATGAATTTCATATGATTTGGTAGAGTTGAGAAAAGTTAAGATTTCGTATGAATTGAGGGTAGAATAAGGTTGGAAATTTTTTGGGTTGATTTCTGGTGGTGGTGGACGATGCCAACAACGTCGCGAGGACAGTACAGGTGGCGCGTGGGTGTTGTGTGTTAAGTGTGAACTATATGTGTTGTGTATGGCGTTTAGTGTGTGTGAGTGTGGGTGGTGTGCAAATGGGGGTGGTGGCCAAGGGGAGGGAGTTGTGGGTGAGGGGGAAGAAGGGGAGAAGGCTGAGGGAGAATAGGGCAGGAGAGATGGGGAATAGGCTAGGGCCAAAGGGGACAGGGAGGGGGTTGGGGCCAAGAGGAAGGGTAGCGAGCTAGGGCTATGGGGGAGTGGGCTGAGTGAGGGAAAGGGGAGAAAATGGGATGGGCCAAAGAAAACGAAAAGGAAAAAAAAGAGGAAAGGGTTCTAGCGGGACGTGGGCGGAGAGAGGAAGGAGAGGGCCATGCCGCTAGGCCAAGCACAGGCATGGGCCGCGGGCTAGAAGAGGAAAAAGAAGAAAAAAGGGACGAAGGAGATTTGGGTCGCGAGTTTTGGGCTGAGCTGAGGGAATGCACTTTTGGGCTGAGGGAGTTTAGATAAGGGAATTGGGGGATGTATGTGAGGGAGGTACGTGTATATATGTGAGTGTATATGCACATGTATGGACGTGGACACACACACACACACACACACACACAACACACACACACATATATATATATATATATATATATTATATATATATATATATATGGATGCAAGGGAGTTAGGGATATTTTGATATTTGGATTAATTGGATTTGTGCATTATACATTTTGCGAAATTCACCCTCACAAGATGTAATATATTGTTAAATAGAATTGATCCCAAACAAACAGGAAGTCCGAGCATATTGACTATTTGGATAGGGTACTTGGACATATTGACCGCCAATCCGGCCCATCCAGCTATATTGACTATTTTGATAGGGCGCCTTGACATATTAACTATTGGGATGATCAATTCGTAGGTCTTACGGTATAAGTCACTTGTAAGAAAAGTGATATAGCCATTGCATTAAACTTTGTTTTGTAAATTTGTACTTTGGACTGATTTGGAATCGGAATTGGACTTTGAATTTGGGACTTCGAATTTGGTCTGGGAATTGAAAATTTGGATTTGACTTCGACTTTGGGCTTTTGAACTTTGGATTGCATTAGTTTTGGAATTTTGCATCATTTTGACTTTGACTAACATTTGATTGGTTATTCGAGTGGAAGTTTGACTTTGATGCTTGCGTGATTGTAAATGGAACTCGATATTTTCTTAAATTGTTTAATTATGTACTCACACTTGTTTTTCCGTGTATGATTCCATATTTGGTACAGACAGGCTACTTATTGGGTCCTGCAAGCCAAGTCTTGTTTTTCAAGTAAGGGAATATTGTCATTTTTGTTAGTCCCTCCGTCTCAAAAATTATTGCCACAGTTTTGATTTTTCAACATAGTTTAATTTACATTATGTTGAAAACTCAACTGTGAGAATATTTTTAAGATGAAGGAAGTGTTTACTTTGTATGAAAAAAAAGTACGAGAGAGAACATTGAGCTAAAAAACATTTTTGTTTAGTGAGTGTTTTGATTTAAATTAGGATTATAATCCATTAGCAAAAAAATACAAGCTATTAGTTTTTTACGTCAAAATCTTGGCTTTTTCTTAATGTGAATTTGACTTGCTAAAAGATAAAAAGGTTGATGGGCTAGAAATGCCACCGGAGGGGCCAGACTGCTGGCCGGACGGAGATAGCAAACAGCAATGGCTAGCGTTCTATCGGCTCAATGACATGACCCTTAATAGAACCGGTACTATTGAAGGCCATGAGCAGAAGTGGTGGCAACTTTCCCGTAAACTTAACCTCATATAGATGTACATTTACCCATGTATTGAAAACACGGAAACTGCATAATCATAGGCCAATATTATTGCTTGTCAAAAGCTTGTCGGAACAAGATATGGGCTGTCTATTTGAGAGACGTACCCATCAAGCACATCAAAGGTACTTATGATGCAAGGAACCCCCTAATTCACTTTGCCTGCAGTGACACTCTGGCTGCGCCAACATAACCATGTCGACTTCCTTATGAGGGGAAATTGGTGGATGATCCTTTCTATTGGAATGCTTATGTTGGAGAAATTGAAATGGGTGAATGAGTAATTAACGCTCAAAGTAAAAGGCAAGTCAGCTCAGCTCGGCTCGGACCTGGAAGTGGGCCTAGGTAGCTGACCGAGCATCAGACCTGAAATGCTCAGGAATGGACTGGACTACAGGCCGGACTGCGGGCTGCAGACTGCAGGCCGAGACCACCATGTCGGATCTTAATAGCCTGGGTGGAGTTGTTATTTTCAAACTCGCCAGGTCGTTCAGATAGGATGGCGAATAATTTGAATAAAGTCGTTCAGATTTATTCGGCCGAGCTGACCTGAAGTGGTTATAATCTGACGGCTTAGACTGAACAGTTAAGTTGATCTAACGGCAGAGAAGCAGACCTGGTATTTTTTTTCTGATCCTATGGGTCAGGTCGAGCCGGTATATGATCTTACAGTCGAGATTAGAGCGACTGTAACAACTGACTTCAGAATTTCCCTATAAATAGTGGCCAAGGCTATTCTCTAGACTTACTCAGAATCCACTATTCTCCTTCCCCCTCTGCATACACGGGCTATTCTTCTCTCTCTTTCTACATTTTGCATCGAGTCTGAGAGGTTCAGGACATCTTACAGGTTCGTAGAGTTCATACACTGCAATGCCGCTTGTCTGAACTGACTTCCATTGTATCCTGGGAGACGATTGTTCCATCCGGTTGGGCACAGTATACCGGAGCAATACGTCTTAAGGACAGAGTCCTGGACTCACCTCGGATCTATATTGCCAAGCTGAGCTCTCCTTCGCGCTGAGCTCTGCTGTTTGGCTGAGGACATTCGTTATTCTGCAGCTCTGCCGTGCTGAGCTCTGCTCGGCTGAAGCGGCTGAAAGCTCAACTTTCGTAGTTGTGCTGAAGTGCCGAGGTCGGCGGATCGGTGATCAGCCAGAAACATAAATACAATTGTGCTGACTGGACTGATCTGATCTGTCTGACTTTTGTTCAGCTCGGCTGGAAGGCTGATGGCACAAAATCATTGTTCTCAAGTGTTGTTCAGTTCAGGTCGGCAGGTCGGCTGACTGTTCAGAACACAAACTCATTTGGGCTATCTGAACCGTCTTGACTTAGCAGATCTATCCAGCCTACCCTGAACTCGGCAGGTCGGCCTCGGCAAGTCGGCCACAGCTTTATCCAGAGCTATTGTACAGAAGTCAATCTGACGTGAATTATTCCCAACAATTCTTAAGGACGTATTCTTTTGATTCTGTACTGTTTCCTGATTGTTTCTGATCTTACAGAAACCTGATGGAGAACGCAAGCTCTAGCTCGGTTCAAGGCGCAGACGTACAGAGTTCTGCCCCAATGGCACCAAATGCTGAGGTGCCGAGACAGTCTCTTTCTGCACAGGGTCCTGCAGTAGCTCAAGTGGAGAAACGTGAGAGATTCAGTGGGAGCTTCTTCAAGCGTTGGCAGCAGAAGATGCTGTTCTTCTTGACTGCCATGGGGTTGGATGCCTTTCTGACCGAGGACCCACCTATGGTGGATCCGCTGGAGGACCAAATTCAGAATATGCAGAACAAACATTCTGTTGAAGCATGGAACTTTAACAATTATGTTTGTTTGAGCCATATTCTGAGTTGTTTGGACAACTTCTTGTATGGTTTGTACTGCACGTACAAAACCGTTAAGTCTTTGTGGCATGCTTTGGAATAGAAATACCGAACGGAAGATGCCGGCACTAAGAAATTTATTGTCGGCAAATTCCTGGATTTCAAAATGTCTGATTCTCGCACTGTTATTTCTCAAGTTGAGGAACTTCAGACGTTGGTTGCCGAGATGGAAGAGGAGGGCATGTTGCTCAGTGAATCTTTCGTCGTGGCTGCAGTGATTGAGAAGCTGCCTCTTTCATGGAGGGAATTCAGAAGCTATCTCAAACACAAGAGAAAGGAGATGACATTGGAAGATCTGATTGTTCGACTCCGCATTGAGGAAGACAATCGCAGATCTGAGAGAGCGCCACAATCAAGCTCCGGTCAGGCTAAGGCCCATGTTGCAGAGGCCAAGAAAAAGAAGGGCCAACTTGGGGTGAACAGGAAAGGCAAGCAGATCACCAAGAAGTTCACCGGAAAATGCTACAACTGTGGCATTCAGGGGCATGTCAGCAATGAATGCAGAAAGCACAAGAAGAAGCAGACCAAGGCAAAGGCCAACATAGTCGATGCCATGGATGATCTGAATCTCTGTGCGGTGTTCTTAGAGTGCAACGCTGTGGGGAACATACGCGAATGGTGGCTGGATACTGGAGCCACTAGACATGTTTGCTCCAGCAGAGAGATGTTCTGGGACTATAAATCTGGGAATAATGAACAACTTTACATGGGGAACTCGACCTCTTCGAAGATTGAAGGCGAGGGTAAGGTTGTTCTGAAACTCACCTCAGGGAAGCATCTGACTCTGCAGAATGTGTTGCACGTCCCTAACATTCGGAAGAATTTAGTATCTGGATCAGTTCTAGTCATGCATGGTTTTAGACTAGTGTTAGAGTCCAATAAAGTTATTCTTTTGAAAAATGGCATGTATTTGGGGAATGGGTACTTGTCGAATAGGATGTTTAAATTGAATGTCATCACTATTGTACCCAAAAGAGATTTGCCCGCAGAGGCTAATAAGAATGCTTCCTCTTCTGCTTACATGCTTAAGTCTTCTTGTTTATGGCATTTTCGTTTGGGACATGTTAATTATAAGTCATTACAATGTATGGTTAATATTGACTTGTTGCCCAAATTAAAATTTGATAATAAAAAATGTCAAATATGTGTTGAAGCGAAGATGGCAAAGGCGCCATTTCCTTCAATAAAAAGGAACACTGAACATTTGGATTTAATTCATTCCGATGTGTGTGATTTAAAATTTGTGCAAACGAGAGGTGGTAAAAAGTATTTTGTAACTTTTATCGACGATTGCACACGATACTGTTATGTATACTTGCTAAGTAGCAAAGACGAAGCCCTTGATGCTTTCAAGGATTATAAAAATGAAGTTGAGAATCAACTTAGCAAACGAATTAAAACAATTCGTAGTGATACAGGTGGCGAATATGATACACCGTCTAATGAATTTTGTTCAGAACATGGCATTATTCATTAAACGACTGCACCATATTCACCTCAATCGAATGGTATTGTTGAACGCAAAAACCATACTCTAAAAGGGATGATGAATGCTATGTTGATAAGTTCGAGTTTGCCTCAGAACTTGTGGGGGGAAGCAATTCTCTCAGCCAACGTCATTTTAAATAGAATTTCATCTAAGAAGATGTATGAAATCCCATACGAGCTTTGGAAAGGCCACAAGCCCAGTTACAAATACTTGAAAGTGTGGGGGTTTCTGGCAAAGGTTGCTGTACCTAAACAAAGACAAGTTAAAAATTGGGCCTAAAACGGTTGACTGCGTATTTATAGGATATGCGACTAACAGTAGTGCATATCGATTCTTGGTGCACAAGTCGGATATTCCTGACATACATGAAAACGTTGTCATAGAGTCAAGGAATGCAGTTTTTCTTCGAAGATGTCTTTCCGAGGAAAGACAAAAAATCAAGAAGAAACAAGAATTGGTAAGCGAATGCGTGAGGCAACTCCTCAAGGGGGTGAGGAGCTTCGTCAAAGCAAACGTGTCAGAATGCCAATTTCGTTTGGACCGAACTTTCTAACCTATATGGTAGAAAATGAGCCAAGGAATTTTTCCAAGGCTATGTCAACTCCAGAAGCTCCATTCTGGAAAGAGGCAATTAACAGTGAGATAGACTCGATTCTTCAAAATCACAGTTGGGAGTTGGTTGACCTTCCACCTGGAAGTAAACCACTTGGTTGCAAGTGGATTTTCAAGAAGAAACTGAAAGAGGATGGGTCTTTTGAAAAGTATAAAGCCAGGTTGGTAGCTAAAGGCTATCGACAAAAGGAAGGCTTTGACTTTTTTGACACCTACTCACCAGTGACTAGGATCACCTCTATAAGGGTGCCAGTTGCTATTGCTGCAGTCTATAACTTGGAAATCCATCAGATGGATGTGAAGACTGCTTTTCTGAATGGTGAGTTGGATGAAGAAATCTATATGGAACAACCCGAAGGTTTTGTGGTTCCAGGACAAGAGTTTAAAGTTTGTAGACTCGTTAAATCGTTGTACGGACTTAAGCAAGCGCCTAAACAGTGACACTTGAAATTTGATCAAGCTATGCTAGCAAATGATTTCAAGATCAATGAGTGTGACAAGTGTGTCTACATTAAGAGCACACAGAATGCGTATGTGATAGTATGTCTCTATGTAGACGACATGCTAATCATGGGGAGTACTCGGGACATAATCTTAAACACAAAGACGATGTTGACGAGAAACTTCGATATGAAGGATATGGGAGTTGCCAATGTTATTCTAGGAATTAAAATTTCTAGGATAACTGAGGGACTCGTATTGTCACAAACTCACTATATTGAGTCTGTTCTAAAACGGTTCAATATGGTTGATGTGAAACCAGTAAAGACTCCATTTGACTTAAGTATACACTTAAGGAAGAACCGAGGCGAGCCAGTAGCTCAATTAGAGTACTCGCAAGTAATCGGAAGTCTAATGTACATAACAAACTGTACAAGACCAGACTTAGCATGCTCAGTAAACAAATTGAGCAGGTTTACAAGTAATCCAAGCAATGAACATTGGAATGCTCTGAATAGAGTAATGAGATACTTAAAGTATACAATGAATCTTGGATTACACTACTCAAGGTATCCAGCAGTATTGGAAGGCTATTGTGATGCCAACTGGATATCTGATAGTAAAGATTCTAAGTCCACCAGTGGATACTTATTCACTATTGGTGGTGCTGCTGTGTCGTGGAAATCTACGAAACAAACATGCATAGCTCGGTCCACTATGGAAGCTGAGTTTATAGCACTGGATAAATTCGGAGAAGAAGCTGAATGGCTTCGAAATTTCCTAGAAGATGTGTCATGATGGCCTAAGCGAATTGCTCCTAGCAGCATACACTGTGATAGTTAGTCGGCTATCGGACGAGCTCAAAGCAGCATCTATAATGGTAAGTCTCGGCACATGCGTTGGAGACACAACACCATTAAGCAGTTGATCTCTGATGGCGTGATTTCCATTGATTATGTAAAGTCAAAGGAGAATCTTGCGAATCCGCTTACAAAAGGCTTGCCAAGAGATCGGATGTCAATTTTGACAAACGGAATGGGACTAAAACCTATAATGCATGAATCTTTGTAACGGTAACCCAACCTTGTTGACTGGAGATCCCAAAATCTTGGTTCAATAGGACAACTAAGTTATGGAGTTCAGTGAGCACTTACCTATTCTGTTAAATAAAAGTGCTGTCTGCAGAGAAATGAGGGTAAGCTGAGGCTTTTAATGGTTCCTATATCTTGATATGTCAAGTGGGGTATGGCAGAATACTCTTGCTAGGAAACACCTATGTAAGTGTGAAGTGTGGCCGCTTCTATGAGAATCTTGTAAGGCCAAAGTTCTCTAACACACTTTCAGAAACCAGACGGTTCATGGCCAAAACGAACACAATCATGAGAACCAAAAAAGATGTTAAAGGAATTGTTGTGTGAGTACTATTGTCTAGTTTCACACTAAAGGCCGGTTAGTTCAAGACATTAAGTTCACTAGCTAGCCGAGTGGATCCGATAGTATATCACTAAGAAAGGTTCAAAGCCAAAAGCTACCTTGTCTGATGCAACATTTTCTTGTCTAAACTTCTCGGTAGAGTCTGCATAAACACTTGCATTAATTCCCATTCATGTGGGGGAGTGTTGGAGAAATTGAAATGGGTGAATGAGTAATTAATGCTCAAAATAAAAGGCAAGTCAGCTCAGCTCGGCTCGGACCTGGAAGTGGGCCTAGGTAGCTGACCGAGCATCAGACCTGAAATGCTCAGGAATGGACTGGGCTACAGGCCGGACTGCGGGCTGCAGACTGCAGGCCGAGACCAGTAGAACCATGTCGGATCTTAACAGCCTGGGTGGAGTTGTTATTTTCAAACTCGCCAGGTTGTTGAGATAGGATGGCGAATAATTTGAATAAAGTCGTTCAGATTTATTCGGCCGAGCTGACCTGAAGTGGTTATAATCTGACGGCTTAGATTGAACAGTTAAGTTGATCTAACGGCTGAGAAGCAGACCTGGTATTTTTTCTGATCCTATGGGTCAGGCCAAGCCGGTATCTGATCCCACGGTCGAGATTAGAGCGACTGTAACAACTGACTTCAGAATTTCCCTATAAATAGTGGCCAATGCTATTCTCTAGACTTACTCAAAATCCACTATCCTCCTTCCCCCTCTGCATACACGGGCTATTCTTCTCTCTCTCTTTCTACATTTTGCATCGAGTCCGAGAGGTTCAGGACATTTTATAGGTTCGTAGAGTTCATACGCTGCAGTGCCGCTCGTCTGAACTGACTTCCGTTGTATCCTGAGAGACGATTGTTCCATCTGGTTGGGCACAGTATACCGGAGCAATACGTCTTAAGGACAGAGTCCTAGACTCACCTCGGATCTCTATTGCCAAGCTGAGCTCTCCTTCGTGCTGAGCTCTGCTGTTTGGCTGAGGACATTCGTTGTCCTACAGCTCTGCCGTGCTGAGCTCTGCTCGGCTGAAGCGTCTGAAAGCTCAACTTTCATAGTTGTGCTGAAGTGTCGAGGTCGGCGGATCGGTGATCAGCCCAGAACACAAATACAATTGTGCTGACTGGACTGATCTGATCTGTCTGACTTTCGTTCAGCTCGGCTGGAAGGCTGATAGCACAGAATCATTGTTCTGAAGTGCTGTTCAGTTCAGGTCGGCAGGTTGGCTGACTGTTCAGAACACAAACTCATTTGGGGTATCTGAACCGTCTTGACTTAGCAGATCTATCCAGCCTACCCTGAACTCGGCAGGTCGGCCACAGCTTTATCCAAGAGCTATTTGTACAGAAGTCAATCTGACGTGAATTATTCCCAACAGCTTATACCTCCCATTGATTGCTTGCTTGATGGCATGCCCGAGTCTGTCTCTGAGACCGCCCTCTACGCGTGTCCTTCAGCATAGTGATGATGCTGAGTTCCGCAAAATCTCCATACTATATCGCTGTGGCAGAGTTCACTTTCACATTTTGATTGATAGGTTTTGTTTTAATGAGAAATGGGCACTTGTCGATTTGTTATATGTAGCCATGTTAGATAGTGTTTGGTTTTGGTTTCATCCCTTAGGGATTTTATTACCTTTACTGTGAGATGAGGACCTTGGAATATAAAACTATCTAAAAAGCAACTTAAATCTACAAGTTAAGCCTGCAAGCAGGAAATAAGAATGTAATGCACACAGCAAAATTACAGCTCACAAGGCACCGCATGCAACCAAAACAGATTGCAAAACTGAGATTCAGGAAAGGGACAAGTAAACATGAAAGGTTGAAGATTAAACATACCCTCCATCAGAAATAACAAGCTCATCATTCATTTCCTCAATCTACAATAAATGCAATCCACATGAGTGTGCTGGGACGATGCCAGAATCTTGTGCCAAAAACCAAACCAATTCAACAAGGATTGCATAAAACTAAGACGTATATAAATCCAAACCTCAGACCAGAACAGCACGATTCAAAAGTCCATTACTTTCTAACGGTTTTTAGATAGTTCTAGCAATAAGGTTGACCATTTGAATTGCTTAAACCCAAAATCACGAACAAATTCGTGCAGAATTTACAGCAAAATTGCGTGTACTGCTAAGACAAATTTTGTACATTCCTAGTCCTCATTACATTGGGAAGTCTTCAGAAAATTAATCACGAAATAATTGATTAACGCTGGATAGCCAATATGTTGGATTTTGCCTTACTTTTGACTGAACGATAGCTTTGTCGTCTCTAAATAGTTGAGGCCCACAAAATCATATTTATCAACAAGCTTATGTATATTATATGATCAAATGGTCAACACTTATTATCGTTCTTAATCCTCTGTATCAGAACATTGGAAAAAGGTCTTTTAGCATGGAGTAGCCCACAGAACGTACCGATTTCTACCATCACCACCAGAAGAACAAGAGGAGAATGAAAAGAATAAGAATAATACATCAGAACAAATGCGGCTTATATCATTCTTTCTCATTGTATTTGTACAAGTTAATTGCCTTCATCCTAGCATGTAAATGTATTGCACAACTGCAATAACATTTCGGCGCACAACCTAAAAGGATTCTTTATAACAGACAAACATACTTAAAAAACTACAGGAAAACCAATGAGCCTAGACCGATACAATGTCAAAATATGGTGACCCCATCCTCAAAATGTCAATAATTCTCATAACATGTCTCTTCCTTTCCCCCTCGTTTCATACTAAGATGCTATATTTCTTTCGATTCGAGAAGCCAGTCCATGATGATACCTATTAAATAGTATTAACCTCCTGCAGTAGAGCCGAACAGGGCTTGGGTCAAAAGATAAGGCAATGATTACGATAAAAGTAGATTTTAATAATCTTGCAATCCTAAACTAGGATTCTGCAGATGGATTTAGACCTGTATCCTGGAAACCAGTACTGGTGCTCGCATCCAATGCTATCTGCCGACCAGGCTCAGTAGCAGGCATCCCGTTACCTGCTGCAGCAGGCAACACGGGATGCATGGCTGCATCAGAAGGAACCGCAGCATTTGGTGCCGTAACTGCCATCTGATCAAACAAACTGGCTCTTCGTGGTCGTCTCTCATACCTTTCATAGCTAGCACTGCGGCTGCGGCTATGGCTTCTGCTTCGGCTACGGCTCCGGCTATAGCTCCGTGACCAGCTTCTACTCCTACTGCGACTATAACTCCGGCTCCTACTGCTCCTCCGGGACCGCCCCCTCTCAGGACTAGAGCTGTAATTTCTTCCCCTACCCCTATCTCCGCCATCCCTTCTACCATCAAATCGGCCCCAGCCACGGCCCCAGCCCCAGCCACGGCCTCGGCCTCGGCCATCCATATTGTACCTGTCCGGGAAGCCAGGATCATTCCTATCCCATCCATCTCGTCCACCAGCTGGACTGCCAAAGCCCCCATCACTCACACCCCGCCCACCATCCCTCATCCCACTATACCTGCCATAGCCACCACGGCCACCAAATCCACCATCCCTCATCCCTCCACGACCACCAAATCCACTGCCTCTCATTCCTCCACGGCCACCAAAGCCACCATCTCTCATCTCTCCACGACCACCAAAGCCACCATCCCTCATCCCTCCACGCCCGCCAAAGCCACCATCCCTCATCCCACCTCGTCCACCACCATCCCAGCGACCTCCACCTACACCACCATCGCCAGCAGCATAATCAAAACGGCCCACCCCACCTCGATCCTTGTTGTAGTAGTTGGGTGCACCACGTAACGCAATATCTCTCACTTCATGCGGAACCTGTTGGTTTGCTCCTTCCAGAACTTTAACCAGATCTGCTGCATGTTTCCAGTCCTGCTCAGAAAAAAAAGTGTAGGAAATCCCCGTCGCTCCTGCTCTCCCAGTTCTTCCAATCCGATGGACATAATCCTCTATACCAGTAGGAAAGTCATAATTGATGACTACCCTGTACAAAGAAATTGCAATTACATACGACAGAAACGGTATCCTACTAATCAAACCAAAAAGGGAAAACATATATAAATAGTTGAAGACTGAAATGTATACTTTAGATTAAGATTCTAGTGTACAAGAGGTGCCTCTTATATAGAGGCATGAAGTACAAGCCATCAACGGCTAAGCTAGGAAACAGCCTCATGGGCCACCACCAGCCAACTGCTAGTTCTGCCACCGGCTACATTTTGCTATAATCATGAAAATAGTGATGTTTATACTATTCTTTTTTTTTGTAAATCCATGTTTATACTATTCTAACTATGCATTTGTTTATATGTCTATAATATATGTGTGTGTGTGTTATGAAGTGTGTATTTATACTATGTATTTCTACACTCTCTTTCAAGCTTGGTGTATATGTTACAGCTAGTGTTTAGAATATCCTTTGTTGATACTGGTTTGGTGAGAATATCTGCTATCTAATCGCTTGAGGACATGCTCTATCTTGATAACACTAGCTTCAATTTTTTTCCTGATAAAATGTCTATATATCACATGTTTAGACTTGTCTTATTGGATAGAACTTTCTACCATGTTGATTGATGAAATGTTGTCATAGTAAACCTTGATTGGAGATGGCACGTTTGACCCAGTTCCTCATGTACCCTCTTCAACCATAACCCTCCACAATCCAAGAGCCAATATCCTAGGATCTTCTTCTGCACTATTTTTTGCTACCATTGGCTGCTTCTTACTCCTCCAAGTAACCACGTTTTCCTCTACATAAATCCCATATCCAGTGGTTGACCTCGTATCCACCTTAGATCCTACACAATAAACACATGTATGTCTCTGTTTGAATCTTTTGTGAAGTAATAAGCCTTGACATGGTGCAACCTTTAGGCACCTGAGAATTCTAAAAGCATCATTGACGTGCGATCATACATAAACTGACTCACAAAGCTAAATGCATCGGATATATCAGGCCTAGTATGAATGAGATAAATAGATAAGTTTTTCTACCAATTTTTGATAACTTGCTTTATTAGTAAGAGTTTCATCCCATGAATCCTTGGGTTTATGTCAAGGTTCAACTAAGGTAATGGTAGGTTTGCAGCCAAGCATCCATGTTTCCTAACGGAAATCCAGGATCTATTTCCTCTCTGATATGCTCATGCCGCCCTTTGTTCTACCTACCTCCATGCGTAGGAAGTACCTTTGTTGTCATGTGTTTTTAATCTCAAATTCTATGGATAGTTATTCTTTTATTGGTTGAACACCTCTTATATCATTCCTTGTGAATATAATGTCATCCATATGCACAACCAGAATTGTAAGTTTATCTATCTCAATAAATTTTATGAATAAGGCATGATCACTTATAGATTGTTTAAAACCATGTTTAATAACTGCTTTAGTGAACTTCTAAACCAGCCTCTAAAAGACGGTTTAAGACCGTATAGTTCTTTAGTCGGCGTATCATGTTTTTATTGGTATCATTATCGAATCCAAAAGGGATATTCATGTACATTTCCTCCTGTAAGTCACCATTTAAAAAAGCGTTATTCACATCTACTTAGAATAGGCTACAATCTAAATTAACAGCTAGCGAAAAAATCTCTTGGAGTGTTCAAGTTTGCTACACGTGCAAAGATTTTTAAATAATCAATTCCATATGTTTGCATAAAGCCTTTTTCTACCAACCTAGCTTGAAACCTGTTAATTGTCCCATCCATATTGCATTTAACAGAAAAACACACATTTGTAGCCTACTAATTTAATGTCTTTAATCAAAGGTACCACATCCCATGTGTTATTCTTGAGAAAAGCTTCCATTTCCTCATTTACAGCAGCCCTCCAGTATGGTATGCTCATGGCTTCTTGGATTGTTTATGGTATAACTTGACTATCCAGGATACAAGAACCTAAAATGTGGGCTTAAGTGCTCATATGTCAAAAAGTTGTACAAGGGTATTTGGTATACTTCCTTACCCCTTCTTAAGAGGAATAGGTTTTTCGTCTATAGGAGGACTTGGACCACAGAAACTCTCTATGTTAGCAGGTTGATGGATGTCATCACTCAATGTGTCTCTTTGTGTATACTCTAGTTATAGGTAGATTCATCTTTGTCCAATTTTCAATTTCTACTTGTTTATCCCCTAAGACAATTCCTCTAGTTTCTTTTTCCTAGGTTTCGTTGCCTACTGATGTGAACCTCACAACATTGATTATATTCCTGTACTTTGAATAATAAGAATGTTCCTTATCAAAAGTGACATCTACAGTCTATCTTCTTAATTATAGGACAATAACACTTATAACCCTTCTGAAAACCAGAATACCCAATGAAGATACATTTAGTAGACCTCCTATCCAAGTTACTCTTCAATGAGGTTTTACATATACATATATGCTATGCAACCAAATAATTTAAACGGTATTGCAGAGAGTAAACTAGTACCAGGAAAGTAATCAATAAGAGTCTGTTTAGGAGTCTTATAAGATAATACTCTAGAAGGCATCATGTTTACCAAGTAGTTGTGAGCACTACTTCTCCCCAGTAAAACTTGAGTACATTTATTAAAAACATAATAGTTCTAGTTTTTGTGGTGTGTAAATACAAGATGTTTTGTCTAGGTATTATGTCTTAGTATCTGATCTAAGTATCTTTATTGCAATACCAAATTAATTCTTAACTAAATTGACAAAGTTTCTAAATATATGTCATATTTCTGACTTGTGCTTCATTAAGTATACCCAAGTTACTCGAGTATGATCATCCACGACGCTAATGAACCACCTAAAACCATTTATGTTAGCTATCCCAGAAGGTTCCCATATGTCAGAATATATCAAGTTGAACGGATGAGTTGATTAATAATTTTTTGCTCAATAACTTGTTTTAGTGCTTTTTGCAAGCTGACATACTTCACATTGTACATCGTTGAGATTCACTTTCAAAAACATTTTTGACATAAGCCGTTTCAAATGCAGGAAATTGGAGTGCCCCAACCTTTTTATGCCATAGCAAAATCTGGTCACTACTGGACCTAACACTGGTATAAGAGTGAATCCTAGATTGCCTATCTTTTTCCTTGACTTGTTCTGTCTCTCCAGCTTGCATGATGAATAGACCATTTAGTTTCTTAGCATTGTCAATCATCTCCCACATATCTCTCTCTTGAGAACAACACTCGAAAGGTGAGATCCATGCGAAGCAATTACTATGTTGTGTTATTTCCTATTGGAATTAGATTAAAGTCTTGGAATTAGATTAAAGTCTAGGCATTGTACATGTAATAAATTGTATAAGATCAGTTTGTCTACAAGTCTAACTACTCCATTTTCAAGAACTGATAAGCATAGTCCATTAGATATCTTAACAATCTTTGGATTAGTAAAAGATTCATAGGAAGAAAAGAGATTCCTATTATGAGTCATATGATCAGAGGCTTCTGAATCAATAATCCATGAGTAATTCTTACTATTTTGTATGTTACCTGCTCTAGGCATTGTTGCTTGAATTGGAATTGAGTGTGTGGCACCTTGTTGTCTACTCAGGAGATGAATCAAGGATTCAATCTGACTCTGAGTAGGTAAAGCAAGATTTCCATTAGCTAGTTCACTAAGTCTCAAGGGGAAAGTAGCCTCAGTTTCCATGGTCTCAGGCACAACAGCCATTTAAAATATCCTCCAACATGATAGAATGGGGTAGAAGAGATGTAGAAATAGTTGAAGATTGAAATGTATATGTCAAATTAAGATTCAAGTGTACAGGAGCTGCCTTTTATATAAAAGGAATGAAGTACAAACCACCAACGGCTAGGAAACAGCCTTCTAGGCCACCAGCCAACGGCTAGTTCTGCCGATGGCCGTATTTTGCTACCATCACTAAAATAGTGATGTTTATACTATTCTAACTGTCCACTTGTGTATATGTCTATAATATATGTGTGCATGTGTATTTACAAGTGTATTCTACAGTATAAGGTGTGTGTTTATACTCTATGTATTTCTACAAAACAGAAAGAACTGTAAAGGGCAATTACATTATCATTACGAAAGCTCCAGGAGGCTTCCCTCAGACTATTACAAAAAGAACACAGAAAGACTAACCTTATGTCTCTAATATCAAGCCCACGTGCAGCAACATCTGTCGCTACCAAAATTGGGGTCTTTCCACTTCGAAATTGATTCAAAACCCAGTCTCTCTCCCCCTGATTCTTGTCACCATGAATTGCTGCAGCACCGAAGTTGCGTCCAAGACTGCGAGATAGCTGATCACACAACCTCTTTGTCGAACAGAAAATTATAACTTTTGACTCACGTTCTTGGGATCTAAGAATTTGCTCCAAGCGTTTCTGCTTCTCCATTTGAGGAACTACTTCAACATACTGCAACGTAAATTGTGTTCAACTTGCGATGCATATATGCAACAGGAGAAACACCAGCAAGTAAAACTAGATCATTTTGTCACAATACAGAATATTGGTTCAATCACATTGTATAAGCAATAAAATGTTCAAAGCTGCCAAGTTCAATTTTATTCTTCCTTGTGATTTGACTTTCACATTTTCATTCTGTTTCTATAAGTGCGCTTAGCTTTGGATCTACAGGGCTACAGTGCTTCATTTATGCAAGCATTTTCTCTCTGTTAGCATAAACGAATACCTGTGTTATGGATTTATTCGCAGCAAGCTCGTCCACACTACCAATGTTCACCTGAACTGGATTAACAAGAAGATCACCAGCTATTTTCCTCACTTCTTTTGGCCAAGTTGCTGTATACATGAGTGTTTGCCTCCGTGGTGGTATTTCATGGACAATCTTTCGTAATTGGGGTTCAAACCCCATGTCAAGCATACGATCAGCCTCATCAAGCACAAGTAGAGATACCTGACAGAAATTGATCCTCCTCATTTCAAGGATGTCGTTTAAACGACCAGGAGTTGCCACCACAATGTCTGCACCCCGTTCAAGTTCTTTTAACTGGATACCTTTTGATGCCCCACCATATAAGCACTGAAAGAGAAGAATAAAACTGCACTCACAATCCTGCCAATAAAACAGCATATACAAGCAAGTTCAAAGAAACATATTAATACTCAAGCACCCACCGTGCAAGTAATCCTAGAGGATCGGCCAAACTTGATGGCTTCGTCCTGTATTTGTGTGGCAAGCTCCCTGGTTGGAGCTAAAACTAACACAGTCGGCCCAACCTGTGGATTATTGCGTAGTTGTCTAAGATGCATGAATGCAGGCATTAGGTAACCCAACGTTTTACCAGAACCTGTCTTGGCAATGGCAACTATGTCCCTATTCTGTAAAGCAATAGGCCAGGTCTGGGCTTGGATAGGTGTTGGAGTGGTAAAACCAGCATGATGGATCTGAAACACGAGATACAACATGGGAACAAAATCAAGATTAAGCAAAAACACCAAAGAAAGCTATCAAGAGTTAATTCAGACATGAAGCCTGATAAGTGTAACAATTATGAACTATTAAAGTTTTCTTCTTCGGGGCAGGATGATAAGAAACTGACAAAAGAAACCCATGTTATGCTGTTGCTTACTGAAGCAACTCAGGCAACAAAAGGGAGCAATTAACGGAGCCAAAAGCCAGATTCCCAGTCACATATACATTGTGAGAAGGATAAAGGGCCAACTACCCTTCAAGAGACTGTCAAGGCAGGCTCCAACTGTCCAATCTGCAGTCTCAAAACTCAGAATAGTTGTTGCGTAAGTAAAAGCTTATGCATTGCAGCGTACGACATGTGCTCCCCCTCCGGAGCAGATATCGCACCTGCGACAAGTGAGAACCGATAAGCTAGTTGTTAAAAGGACGCAATGTTGAAAAAAATTTATTTCTAAAAAAAGTGCAATATGATACTTTAACTCATAGGATCATGATCACATTTACCAGAAGTACTTACCTCCCTCAGTATTTCTGGAGGAAATCCAGTAGCTTCAAAAGTTATAAATGGAGGAGGAACGTTGTCACCCTAGGAAATTCATGTGAAAGGAATAACAAGAAGTTTTAGCTTAAGAAACACAATAAAGGTTGCATAATTAGATACCAACATATGGGAATTCAACCAAACAATTTGGAGACAGATGTTCGCAAAATAATAAAGAGAAAAAAGGAAAATGATATTTGCTGCACAAAAGGTCCATAATTCAGCAGTCAATTTTGATAATAAAATCTTAGTTGTAGTAGCCGTAATCAAGGTATGCATATAAGGCCCAACTGATGTTTCTGTCAGTTCAGAAACTGTGGATCTGTTCAATCTGACTTTCCTCTGCACGCATAACTGACTAAAATGCCATTAGCACCTAGAAAAACTCAACTTCAGACAAAATTAAGGTTAGTGACTTGTATCATCATGTAAATCAACTGAAACAGAAGCCACAACTACGTGATTTTAGCAGCATTCCTCCTAACGTTCCATAATTTCAGGGTATGCAAAATACAATCAAGTCAAGGCAGCTAGAAGTTTCGATACTGGCTTTTCAGAAAAGGTTAAAATTAGTTATTAATAACTACTAGCAAAAGAAGTGACCACATTACATTGTGCATCTCAATTATGGTCCAATGCATTTGGGAGGAAAGGAATTTGAGGATATTTCAGAGGAAACATAGACAACAGCACGTGGAAAATAGAAATCACAATTGCAGTGCAATTCCGTGTCAGCAGATCGAGAAATGTAGCAAAATGCAGGGGGAACTGGTTGCTTAAATCTAGTTACAATATAGGTGTAATAGCAGTGATTGGGAAATTAAGTAGCATAGTCCTGGAGGATTTGCAAAGTTGGAATATTAATAAAATGCAGTGTTGAGTAGTCTTTAATGATGTATCAATGGTTGCTTTGATCTGATTAACCATTTAACAAAATTTTCCTGTTCCAGTCGACCAAGCTTGAGAACATTTTACCCAAATGATAATTTTTTTTATCAAATAGAAGTAATAACCTTGAAAATCTTTTTTACGTAACTTCAGTTTACCATTATTAGTAGTAATTTCCCCTTCCTCAATCTAGGGGGTCTTTTGCCTTTCAAGGGGGGATTTTCAATGGCTGGACTAGCATATGGATCGATAAATTTACATTCATTTGCATTTTGAGTAAGCTATGCCTGCTGATTGTCCAATGCAGACAACCAGTGTTGTTAGAGGCGCGGGGCGCACCGAGGCGATAGCTGTGAAAATTTGGGGCGCGGGGCGCGGGGCGACGGGGCGCGCGCCCCATGAATCGGGGCACCCCAAAGTCATTATAATTTTAATTTTACAACACATACAAAATAATTAAGTAACAATAATTAACCAAGCAATTATATTATCCCAAATACTACCCAAAACTAACCAATCCTTTTAAAACAATTCCCAACTTCAAAATCTGCGATACCGGCGGCGGCAGCGGAGGGCGATATTAGCGGCGGCGGGCGATACCGGCGGTGGCGGCAGGCGATACCGGCGGCGAGCGATTAGGGTGTGCGATGTCGGGTCGGGACTAGGTCGCATGCGTCGACTGTTTTGAGGCTTTTTTGTTTTGCAGCGATTGTTATATTTAGGTTTTTAGGGGTTATATTTAGGTTTTTTTTAATAAAAGAAATTACTGTTTTGGAATTACTATTTTTTTTTGAAAAAAATTCCTGAAGCCATGCGCTTCATGCGCCTCGAGCGCGCCCCGCCTCGCTTCAGGTAAGTCGCACGCCTCGGTAGACTTGTGGCGCATTAAGCTGCGCCTCGTGCGCCCCGCGCCCCGGGCGCGCCCCGGGCGCGCCTCTAACAACACTGCAGACAACTAACCATCCTGGGGGTGGTCTTTTGATTTTGACAGTGGTAGTTTCAATGGTTAACACAACCATTTGTATAGGGAATCTTAATATCGCATGTATTTTGAGCAAGTTAAGCTTGTTGTTGTCCGTTGCTGACAACTACCTTGTAAATATGTCTAATTTGGACTTCATCTGAAATTTTAACTTTTAAAAACAAACCAAAAAAACCAAAAAAAAAACTGAAAACAAAAGTTGATCAGCTGACTGTGCAAACAACTGTTACAACCTCAAACTTTATATCTATAAAAGTTATATCAATACACACACACGTCACAAACATACACACACGTCACAAACACACACACAATTGCAGGACAATCTCATATCCACAACCAATTATCCTAATTCCCCTCAAATTCATCAACCTACTTACATAAAGAATCAACCTAGGAGGAGCAGCACTTTTACAACACTAATGGATCTACAGTTATATGAAGTTAAATCAACCGCCAGACCTGGCACTTGCCGAAGTGATAAGAGAAGAGGGGCCTAACAGACTCTAAGAATGACAGTACAAACTAATTCACTAGGGTGCACTACCATAATGCATAAACGAGGAGACAAATCACATTCTCGTAAAATTAAAGTCAGATGCGCTTCATTCCCCATCAATCATATTTTTAAATTAATCCACCAGCTATTATCAGGAAAGAGATGAGGGTGAGCGGAAGAAAGTATTAAAACCAACAAGTTACAAACCGTTGCAGTAACTTCATGTGTTTGGCGGTAAACATCAGCATCTGAGGATCTCATAGTAGCTGGCAGAGGTCTCACAAAAGCATTATTTGCAGATTGTGGCCCTCCACCTGAATGACCATACATGCCGTGAATAGGTGGAACAGATGAAGTATTTAGTCCCCCAGGAAGACTTGGCATCCCACCCTGACGAGGGGGATCACCTATCCGTATTTCCTGATGGAATGCCGCATGTGCCCATAAGAAAGCCAGCTTCAGTAATCAATTACATATGGTACAAAAAAAAAAAAAAAACAA
>AP025046.1:14111510-14168215 GCA_036186865.1 Eustoma russellianum | reverse complement strand
AAAAAAAAAAAAAAAAAACAAGTCCTGAAAAAAGTTTCAACTAAAAGTAAAAACAACTAAAGAAAAGACAGTTGATATTGCACCTGAACATTCCTTGTCATTGGTATTGCAGCGAGCTTGGGCTGCTGAGGAGCCATGCTATTTCCGTCCTGATTAGACTTGTGATAGTAATCATTGGCAGCTCTTCCTGGTGCACTCTCCTCGTAAGCCATATTTGATATAAAGGCAGGAATCTTTTGCTGCTGGTCATGTGTTAATCCTGGGCCTACTTGGGCTTCAAACCTGGGTCCATGCTGATGAACCAACTCCCTACCACTCTGTTGTACTGGAAGCAATGAAGTAGGCTGCTGCATGACAGAAGATCCACCATATTGAGTAGTAGCTTGACTGGGCTGAACACTTGAAAAAGGAGCCTGAACAGGGTTAGGTCCAGCTGAAGTATTTTGAATCGAGGATGAACTGCTTTGCTGCTTTGGAGTAGGTGAGAATCCAACTGGCTTTCCCCATTGTGAATCAGCATCCTCTCTCTTATTGAATCCGCCTTTCTGGTCTTGTTGCTGACGATATTGTTGCCCTTGAAACATTTGCTGAGTTTGCTGCTGTGAATTTTGCAGGCCCTGAGGAGGCAGATTGGATTGAAGTGGCATGTACTGAGCTTGCTGATGTGGAAATGGATATCCTTGTTGATTACCAGCTAGACCATATTGATATATTTGATTCTGTTGACCAAAATATTGTGGCATTTGCTGCATAGCCTGTTGCGGAATTTGTGACTCAACCTGCTCCGGCATTTGTTGGCCAAGATATTGCATCTGAGGCCTGAGCTGTTGCGGCACTGGCTGCCCCGGCTGCTGAACAGAAGTTCCAATTGAAGAACCGTGTTGCTGCCCGTTTGGTCCCACATTCAGGCTATTTTGTTGAGCAACCTGAGACATCCCCGGCATTTTCTGCTGTAATGCAGAACCCGTTTGTTGCTGTTGTGTCTGCATCGCTTGGTTGCTTTGAATATCTGATTTTTGAGCAATTCTGGAAGTCGGAATTGGGGCAATAGTAGGGATAGCAGCTGCAGGATGTGGACCAGGAGGCAATGGAGGAGGTAAAGCTGTTGGCTTTTCATATTGGGTAACATTTGTTTCAGGGTTCCAATAGTATAGAAGACCTGTGCTACTATCTATCAATCCCTTCCAAGGCTGCTGTAAAGTTGGATCATCTGGTGCATAACGAGGCCCTGACACAGCTGTAGCTGCCTCAGCAGACATTATAAGGCTGCTCCTAGTTAACCAAAAATGCAAACTAAGATACCGGAAGTGAAAAAGGTACAAGGCCATATAATATAACTCATCACTTGCAACTTAACCATCTAATGGATATGATCCCGCCAGACATTTCCAGGGAGAAGTTAAAAACTCCCAATAAATTTTGAAAGTGGAAGCGGGAAAAGAACTCCATTCAAGTGAACCCTCGCACTTTTAACCCCTAAATAAAGAAACATCCACCCGCTTCCCAAAGAAAGGGAATAAAAAAACTAAAATAAGTAGGACTATCCAGTTGTACCAGATTCCACTTGAGCTCGGCTGATTTTGAATCTGGTACGGACGAACAAGGTTGCAGATCGTTGTCTATGGGACGCCAAAAAAAACAAATTTCAGCTTTGGTCTTCTATTGCAGCATCACTGATGCAGAATCTAGTACCAAACAGCTCCAGAAAAGCGTACGGATAAACTTAGCAGTATTACTGAAGGGAATCAAAAGAGGCAGAAAAGAAGTGTTCATTACATCTATCTCCCACTATGTATTGTCCAAATTACCAGCCCCAGCCCCCCACTGTTCTTTTTCGCATTTACTACCCAACACTCGTCGAATAATTTTATACAAACAATTAAAAAAGGCTTAGACAATGCACTATTAAATCTATTTATAGCACAGGTACACCTTACAGGATAGGCCAGAACACTAAACCACAAGTTCTACGGCAAATTCACGATAAAATCGGATATAGCTTACAAGAAGCTAAATGGCAAATTTAGACAAAAGAGCTCACCTGGAGAAAGAAATCTGCGATGGAAATATGCCCAACTTCCTCCTCTATACGAACAAGGAAGGTGGAAGACGGACTTGATGATTATGGATTCCTGAGCTTTGGAAGGAGTGGGCAAAAGAGAGTCGAAGTTATGAATCAGCATATATTTGCTCTTAGGGTTCTGCGGGAGATATAATAGCATCCGGGCGGTGCACCATTCGTATTTGTGAAAACCCAAATCTTATTGGTCCTTGTTCGTTTGGTGGACACGCGGCGTAAACAGGTGGATTCCTTTTAAAGTGTGTTTTGGCCCAAGGTCGGAACTTTATATTCACAGTGCAAAAATATTACATCCAGCCCAATAACTACCAAAATTAAAAACAAAAATCAAAGACGCATTAACTCTCCTGTACAATCTAGAACTTCCAGCTACTCAACCATTATCAAAGGTGTAGTGGCTATTCAACTCCCTACCAACCGCTTTCAATGCGCGTCTGACCTCCCAGTGAATTTCCTTAACAGTTTGTGATGTGTTAGGGAAATTCTTCTCCCCATTGTGAATCCAATCATTTCTCCACCACCATGCTCGTCGGACGGTTTGCCGGAAGACATAACTCCACAGGTCAGACTCCCTCTCTTCCCTATTCCTTTTTTTCAAATTTTGATCAATCCATTGTTCAATGTTGCAGGTCCTGAAGAACTGCGGCCAATCCTCCCTTCTGGTAAGTCTTCTCCAAATTCTTTTAATCCAGAAGCAGTCTCTTAATGCATGCAGATTAGTTTCATTCGCTGCATGGCAGATTTCGCATGTAGCAGTTTCAATGATTTTTCTTGTGGATAGAAACGCATTCGTTGGTAATCTGTTGTACCTACTCTGCCATAATAGCATATTCCCGCTTTGGGGGCCTTGTAGCCTCCAAATCCTCCTCCAACACGCTGTAGTCTCAGCATCAGGGGGTTGATCTTGCACTTCGTAAATATCTTGTAGGCGCAGTTTTGCTCTCTGTTTTCCACACCAGTAGTTATTGACGCCGTTTACATCACAGCCTCTGTTTTCTTTGTCCCCGCTACTACACCCTTTCCTTAGTAATTGCATCACGCTTTTAATACTCCTCCAAATGTGGGAGGCGTTATGTTTGGGTTTGTGCTCGTCCAGAGGATGCCCATACTTCGCAAAAAGTACCTTTGCCCATGGCCTATCCTGTTCCTTAATCATTCTCCACCCAAGCTTCACAAGGAGCGCTTGATTTATCTTTATTAGACTGCTCACCCCCAGTCCCCCATCCTGCTTAGATTGACAGATTTGCTTCCACGCAATCGGGTTAATCCCACCACTGTCCTGCCCATGTCCCCACAGAAATTGTCGGTTCATCCTTTCTAATTCTTTAATAGTCTGTGTGGGTAACTTGGCAACTTGCATATAATAGCTTGGGATACTATTCGTCACCGATTGAATTAGGGCTAATCGTGCCGCCTTCGACATCACCTTTGCTTTCCACACCGTTAGTTTCCCCCTGACTTTATCAATGATTGGCTGGAAAGTGAACTTATTCACACGCCCATGTAGGATAGGCATCCCCAGGTATTTTCCAAAGTCAGTGGCAGTTGGAATACCCACAATGTTACTCAGCTTCTCCCTCATTCCTTGTTTGGTGTTTGGAGAATAAAAGATCTTTGATTTCTGAACATTCACTTTCTGTCCCGACCACCCGCAGAACTGTGCCAGAGTCCCTTGCATAACCCTGGCATGTTGCTCGTTGGCTTCCCCAAATAGTATTAGATCGTCAGCATACATGAGATAGGCAATGCTAGGTCCATTTCTTGAGTATTTGACTGGTTTCCAGTCACCCTTTTCCACCTGTCTATCAATCAGCCGTCCTAGGACTTCCATTCCAAGGACAAATAAATAGGGGGCAAGGGGATCTCCCTGTCTGAGTCCTCTGGTTGGTTTGATATCCTCCAGCTGCTCCCCATTCCAGAGGACTCTCATTTTCACTTCTCGCCAACAAAGTTCGATTAGTTCCACCAACTGACTTTTAAGGCCCATTTGATTGAGAATTTCCCTCAAGAAACTCCACTCCATCCGGTCATAAGCCTTCTCCAGGTCCAATTTCATGGCCATGTACCCCTTGCTTCCTTTTTCCTGTTTAAATGTGTGGAGCATCTCCTGTATTAAAACCACATTATCAATCCCCTGTCTGCCTGGGACAAAACTGCACTGGTTCTCCTTGATTATTGAGGGGAGAATTCTCTTGATTCTATTAGCGAGAATCTTTGAGATAACCTTCACGAGTACATTGCAAAGTGAAATAGGTCTGAACTGCGCAATAGTTTCAGGTTGCTCCTGTTTAGGGATAAGAGAAATGAGGACCTGGTTTACTCGCGTGTCAAAAAACCCGTCCCTAAAAGCATTTCCAATAAAATCCTCCATTTGTGGGTGTATTAGCGTCCAGAATTTTTGAAAGAATACTGGTGGGAAGCCGTCAGGGCCAGGGGCTTTAAAAGCACCCATATCAAACACCGCCTGTTCAATTTCGTCCCTGGTCACATCATGATTTATTAATCTTATATCCCCCCTGGACAACTTAGCGAATTGTAGGTTGATTGGATCCGTTGGTTCCCTTGGTTCAGTAGTATATAGCGCATTATAGAACTCTCTCACCACCTGTTTAAGTTCTTCTTGATCAGACGTCCACCTCTCATTCTTAAGCTTCAGCTGCTCTACTCTGTTCCTCCTATTCCGAATAATGGCCATAAGATGAAAATACCGGGTATTCCTTTCCCCCTCCACAAGCCATTTCAAATTAGATCTTTGAAACCAATACGATTCTTCCTGGGTAAGTATTGTGTCATATTCGTCCAATAGCTCCCTCTCCAGATTCTGTAGGAACTCCGAGCTACTACCTACCAACGCACACTGAACCCCATCAAGCCATGCCCGACATCTCTCCTTTCTGCGTTTAATATTGCCAAAAACTTCATGATGCCATCTCCCCACTTTCTCACTGAAACTCTTTAATGCCAATTCAATCGGTTTGTCTCTTTCCCAAGTCGTTTCCATGAATTCTTGGAATTTTTCGTGTTCAAGCCAAGCTAGCTGGAACCTAAAGCTTCCACTTCTTCTCTTACCACCCCCCATATCAGTATTCAGACAGACGGGGTGGTGATCAGAGTGGGTTCTAGTCATATGATGCACCTGAGCGTTAGTAAACTTCAGTTGCCAATCTTTATTTGCCCACACACGATCAATACGCTCTTTGATATTCCTTTGTTCCTCTCTGGAGTTCGTCCAAGTGTAAGCAGGCCCCTTAAACCCCAGGTCAATTAGTTGGCACTCATTAAGCATCCTCCAAAGTTCAGAGTTACCTTTATTAGGAACCGCTCTACCTCCCACTTTATCCTTTTGTGCCAGCACTTCATTACAGTCGCCCATCACGCACCATGGTACATTCAACTTTCTCCCAATCGTTTTAAGGTACCTCCACAGTTTGTCCCGATCACTTTGTAGAGTACTTGCATAAATGAGGGTCATGATCCAGTCCAGCCCATTTTATTTGATAACTGCTATATTTAGGAACTGTTTACTACAATTCAAAACACGTAATTGAACTCGGGACTCGTCCCAAAAGCACCAAATTCCTCCACTGTACCCTTCTGCTTCCACAGCTACAAGCTGTGTAAAATAGAAGTGCTGGAGGATCTTGCTTGCTCTATGACTCTTGGACCTCGTTTCCAGCAAACATAGAACCTCAGGTTTATGTGTATTTATCACCTCCTTCAAGTGTTTATTAAAGCGGGAAGAACAGACTCCCCTGCAGTTCCAAGTGATGCACTTCATTGGGAAGTATTTTGGTTTTCATCTGGCAGGTCCTCCTGCATTTCTTCCATGACTCCCATGTTCCCTTCTCCTCCATTATGTATTGTAGGACCTTCCTCCAGCGTATCCTGGTGCATTAGAAAGCCCCCTCCACGATCCCTCCATATTCATTCCCATCCGTTTTATCTGGCGGATGTTCTTTCAGATTAGATTCCTATTGCTTTAGAGAGGGGGCTTCCTGTGCTGAAGATATATGTTGGTTTGGTGGATGTTGACTTGGTGTTATGTTGCCTATGTACGTAGTTGAACTTGTTGTATGTTTACTATGTATGTTAACTGGGTTTGTATTGTGTCCATGGGGGGACAAGGCTCATTGTAGTTTTGTTTGTGAGTTGTTGTGGCTTTTGTTGTATCTGGTTGGGGTTATAATTCTCTTGGGTATGCTCCTTCCCAATTGTGTGGGTAATTTTGGTTTTTGGTTTTTGTTTGATCTGAATACCTCCTTTTCTTTGCTTTGGCCCATAAGGGTTCAACTGACCTTTGTGCATAGTTGTTAGGCGGGCTGCAGTGATCATCTGTTGGGCCTCTTGAAATGTTTTAGTCAGTTCCTCTAGGTTAATGGGTATTTCCATTGTGTCATCCTCCTCCTGGTCCAAGATGTGAAATCTGGACCCTTGCACACCTTTCTCCTTTTGCATTAATTGATGTGGTGATGTGGTTTGTCCTTTAGCCCGAGTGTTCTGACTCAGCGGTACAGTACCCTGCGTGGTCCTGTCAGTCTGTCTCCCCCTCACCTGCACCCTGCCATTCACCCGGTATCCCGGTCCCTGAACCGTTTCCGGTGGCAGTACCGGTGAACTTCGCCTCCTCCGGTTATTGACCGCCAGGAGCCACGGTCCGAATGGCTTTTCCGGTGTGGGGGTCTGCCCTTCGGTTGCCTCTTCCAGTTGCTCCTCCTCAATCATCTGCTCCCTCACCCCTTCTGAACATTCATCTTCCTTGTGGCCATATTTGCCACAGCTAAAGCAGATGGCATGCAACCCCTCATACTCCACTTTCTGTAATCGATTCTTTGGGCCCTTAAGTTTGACCTGTGGAATCAGTTTACTGGACAAATCCAGCTCGACACAAACCCTTGCATATCTGCCTCGTGTAGCCCTCAGTGTATTTTCATCTACCTTAATCGCAGTCCCAACCATATTTCCAATTTCCAGCAGCAGATATTTGTCAAAGAACTCCAGCGGCAAATTTGGAAGTCTGATCCAAACCAAGGTCTTGGTAATCTGCACTCTAGTTGGCTCGAAGTAAGGTTGCCATTTCGAAATAGTTAGGTAGTGACCCATCACAATCCATGGTCCCTCCTCAAGGACCCGGTAATAGTCCTCCCTCTCATAGAATCTAACCATATAGTAGTTTTCCTCCAGATCTGTTAGTTCGAACCCTTGTTTAAGCTGCCACAAATCCTGCAGTCGGTCTGAGAGTACTCTATAGCTAATGTTTTTACCCAAGAGCTTGATAATGAGGGCCTTCTTCCACGGCCTCCACAGGCGTAGACACATATCGCTATCGATCTCAACCTCCGGCCATTCTGAAACCTTCGCCTCTTCTTCCAGTTTCTCTATGTACAGACGGTCCATAAGTTCAGTTTCCCAGTAGGTATCCTCTTCCTCGCCACAGTATATCGGCCCTTTAGCTTTCACTTCTTTCAGCACGTCCATAAAACTCCTAGTTTTCCATGGGTTCTGATTCTCGTCCCCCATCATGAGATTACCGCTTTGGTCACGTTTATTCTTCTTAACACTTCTGAAGAGTTGATCTCTCTCCTCCGTTGAGGGCTCCGGCAGGAGAGCAGACATCAGGATCCAATTTAGGCAGAGCGTTCAAAGTTTGCTGCCAACTCGTTTGGTTTGTTTTTTAAAGTGTGTTTTCATCACTAAATATGCCGCAATAAGCAAATTTTAGCTACTTCTATCAAAAATAAAAATATAAAAAACAATATTAGTAACAATAATAAAAGTGTTATGAAAATTATATTGTGGATGTCTAAAGGTGTTATTGAAAGCCATAAAGTTATACAAATCTAAATGTGTCCTAGAGAACAACAAAGTATAATCAATTTAAAATATCATGACACTATGTTGGACATGTTTTACACATGTTTGAATAGTGAACAATACATTCTTATTCTCTACTACTTGTTCTCTCATTTCTTGTCCTCCATATTTTCTATATTGCGGTTATTTAAATTTATAATACATTATCAGCATGATTGTTTGAAGAAACAAATACAAGAAAGCAAGAAAAGTGTTAGTGACATAAGAGAAAGAAAGAGAACAATATTGAATTTTTGCTGGTGCTGCACAGTTTTGCACAGGTCCGGGAGAATTGCATTTGTTGAGTCATCCACCATTAGATCATCCCCAAATTTTGACAGATTGTTTCTAACACATAGGGGTATGTTTTGAATGACGGAGATGTGATTTTAAGACTTCTAGGTTGGTTTAATTAGTGCGTTTCTGAAACAGTTTTTCCTACCAAAAATTTCAAGATTTGCATTTTGTTCCTCTTTTGCATTTATATTTGCATACTTATATCTTATATTAGAAATACTGACAAAAGAATTAATTTAGTCTGAAGTCTAAATTTAGTTTGAAGCTAGAAAAGAATAATATGAGGCTTGAAGCTCTAAGCATAAAGAGTTGATATGCCCGAAACATAAACAGTTGATATGCCAGAAGCATACATAATAGAAATGCCCGAAGCATGACATGCCCGAAGCATATAATATAGACTCAAACTTGTAGGTTTGAGAGTATATAATTTTTTGAGATATTATTTGTGTATACTCAGATTCATGGCAAACATCACAAATCTGGACATCGCTACACTTGACATTTCTGGAGGAAATTATATGGCATGGATCCTTGACCCTGAGCTACATTTGAAAACTATGAATCTTGGGCATATAAGGATAGAGTTGAGGCAAGGAATAAAATAAGGAAGGACATTATATTCGTTCGCCATCATCTGCATGACGGGCTGAAAACCGAGTATCTTGGAGTGAAAGATCCATATGCGTTATGGAAACATTTGTTATGTTATAAATTGTTTTGATGATGAAAAGATGTTTTAAATAAGTTAAATTTATGCTTGAGACTAATTGCAAGATGAGAAAATTACACTATGTCAAAAATGGTTGAGATTGGAACTCACTATTCAACATCGATTTCTAAGACTGGAGACATCGATCGATCGATGTCAGGCAGAAACCTTTCTGTCCAACATCGATCTCTCAACCTAGGGACATCAATCGATCGACGTCACATCAATCTCTCCCCAGGGAGACTTCGATCGATCAATGTCAGGCAAAATACTTTCTGTCCAACATTGATCTCTCAGTCCAGGGGACATCGATCGATCGAAGTGACATCAGTCTCTCCCAGGGGGACTTCGATCGATCGATGTCAGCAGTTTCAAAAACTGCAAAGTTTCTAGAGGATATCGATCTCTCACCCCAGGCACTTCGATCAATTGATGTCCCCCAGAATTAAAATTTTTTGAACGTTGGAACAAAATCCAAGGGAGATTTATGATGTTTTCTCTCTCCAATCTTACTGAAATTTCTTGTGGACTTTACTCCAACATACTACATGCTTCCTTGACTCTTTTATCCATGTCTAAGATTCTCTAGGTTGGCTATTGAAGATCAAATCACTCCATAGGGTGACTCAAGACTATTTGGACATTCCCTTGACATTTAGATACCTTGTGAAGACTTGGTGGAGCTTCAAAAATGTGGTGAACTTCATCTATAAAAGGAAGAGGCTTGGATGAGGCAATTACACACTTTCACCATCATGTAGCTTCATTATTCATTGTTGTATTGTTCTCTCACACTTGTAAAATTGCTTAAAGCTTATTAAGCTTTGCTTTGCTCTTCATTGTTGTATATTGAGAGATAGAGAGTCTAGCACAAGAGGAACCATAAATATTTGATCTCTTGCTTGTGCTTAGACGAGTGAGAAAGTGTGAACCTTATTATTTCCTTCAACCCACTGTGAGAAAGTTCTTAAGGGAACTTTGTTGAAGCTGTGAGGTAGCAAGAAGTTGTTCTTGCTAGGAGCTGTAGTTGCTGTAGTTGCACAAGTGTGTTTTGTGCAAGAAGTTGTTGTTGTTGCTTACACTAAGGTGTTAGTGTAAGTGTTGCTGTGGTTGTTCTTATTTTCTCTAATAAGAAGAGTAGTTGTTGAAAATCCACTTTGGCAACAAAGTGGTAGTGGAGTAGAATCATTTATGATTCGAACCACTCTATATCCGGTGTATTCATTCATTGCTTCTCATCTCCCATTCTTGCTTTGATTTTGAATTTCTTTTGAGTTGAGCCAAACAATAAAATTCCGCAAAAGTGCCAAACACTCTATTCACCCCCCTCTTGAGTGTGTTTCAGACCTAACAATTGGTAGCAGAGCCTAATCTTGATTGCTTGGCTATCTTTGCAAGTAGCAAGGTTAAAGGTCATGGCAATGACAACCTCAACCTCTTCATCTCCCAAGCCTACTGCACTATTTTCAAGATCAAGCACTAAAGCACATATGTTTGATGCCCAAAATTATTCTTTGTGGAAATTTCAAATGATCAATCATTTGAAAGGTTGTGGATTTGATATATGGAGAGCCGTTGTCAAAGGAATTGAAGTTCCTATGATTACCAACTCAAAAGGAGAATCAATGTTCAAAGATGAAGATGACTACACCGACGAAGAGAAGATAAAATTCGCCATCAATGGCAAATCATTTGATATTCTCTCAAGTTCCCTTACCATCATAGAGCTCATAAGACTTCAAGGTCTTGAAACAGCTCATGAGGCTTGGAAAAGGCTTGAAATGATACACGAAGGGACTGAACAAGTAAGAATGGCCAAAAGACTCATGCTCATGAAGGAATATGAGATGTTCGGAATGAAAAGCGGTGAGAAGATTGAGGAAACAATCGACCGATTCACACGAATAGTAAATCAACTTTCCATGGTGGACAAGAAAATCTCAAATGAAGACCTTGTCTCAAAACTCCTCAACTCTTTTCCAAGAGAATGGACACCTAAAGTCACCGCCATCACCGAATCAAAGAATCTCAAGACTCTTACCCTTGATGAGCTATCTGATAATCTTTTTACTCATGAAATTCTTATTGATGAACAAAATATGATGAATCCTATCAAGCCCACACAAACATCACACAAAAGATTGGTGGTAGAGTCTGATGAATCGGATGAGGAAGTTGCTCTTCTAGTAAGAACTAGAAGAATGGCAACAAGAAATAAAGATCAAGCAAGAAAGTTTTTCAAAAGACCACCCAAGAAAAAAGAAGCAAGCGAAAATTGCTATAGATGTGGTCGACCCAGTCACTTCATTGCCGATTGCCACGTCAAGGAGCCGCAAAAAAAAGAAAAGAAGGTCTTTCCTCAAAAGAAGAAAGCTCTGAATGCGGAGGTAACCACGTGGGATGGTCTCCTTTCTGAATCGGAAGGAGAAGAGAGTGAAGATCAAGGTGTGGGACTTGTTGCAATAGTTGACAATCCAAAGTTTCAACATACTTGTCTCATGGCAATTGAAGATGACCTTGAGGTAAATTCTAATCCTTCTAATTTGCAAGATGAAATAGGAGATTTGCAAGATGATTTTGAAAAACTGAACTTAAAGTATAAAAATTTGAAGAAAGAGTTCAAAAAGTGCATTTTAGAAAATAAGAACTTGCATGATAAGAACATTTTGATATTTCAAGAGCATGACATCATACTCACCATGCATAGAACCGTAGCTCTTGAAAATGTAGAAATTAGAAAAAAATGTGAGAAACTAAGGTTAGATTTGCAAATACTAACAAATGGTAAAAATAATCTAGACAAACTACTTGGAAACTAAAGAATCGGAAATGATAAATCATGTTTAGGATTTAATTCATCACATTCTTCCATTAAGCCTAAGTCATTAAAGAAAAAAACAAACAAGAAAAAAATACAACATAACTCATCATCTTCTAAACTAAGGCATGTACCCACTTGTTTTCATTGCAACAAAAAAGGACATGTGAAGAATGAATGTAGAGCTAGATTTGAAAGCATGTATGTTTGGAAGCCTAAGGGTCGACAAACTAACCCTAAAGGACCAAACCATCAAAGGGTACCAATGCATAAATCTGTTGGTCTTGTAGGCTCTCAAGATAAATGGAGTAGCCAAAGAAAAAGGAACCAAATGACTTATGAACAATGGATGTTCAACGCACATGACCAGAGACAAAACGTTATTCACCAAGCTCAAGCTCCAAGATGGTGGAACGGTACATTTTGGCAATGGGAGAGCCAAAATCCTTGGACATGGAGAAATTGGTAACTCCTCATTTACTATTAATAATGTACTATATATAGAAGGGCTTAAATATAATTTGATAAGTGTTAGCCAACTATGTGATGCTAATTTTCAAGTTAAATTTGTGTAAAGAAAATGCATTGTGAAAAAGAACGATAAGATTATTTTTGAGGCTATAAGAAAAAATAATGTTTACAAATTTAGCACACATGATTTGATATTACAAAATGTTTCTTGCCTAGTTGCCAAAAATGATTCGGCTCAACTATGACATAGACGACTTGGACATATTAGTTTTAAAAATTTCAAAGAGATTTGTGAAAATGAAAAAAGTCCAAGATCTTCCAAAATTGAATTTCGAAAACCATGGCTTATGTGACACTTGTCAAAAGGCAAAGCTACAACTTTCATTGGAATGTACGGCCCATCTTCAACTATAGACCATAAATCGATGTCTATAGCCATCAAGACACTCCTCTCCCTTTTTGAGAACATCAAAAAAATGATAAGATACACGAAAATAAAGGATGAAATATCATTAAGAAATGCCAAGTTTTGAGATACATAGGTAAACTCAAACTTCCAAGCTAATCTCGTTGCTACTAGGGTAATGGGGAAAATATAGAGTAACTACTCTTCATCGGAAGAGAAGCATAAACCAGAGAGGGCCACCTTGAGCTTTGTCTTCAATTTTTGGTATTTGGATTTTTGAACGGTCAGCTCCGTTTGCAGCGTCGTGACTTGAGTATCAACTTTCGTCTCTAACGTTTGGACACGGTCTTGGAGGTTCTTATAGTGCTTTTCTAGATCATCTATGCGTACGGCCTCCTTGGTTAGATCTTCACCCTATTGTCCAAGAGTGTGATGTAGGTCTTGAGTTTCAGCCTCGACATTGAATTCCTCCTCTGAGTCACTACCCTCCTCCATTTGAGTTTTTCCTTTGTCCGTTTAGGAGGTGGAGCTTGGTTGAGGGGGCAGTTGTGGTGAGGGGTAAGAAGAGGGTTCCGCGGGAGGTTCTGTGGGTAATGGTGGAGGAATGGGATCTTCAGGTTCTTCCTCTTCTTGTTCTTGTTGTCCACCCCGTCTTTGCGCCTCTTTCCGGGACTTATAGATTTGTTGGATGTTGACTTTTGTGTAATGATCCTTGTTGGATATTTGTTCTATATATTCAGCATCCAACACCACATTTTCTTTGGTGAGCAATCTATAAATTAGATTGCTATATGGAAGCGCTTTTGATTTCTTCGTAACAGCTTCCATTATATTCGCAAATACGAGCTCCCTAAAATTTACTGTTCCCTCATGGGAATATGATAAGCAATATAGAAATCCAAATTGCTCGGGAGCTTGGCTGACTTACCATTGACACAAGAGGTAACAATAGCACGCAAAACTCGGTACACTAGAGTCATGTCATTTGTGTTCTTAGTGGGGTGAAATCCAAGATAGTTTTGACCTCATCTTCAGATATCTGATAGTTATAGATATCCCACCTCCACGGATCAAAATGTTCCCAACCTTCATCAGGAATACCAAGCATTTAATTGATTGAACGAGTGGTGAACTCGACAATTTGACCATCTATCACGGAATTTAGCAAATATGGCTTTCCATTCAAATATCTTAACCATAAGTTTGCATAAAACATCCTAGTGTATCGAATAGACATGCAATCCATTTCAGAACTATCCCAAATGGGTCTCCATTTTTGATCATCAAATCAATCTATGATTGGTTTCAATTCTTCATCACTCAAAATATCTTCAATTTTCAGTAATTTTAATGGGATTGTAGACCTCTTCTTAGTCTCCCATTCTTCGAACAAAACTTGAGCTCTAAGAGAGATGTAGGTAAATTTACCTATGTTAAAGGGCTCTTTTAAACAATCTTCATGTTCTCCAGATTTGACCCATGGAATGTTTTGAAATGTGAGACTTTCTCTTATCTCAGCCAACGTGGTCTCTTAGGCATAAGTGGTCTTCTTCCTTACTCCTTCTGTTCTTGAACCAGTTGGTATTCTTGATTGACTGCCTTCTAGTGAAGTTCTCTGCTTTTTTGGGTGGTTCTTCGTCCTTGGTGCCATTTGAGATTAGGAACACGAAAATTTTCGGATATGTTGATGGAACTTAAAGAATATATATAGTGTTGGATAGTATTGAAGAAAAAATGAAGTTTGAGCAAGTGATTTGTGGTTTTAGGGGTCGAATTTTGTGTATTTCGCCGGATGGAGATTAGGGCTCGAAGTAGGAGATGATGAAATGGGGTTTTTCACAGATTTTATAACACTCTATCCCGATGACATCGATCGATCGATGTCTAAGACTTCGATCGATCGATGTTTTAAGAGACATCAGTCTCTGAGACTGCCACATAGATCGATCGATGTATGCAGGAATCTGCATTTTTGACATTTTTGACCCTCTAACCATTGTTTATCATCCCTAATATTTTTCTAATTGATTCGAATGTCTCGGTGGGGAGGGATTTAGTAAAGATATCCGCTAGTTAGTCATTGGTTGGAACAAATTCAACGCATACTATTCCTTTTTGAATGCAATCCCTTATGAAGTGATGCCTCACTTCTATATGTTTTGTCCTACTATGATGAACCGGGTTTTGTGCTATACTTATGGCTGATGTGTTGTCACATAGGATGGGAACTTTATCAAACTTAACGTTGTAATCGTTTAAGGTGTTGATCATCCAAAGTAGTTGTGCACAACACGAAGTGCCCGATACATATTCGGATTCTGCCGTTGAAAGTGACACACTATTTTGTTTCTTGGAGAACCAAGAAACTAAGCAATCTCTAAGGAATTGGCATGTCCCGGAGGTGCTTTTTCTATCAACAAGATTTCTGGTATAGTCGGAGTCACTATACCTTCTTAAATCAAAACAACCATTTTTGGGATAAAACAATCCAAAGTTCAAGGTTCCTTTCAAATATCTAAATATACATTTAATGGAAACTAGATGTGATTCATTAGGCATACTTTGAAATCTAGCACATAAGCACACATCATGTAAAATATCCGGTCTGCTAGCGGTTAGATAAAGTAAACTACCAATCATACCCCTATATCTAGTTACCTCAACCGGCTTTCCTTTTTCATCTTTGTCAATCTTTGTACTTGTGCTCATTGGTGTGCTTACACTTCTTCCATCCTCAAACTTGTACTTCTTGAGTAAATCCTTTGTATACTTTGTTTGAGATATGTACACTCCATCTTGAGTTTGCTTGATTTGAAGACCAAGAAAATAGTTGAGTTCACCCATCATGCTCATTTCAAATTCTCCTTCCATCAATTTAGCAAAATGCTCACAAAGAGAATCATTAGTAGCACCAAATATAATATCATCCACATAAATTTGAATAAGCAATTGATGATTTCTTTGTTCTTTAATAAAAAGAGCAGTGTCGACTTTTCCTCTTGAAAACTTATTTTCAAGAAGGAAGTTACTTAATCTATCATACCATGCCCTAGGAGCTTGTTTAAGTCCATAAAAGGCCTTTTTGAGTTTAAATACATGATTTGGATAATCATGATTTTCAAACCCCGGAGGTAGAGCTATATACACCTCTTCTTGAATTATTACATTTAAGAATGCGGATTTCACATCCATTTGATATAGTTTGAAATCCTTATAGCATGCATATGCTAATAGCATCCTAATAGCTTCTAACCTAGCTACAGGGGCAAAAGTCTCATCATATTCTATATCTTCCGTTTGTCTATGTCCTTGAGCTACTAACCTAGCTTTGTTTCTAGTGATGTTTCTTTTATCGTCCATTTTGTTTCTAAATACCCATTTAGTGCCAATTTTTTTTTTTGAGAGTAATTTAGTGCCAATTAAGAGATGATCACTAGGTTTAGCAACTAATTCCCAAACATCACTCCTTTCAAATTGATTTAGTTCTTCTTGCATGGCTAATACCCAATCTTCATCATTCATTGCCTCCTCTATATTTTTAGGCTTAACTTGTGAAATGAAGGCATTTTCATTGATTTTCCTCCTAGTCATTATGCCTTGACTAGTTTCACCTAATATTAACTCTTTAGGGTGATCTTTCCTATACTTATATGAATCCAGTAAATTTGAGGTATCTCCTCCTACTTCTTCATCTTCAACCTTAGGTTCAAGGGGATCAATCCTAAGGTCAATGACAATATTACCTTTTGGATTCTCAAATTTCTCTATATGACTTACTTCAATTATTTCATCATCATCATTAGTATTTGGTTCATCCTCAATGAGTTCACTAAACTTGACATGAATTGATTCTTCAACTTTCATGCTTCTTTTATTATATACCCTAAATGCTTTGCTATTTTGAGCATATCCAATAAAGATTCCTTCATCTTCTTTGAAATCGAGTTTATCCAAGTTATCTTTGGTGTTAAGTATAAAGAACTTACAACCAAAAACCTTGAAATAACCAATATTTGGTATTATACCATTCCAAAGCTCATAAGGAGTCTTTTTGAGAGATGATCTCAAATAAACTCTATTGATCACATGACAAGCGGTGTTTACAGCTTCGGCCCAAAAATACTTGGGTAGCTCAAATTCATTTAGCATAGCTCTACTCATTTCTTGAAGTGTTCTATTTTCTCTTTCCGCAACACCATTTTGTTGATGAGTTCTTGGAGCCGAGAAATTGTGTCCATACCCTTTGGATACACAAAATTCTTGAAACTCTCCATCAAGCTCACCACCTCTATCACTTCTAATTTCTTTAATTGTGTATTCTCTTTGATTTTCTAGTCTCCTACAAAGCTTTATAAATTCTTGGCATGCATCATTCTTTTTAGCTAAGAACATTACCCAAGTGTACCTAGAGAAGACATCTACCACCACAAAGGTGTAATGTTTTCCACTTAGACTCACCGTACCAATATCCCCATACAAATCCATATGAATATGTCTTGATATATTGATTAAGTTGTCTTGGTATGTTGGTATAGATTTGGTTGTGCATGGTTTGGCATGGTATAGTTTTGGCATGGTATGGTTGGGCATGGTTGTTGTCTTGGAATGGTTGTTGTCTTAAGTTGGCTCTATTATCTTAAGTTGGTGGTTGTCTTGATATGGTATTGTGGCATGGTTTGTTGATAGCTTAAGCCTTGATGTTTTGCATAACATAGCTTGGTTTGAGAAGTTGGATTTGGCATGACATGGCATGAAGTCTCTTGATATGCATGTGTAAAATGATTGATAGTCTTTGTTACTTTGGTATGCTATCTCACATATTGAAAAGATGAAAATGTGAAATTTGGTGCATGGGTTGAGGGGGAGAATTGACGTCATATTTATTGATTTTGGATAGATTACATGTTAAGGGGGAGTTTTTGATGTGTTCATATGATGAGGGAGCATGAACTAAGGAGTAGTTGTAAAATATCAAGTTTAGATAAAAATGTATCAAGTAAAAACATCTTTTGAATCACGGTTTTGAAATCATGAAAAAGGGGGAGATTGTTAAGTTATAAATTGTTTTGATGATGAAAAGATGTTTTAAATAAGTTAAATTTATGCTTGAGACTTGATGCAAGATGAGAAAATTACACTATGTCAAAAATGGTTGAGATTGGAACTCACTGTTCAACATCAATCTCTCAGACTGGGGACATCGATTGATCGATATACTTCAGCCTCTGGCTTCGATTGATCGATGTCATGCAAAAACCTTTCTGTCTAACATCGATCTCTCAACCTAGGGACATTGATCGATCGATGTCACATCAGTCCCTCTCTAGGGAGACTTCGATCGATCGATGTCAGGCAGAATACTTTCTGTCCAACATCCATCTCTCAGTCCAAGGAACATCGATCGATCAAAGTGACATCAGTCTCTCCCAAGGGGACTTCGATCGATCGATGTCAGCAGTTTCAAAAACTGCAAAGTTTCTGGAGGACATCGATCTCTCACCCCAGGCACTTCGATCGATCGATTCCTCCAGAATTCAAAATTTTTTGAATGTTGGAACAAAATTCAAGGGAGATTTATGATGTTTTCTCTCTCCAATCTTGCTCAAATTTCTTGTGGACTTTACCCCAACATACTACATGCTTCCTTGACTCTTTTATCTATGTCTAAGATTCTCTAGGTTGGCTATTGAAGATCAAATCACTCCATAGGGTGGCTCAAGACTATTTGGACATTATCTTGACATTTGGATACCTTGTGAAGACTTCGTGGAGCTTCAAAAACGTGGTGAACTTCATCTATAAAAGGAAGAGACTTGGATAAGGAAATTACACACTTTCACCATCATCTAGCTTCATTATTCATTGTTGTATTGTTCTCTCACACTTGTAAAATTGCTTAAAGCTTGTTAAGCTTTTCTTTGCTCTTTATTGTTGTATATTGAGAGATAGAGAGTCTAGCACAAGAGGAACCATAAATATTTGATCTCTTGCTTGTGCTTAGACTAGTGAGAAAGTGTGAACGTTATTATTTCCTTCAACCCACTCTGAGAAAGTTCTTGAGGGAACTTTGTTGAAGCTGTGAGGTAGCAAGAAGTTGTTCTTGCTAGGAGCTGTAGTTGCACAAGTGTGTTTTGTGCAAGAAGTTGCTGTATTTGTTGCTTATGCTAAGGTGTTAGTGTAAATGTTGCTGTGGTTGTTCTTATTGTCTCTAATAAGAAGAGTAGTTGTTGAAAATCCACTTTGGCAACAAAGTTGTAGTGGGGTAGAATCATTTACGATTCGAACCATTCTATATCCGGTGTATTCATTCATTGCTTCTCATCTCCCATTCTTGCTTTGATTTTGAATTTCTTTTGAGTTGAGCCAAACAAGAAAATTCTGCAAAAGTGCCAAACACTCTATTCACCCCCCTCTAGAGTGTGTTTCAGACTTAACCACATTTTGTACCGACCATTCCTGAGCCCTAGTACTCGAAACGACTCACCCGCCATATTTTGCTAAGGAAAATACAAGGCGTTGAAACAAAACGTGTACACGTTAGTGGAAGTCATAAATAAAATTTCTCAATAAAGAAATCATCGTCATTAATATAACTGTCTAGGCAAAATTATTCCGATACAAATATCAACTGTAGATAAATACTAAATCTCCAAAATTACATAAACCTCGAATATCGAAATATCTATCTCTACTAAGTCCTCAAAAGTCTCATCAGAATAACATCGATCTCAATTTCTCCACTCTTAGTCATCCGCGTGCATACTAATTCATAGCCCTGATCATCTGAAAAAAAAGAAAACTGTGGTATGAACGACAAGTCGCTTAGCAAGTAATCCCACTATACTTACCATAGGATCAAAAACGAAGAAGCAAGTGTGATAAAAATAAGTGACAACATAAAATAATAGCATGCTTCTCTTCGCAAGTAAATTTTACAATTCTACCCCTAACATCCAAAAGCAAATAGAGCAAATAGACCCAATAAAATGTATAACAAAGTCGAATTAGGGTTAGTCCAAATCCAAAATCGATGATGCAATTTTCAAAATATGCAATGTCAAAATGTCCAAAGTCAAAGGCCCAAAATTCTAAGTCCAAAAGTCCAAAGTTTTCAAATCTGATTTAGTCGATCGAATGTCCAAAATCCAAACCCGAGTACAACTCGGTCCAAATCCAAATATCAAAATGTCCAAAATCTAAAATATCCAAAATCCGGCTAAAAAGGTCCAAATCAATGCAATGGTTATAACACCTTCCTTACAAATGACTTATACTGTAAGACTTACACATTTGTCCCCCAATAGTCAATATGTCCCGGCTCTATATCACAATAGCCAATATGTCAGGGCACTCTAGTGGTGGCCAATATGTCCGGATGCACTATATCCAAAATAGCCAATATGCCCGGACTCTTCGTTTGGTTGGAACCAATCTGCCTTAACAATATATTTCAAGTGTAGGGGTGAATTTTCAAAAATATGCAAATACAATCTCCAAAATCATTTTCTAAGTGCCAAAGTTAGTCCAAATTACCAAAATGGACCAAAATGCCAAATTTGTCCAAATTACCAAATTGCCCTTCAAATACCAAATAATTCCAAATAAATAATCCAAATAGGGCAAAAATATCTAAAATACCAAAACCATCACTATCTCAGCCGTGTAGGCATATACGTGTATATGTCCACGTCCGTACATTTACATATACACGTATGTACGCACACGCTACTCCCTCGGCCCACTTTTTAAATCAGATTTTATAACTCACACATATGAACATAGCTATATACCATTTACTATATATTTATATACCATATACACATGTACTCATGCAATTATTCTTATAACTTAAAATTACATAGGGCCGCTGGTTTCCAGAGAATTTAACACTTTATTTACTCTCTTTTTTTTTTTTAAAAAAAAAAACACGACCGCTGCCAATGACCTCAAAACAACCATAACATTACACAGTAACATGCATATTCACCAATCCTTTCATGTATACATAAGCAACATATACATCCACACATTTTAAGCACATATATTTATATATACTCAATCACTGATCCACTTATGCACATTAACACATATGAGACACAGCCTGACCTCCACAGCCTTGGCCAACACACACATAAATATACAACTCATACGATGCATATATATATGTATATATATATATATGTATGTATATATATGTATATATATATGTATGTATACATATATATATATGTATGTATACATATATATATATGTATGTGTGTATATATATATGTATGTATATATATACATATATATATATTTTTTTTAAAAGGAAATTTTTATTAATAATGTTGAGCCTCCGTTATGGTGGAGAATACCTTTTTACATCAGAGTATATCGTACGTAAACCAAAAGTATAAAGCTGCTAGAATGTGCAATCTCCAGTCAAATATGATATGCCGCATTAAAACCTTGCCAAGTAAAACCACCTTTGTGGATAAAACCTTGGCGAAGGAAAAAGCGTACATATTTATCTGAATGGAAGAATTGCAAGCTTGTACATGCAAAAATGTATAAAACGTCCCTATAACCGGTATGATGAAGTTGTGTATGGGCCTCAATAGTCTTGGTGCACGGTTGGAGTAGGCTTTGAGAAGTGCAGGCTTGATGATCCAATAACAAAGGTCGGCATGAAGTGGGCATGCCAGCGATAGTGAAACAGTCCGCTTCCATATAGGTGTCCCTCGGCAAAACAAAGATAATGGTGTGTTAGTACCAACACAAAGTATAAATGGCAGCAGTAAAATGTTATGTCCAAATCGTACCAATGTTGCCCATAGTACATAGACTACAGGCAACAGAAAGAAATAAATGCAGTGAGTATATGCTTTGAGAGATAGATGATATACCCGCGTTGCCTGCATTCTATTGATGCAGGCAACCAATATTCGTATCCAGTTGTGTGTATTACGTTCGAATCGCATGGATGTATCCATCAGTGTGATAAAATGCACGTGCCATCTGCGGCAATTGGGAGGCAGAAGTGAACAGACAAGTGAGTGGCTGGAATCGAGCATGTAGACAAAGATAGTGTGCCACCATGTTGATCTCCCTTGGGATGTGGTGCAGCGTACTGTCTGTGAGGCGTAGGAGTTGTAAAAGCCTGTTGTGTTCCGGAAGAGCAGTGATTCTGTTGTCCAATGATTTCGTTAACTGCTGACAGTCTGTCTCAATTATTATGTTTCGATGTAACAAGCCAAAGTATAGTAGACTATAAACAATTGCTTGTAGCTCTGCTCTGAGAGGAGGCAAGATGGGTAGGCGGAATGAGAGGCCTACAATCATCTTGCCATTGGCATCTCGAAGAATTGCACCCGCCGCGGCATGTGAATGGCCAGCTGAAGCATCTACATTTAATTTTAACTTCCCAGTTGGAGGACATGCCCACTTTAATGGTAGTACTCTTTTTGGTCGAAGACGAGGAGAGAAGCCATTGTTAATCAATGAGGGAATGTATTGTGCAATGGCCGTGCCAGACCGCGAGGCAGCCCAATCAAAACAAGATTGTTTAGTTAAATGTAATATGTGTGTAACCGGCATATCCGCTTCACCAAATAGATGATTTGTATATACTCGCCAAATTGCCCAGCAAAGCATGATTGGACCAACAACTTTAAAGTTACATTTTAAAGATGTAGCTGAAGAGAGAAGCCACCATTGAAGAAGGTGTTGTCGTATGTTCGCTGCTTGTATCATCGGACCATCAAGTAACACAGAAATCTGTAACCAGAGAGGTTGAACACGCGGACAAAGTAGAAAGATATGTGAGATAGAAGCAGAGGCATTTTTACAGAACGGGCAAATTGTTGGGCATACGCAAGAAAATGCCTTCACATTGTCCTCCATAGGTAGGGCCGAATGAAGCAGTTTCCATATAAACAGACAGATAGTTTTTTGAATACCTTTCCACCAAATGAATTTATGAGAGAATAACTGAGCATGATGTGGTCGAATATCTTCATACGCATATTTGAGAGAGAATTGTCCAGTTGGGCTGGATCGCCAAAAAGGAGAAGGATGGCCTGTCGTAAGTTGCATGCATAGAGTGTGTGTAGAACATATTCTTTTCCAACCGGGAGAGTCGTATATACGAGCCAAGTAATCCATTCTGGGACCATAGCGTGCCCTCATATAGTTTGCCCACAGCGAATCACTTGAATGATAATTCCACCAAAGCTTGCAATCATAAGCCTGTTGTATGTGTATTAAGCTTTGGATGCCCCAACCGCCTTCAGTTTCGGGATAGCATAGTTTTCCAAGTGTGGCCCATTGGTGCTGTCCGCCCCATAGGAAAAAAGATATTTTCCTGTTGAGCGCTTGGATGATACTCTTGGGCAGGCGAGATGCAGCGAGAATATGAAGAGGGATAGATGTTAAAACTGACTTAAGCAATATAAGTCGACTGCCAGGTGACAAGAGACGGCTAGCCCAGCCCGTTAGCTTGGAGTCAAAATGTTGCAGTAGGGAGGCACAGTAAGATGCACGGTTGACTCCACGATATAGGTAGGAACCCAGGTATTTGATTGGGAGAGAAGATGGCTGCATTGCCAAAACTTGAATGATATTATGTTGCTGCCGATTCGTGATATATGAGCTTAAAACAAACTGACTTTTCGTGATATATATTTAGATAATGGAGCTCCAGTCTCCTGATTTTATTTACTAGATAAAACCTCACTTATGGCGGAAGAATACCTTTAATACAAATAAAGCCAAAACATAGTTGAATGCAACTACTGTACGGACGAGAAATACAGTTTTGTAAAATCAACGGGGTGGAGGGGAGTTGTTCAAATATGGTATGATATGCCTCATCAAAACTTTGGCAGGTAAAACCACCCTAGTGGATAAAATCCTGCACGAAAGAAAAAGAGTACATATTTACCACATTTGAAACTAACATGAGGAGAATCTCCATAGTCATCAAGCCAGCATAACGCCCACGCCAAGCAATGCAACTGATTCCATCTAAGAGTGTCCATGCAAAACCATAAGGTCCAATGTCAGAGAGAAAGGAAATCCAATAACAGAATGAAATCACGTAGAGGCAGGAGTATATCGTACCGAGTTTGCCTGCACTCCATAGAGAGCAGGCAAAATATGTATAACAAAGCCAATCTATATGGAAGACAATCATGTGTAGTGTGAAGAAGACGACAGCGCTGCCGACCGAAGATTCACTGTGGAAACATCAAGAGAAACGCAACTGTGAACCAACGATGGAAGTGTATGTCAAGTATAGTAACCCGTCATAGGAGTCATCAAACCATGTTGTGCGAAGTAATGTGCGGCCATATTGGCCTCCCTGAAAACTGTTAGTGTATGTGCCCTAGGCCATGATTTGGATATTTATGTTATGCATTTATTATTAATAAAAGAGGTTTTATTATCATTATTGTTGGTTAATATGTTACACAATTTTGATATATGTCCCTGATTCATTATTGTTATGGAGATAAAATAATTTATAATCAGTATGAGTATTGATTTGATAATCATGAGATGATTATGTGTATGGTGATACGAATCAATCTCATAGATACTTCGTTAGAGAACAGTGTATTGGATAGACCCATCATGAGATTGCTACATGGATTAGCGTCATAAGTAAATCTCATGATAGTCATGTTTTAATCCTTTGACTTGAGATTGTCATAGTTTCCAACATAAGGACTATTATATTTTGACATGATCAAACGTTATCCGTAACTGGATAATAATAAAGGTCATGATTGAATGTGATAGAAATTATGTAGAGGATATTGAACAATCAAGATAGGATTTGTCCCTCTCTTTTGAGAGAGATATCTTTGGGCCCCTCAATTAGTGAGACTGTGAAATGCATGGCCGTGCTCAAATGAATTGATAGTGTGATCAATATCATTTGTTTTATCAGTCTACTTAGAGATCGAGTAATCATATGTTTGAACTATATAAGTATGACGCTAACCATGACTTATGTTCAAACTAGATATCGTGTGATAAAGGGATTAATGCATGTACTATAATTAGGCTAGTTGGACTTTACTCGTATTAATTGGGTAGTTGTAATGCCTTGCTAGAGGCCAATTACGACTTGTTGGTTTAATAGAGATTTAATCAACTGCCAATTAATATGGGCCTATCGGGTCACACACAAGAATGCGTATGACTGAGATTAATAATATTAATATTGGATATTAATTATTATTATTATTATTATCGTTTTTTTAATATTAATAATATTAATATTGAATATTAATTATTATTATTATTATTAATTTTGTTTTTTGTATATATTTATATCATCGGATAATAACAGAGAATCCATATTTGATATGGATTTTGATTGGTTTTATCTAATCCTAACAGAATCCGCATCTGGTACGGATTTTGATAGCGTTAACAAATCCGATCTGTAATCGGATTTTGATATCTATATATATGTATGGAGCTTGGCGTATCTCATACACCAAGAAATTAGAAAAAAACGAAAGAACAGAAAATGAAACCCTAGAATCGTTTTTGAGAAAAACGAGTTCTTCAGCCGCGCCGTTTGAAGAGCTAGCACTCCGGGCGGAAGCATTCGTGTGGATACCGACAGAGGGTGATCGTATTCTCGCACCTGCTTCATCTGCGTAATTCGGATCTACAAAGGCAATTTTCGAGTTTCTTTCATCGAATTAAACGAACAACATGGATCCTTGGTAGGAAATCAGAGATCAAGTTTTTATTTTCTGCTGCGCGTTTGGCAGTGATCTCGGTTGATTTCCTAACAGTGATATCAGAGCCACTTGTTGTCTTGTTTAAATCGATTACATGATGCTTATGTGTTTACTGTTTTTTGTATGGCATGATATGTATAAAACAGTAATTCGGATTTCATATGATGAGAAAAGAATGGTGTTTTTCAATTCGTTTTCATGAGATGATCAGTATACAACGGTAATCGTTTGTCATGTGATGATCAAAACCGATTTTGTTTATATTAGATATAATCACACGATATGTGTAAAACCTTATTCGAATCTCATCTGGTGAGAGCGGATCGATTTTTTCTATTCGGTTTCATCAGATGTTAAAATTCGGGATTGTTATATGTGATATAAAGTTTTCGTTTTTCATGAGATGATCAAAAACGATTATGTTTATATCGATATGAACAACCGATTGATGGTTCTGTTTTCGTGTTTCGAAAGACAGATTATCAATTCGATGATGATTCTGATTTCTGGTTTCGGATGAAGATTATCGATTTGATTGATATTGTGTTTTAAGGTATGCGAATAACAGCCATCGATTCGATCGATGCTTCTATAAAGCTTTACACGTAATCAAAACAGTAAGATCGTTAATATGATTGACGCGTCTGTGTTAGGGTTTCGAAAAGAAAATTATCAATGCGGGACCGCTGTATGCATATGCCCTATAGTTCGTTACCGTGACATTAAGAATGTCAATATATATTTATTATAATATGTTTATGTAAGATATATTATAATTGTTGATGTCTTTGCATGGTGCATAGCATGGCCTCAGGACCTATGTGATTGACTTAGTCATATTTTTGTTTTGGGTTATTATGGCCTGCGTGCCGCTGTAGTTTTTGTTGTATTTTATTATACAAGTAGTTAGGTTTTTCTTTGTTATTGTAATAAATGAAGAATCAAGCTACAAAATGGTGATGGCGACACACACCAAGGACGAGGGGATTCCATGCAGATGGAGGCACGGGCTCAAGACAAGAAGATATGTATCATTGCAAATGTTGTAATAGGAAGTCTTTCACATAGGGTTTCCTTTATGATCTTCATCTGGTCTCATGAAGATCATATTTAGTTTGGCCATGCTATGTCACGTTTACATATTTATCATTTTGTATGAGATGCGTGGATGATATATTATATATGCATATAGGATGCTACGATATAATGATATGCAATGCAAGACATAAACTAAGTTGAACCCTCATTAATAATTTAAGTCTTGATGCCATCCATGTCTTAAACACCTATTAAAACTGGGATTGTATTAAAGTAGGTATTGCCAAAGCAATGTGCTTTAAACATTCCTAGCTACATAGGATGAGTAATAGTGCTACTCATATGTTTAAAATTGGTTAGACTTAATTGGGCTATCAAAACGGTTTTGGGCCCAAGGCATTAGATGGAATCTAACATACAATGGTATCTGATGTCATTATTCCATAAATTCTAAGAGTTACATGAGATGTAATTGGTAAAGAAGTTACCTACCTAAATAACTTAATTTTAAGCGTCATGCCAAAGCTGAGTTTAGAATTAAGTCAAATATGGATCTTAGCTCACTAAAATATTTCTTTTGAGGGTTATGTTTTAGTGGGAGTTTTATAAATTTTAACCTCATTATTAACAAAGTGTTACTTTGCATGTTTTGTAGATCACAAATGGATGCTAATAACAATTCCACCTTATCGCTGCGATCTATCCTTGAGAAGGAAAAATAAAAGAATGTGGGACTAATTTTATTGACTGGTTTCGAAACTTGAGAATTGTTCTCAAGCAAGAAAAGAAGTCCTACGTGCTCGATGACCCTGTCCCTGAACCCCCTCCTGCTGATGCTTCTGTTGCTGTTAAGAACAAGTATAAGAAGCATGTTAAAGATTCCAATGACATAGGATGTCTAATGTTGGCAACTATGTGTCCAGGACTTCAGAAAGACCTGGAACACTTAGAAGCTTATGAGATGAGTGTGCATCTCAAACAAGCTTTCCAACAACAGGCTAGGCAGGATAGGTTCGACACCGCTGTTGCACTTTTTGACTGTAAGCTGTTTGAAAGTGAATCTGTTAGCGCTCATGTTCTAAAGATGAAAGGCTATATAGATCACCTTGCAAGACTTGGATATCCCCTGAGTTTGGAACTCGCCACGGATTTGATCCTACACTCTTTGTCTAGCAGTTTTTCTCAGTTCGTCATGAACTACAATATGAATAATATGGAAAAGTCCATTCCTGAGCTACATGGTATGCTCAAAACTTCTGAGGGGAATATCAAGAAGCCTACCCATGTATTGAGTGTCAATACCAAGCTAATGAAAAAGAAAGCTAAAGGCAAGGGTAAGGCTAAAAGTGCAAAGGGTGCAAAAGGGGCAAAGGGTCAAGCTAAACCAAAACCTGGTCCCAAGGCAAAGGTTCCTAAGGAAGGAACTTGTTTCCATTGCAACAAGCCTGGGCATTGGAAAAGAAATTGTGATGTTTATTTGGAGGAGTTGAAGAAGCTGAAGGGTAGTACGACTACATCTTCAGGTATTTATGTTATAGAAATTAATTTATCTACTTCTTCTTCCTGGATATTAGATACTGGATGTGGATCCCATATTTGTACAAATATGCAGGGGCTCAAAAGGAGTATGATGCTGAAGAAGGGCGAGGTGGACCTACGTGTTGGCAATAGAGCAAGAGTTGCTGCTATAGCTGTAGGGACCTATGAGCTTGTCTTGCCTAATGGGCTTTTGTTAGTTTTAAACAATTGCTTTTATGTTCCTACTATGAGTAGGAATCTTATTTCAGTGGCTGTTTTGGATGATGAAGGTTATTCATTTTTAATTAAAAATAAGAAGTGTTCTATTTTTGATAAAAATGACTTGCTTTATTGTATTGCAAGTAGTTATAATGGCATTTATGTCCTTAACCTTGATGATTCCAATGACGGTAATATTTATAACATATCTTCAAAGAGAACTAAGCCAAATGAATTAAACCCTGCATATTTATGGCATTGTCGCCTTAGCCATATAAATGAGAAGCGCGTATCTAAACTACATCAAGATGGATTATTAGATTCATTTGATTTTGAATCATTTGAAAATTGCGAGTCTTGTTTGCTTGGAAAGATGACAAAGACTCCTTTTACTGGACATAGTGAAAGGGCTAATGACTTATTGGGCTTGGTACATACAGATGTATGCGGCCCAATCAGCATTAATGCTAGGGGAGGATTTCACTATTTCATTACTTTTACTGATGATTTCAGTAGGTATGGCTATGTCTACCTAATGAAACATAAGCATGAGTCTTTTGAAATGTTTAGAACTTTTCAAAATGAAGTACAAAATCAACTTGGTAAGACAATTAAAACACTTTGATCAGATCGAGGTGGTGAATATTTGAGCCAAGAATTTGACCAACATCTAAGAAATTGTGGAATCGTTTCACAGTTGACTCCTCCAGGAACTCCACAATGGAATGGTGTTTCTGAAAGGAGAAATCGGACTTTATTGGATATGGTTCGATCTATGATGGGTCAAGTAGATCTTCCTTTATTCTTTTGGGGTTATGCCTTGGAGAACTGCATTCATTTTGAACCGTGTACCATCTAAAGAGGTTGAAAAGACACCATATGAGATGTGGACTGGTAAGAGACCCAATTTGTCTTTTCTTAAGATTTGGGGTTGTGAAGCTTATGTGAAAAGATTAATGTCAGATAAGCTAGCTCCAAAATCTATCAAATGTATTTTTGTGGGGTATCTTAAAGAAACTAAAGGGTACTATTTCTATATTCCCTCAGAGAACAAAGTGTTTGTTGCTCGAAATGGAGTCTTTTTGGAAAAGGAGTTTCTCTCCAAGAGAACAAGTGGGAGTATAGTACAACTTAAGGAAACTCAAGTTCCACAAGATATCGTTGAACCGTCTTTAGAGACGATTTCAGAATCACAAACAGTTGTGAAGCCTGAAAATGTAACACAAGTCCAACGCAGATCTAATAGGATACATCGTCAGCCAGAGAGATACGGATTTCTTGTGACTGATGATAGTGAAGTTATGCTCATAGATCAAGATGAGCCTACTACCTATCAGGAAGCTGTGTCAGGTCCAGATTCAGATAAATGGCTTGGAGCCATGAATTCTGAGATGCAATCCATGTTTGATAACTAAGTTTGGTCTTTAATTGATCCTCCAGAGGGTATTAAGACTATTGGTTTCAAATGGGTTTTCAAGAAGAAAACTGACATGGATGGAAATATGCAAACCTACAAAGCAAGGCTTGTGGCTAAAGGTTTCAAACAAACTCATGGTATAGACTATGATGAAACCTTTTCACCAGTAGCTATGCTTGAGTCTATTCGAATTCTCCTTGCCATTGCAGCATACTATGATTATGAGATATAGCAAATGGATGTCAAAACTGCTTTCCTTAATGGAAATTTACTCGAGGATGTGTACATGACACAACCTGAGGGTTTTGTAAATCCTGAGAATTCAAAGAAGGTTTGCAAGCTTCAAAGGTCCATCTATGGATTGAAGCAAGCATCTCGAAGCTGGAATCCTCGTTTTGATGAAACAGTTAAGAACTTTGGTTTCATCAAGAATGAAGATGAACCTTGTGTTTACAAGAAGGTTAGTGGGAGTGCAGTAGTGTTTCTAGTCTTATATGTGGATGACATATTGCTTATTGGGAATGATATCCCTACCTTGCAAAAGGTTAAGGCTTGGTTAGGGAATTCATTTTCAATGAAGGACTTGGGCGAGGCTACCTATATCCTTGGTATCAAGATCTATAGAGATAGATCTAAAAGGATAATAGGCTTGAGTCAGAGTACATACATAGATAAAATGTTGAAGAGGTTCAACATGCAAGAATCCAAGAAATGATTCCTGCCTATGTCTCATGGCATTCATCTTAGCAAGAATCAATGTCCTCAGACATCTGATGAGCGAGATCGAATGAATAAAATTCCTTATGCTTCTGCTATAGGATCGATCATGTATGCCATGTTATGTACTAGACCAGATGTCTCATATCCATTGAGCACAACAAGTAGATATCAAGCTGACCCTAGTGAAGGTCACTGGACAGCTGTCAAGAATATTCTTAAGTACCTCAGAAGGACTAAAGATGTATTCTTGGTTTATGGAGGTTTGGATGACGAGTTAGTTGTAAATGGTTACACAGATGCTAGCTTCCAAACCGACATAGATGATTTTAGATCGCAGTCCGGTTTTGTATTCACATTGAATGGTGGAGCTGTTAGTTGGAAGAGTTCAAAACAAAGCACTGTGGCTGATTCTACAACAGAGGCTGAGTATATAGCAGTATCAGATGCAGCTAAAGAAGCAGTTTGGTTGAAGAAGTTCATTACTGAGCTAGGAGTGGTACCTAGCATTGCAAATCCTGTGGACATTTATTGTGACAACAATGGTGCCATAGCACAAGCAAAAGAGCCTAGGTCTCATCAGAGATCTAAACATATACTCAGACGCTACCATCTCATTCGAGACATCATCGATAGAGGAGATGTCAAGATATGCAAAGTTGACACAAACGATAACATAGCGGATCCATTGACTAAGCCTCTCTCACGGGTCAAGCATGATCAACACACTAGATCTATGGGTCTCAGATATTTGTAGGCCTAGTGCAAGTGGGAGATTGTTAGTGTATGTGCCCTAGGCCATGATTTGGATATTTATGTTATGCATTTATTATTAATAAAAGAGGTTTTATTATCATTATTGTTGGTTAGTATGTTACACAATTTTGATATATGTCCCTGATTCATTATTGTTATGGAGATAAAATAATTTATAATCAGTATGAGTATTGATTTGATAATCATGAGATGATTATGTGTATGGTGATACGAATCAATCTCATAGATACTTGTTAGAGAACAGTGTATTGGATAGACCCATCATGAGATTGCTACATGGATTAGCGTCATAAGTAAATCTCATGATAGTCATGTTTTAATCCTTTGACTTGAGATTGTCATAGTTTCCAACATAAGGACTATTATATTTTGACATGATCAAACGTTATCCGTAACTGGATAATAATAAAGGTCATGATGAATGTGATAGAAATTATGTAGAGGATATTGAACAATCAAGATAGAATTTGTCCCTCTCTTTTGAGAGAGATATCTTTGGGCCCCTCGATTAGTGAGACTGTGAAATGCATGGCCGTACTCAAATGAATTGATAGTGTGATCAATATCATTTGTTTTATTAGTCTACTTAGAGATCGAGTAATCATATGTTTAAACTATATAAGTATGACGCTGACCATGACTTATGTTCAAACTAGATATCGTGTGACAAAGGGATTAATGCATGTACTATTATTAGGCTAGTTGGACTTTACTCGTATTAATTGGGTAGTTGTAATGCCTTGCCAGAGGCCAATTACGACTTGTTGGTTTAATAGAGATTTAATCAACTGCCAATTAATATGGGCCTATCGGGTCACACACAAGAATGCATATGGCTGAGATTAATAATATTAATAATGTTAATATTGGATATTAATTATTATTATTATTATCGTTTTTTAATATTAATAATATTAATATTGGATATTAATTATTATTATTATTAATTTCGTTTTTTTGTATATATTTATATCATCGGATAATAACAGAGAATCCATATTTGATATGGATTTTGATTGGTTTTATTTAATCCTAACAGAATCCGCATCTGGTACGGATTTTGATAGCGTTAACAAATCCGATCTGCAATCGGATTTTGATATCTATATATATGTATGGAGCTTGGCGTATCTCATACACCAAGAAATTAGAAAAAAACGAAAGAACAGAAAACGAAACCCTAGAATCGTTTTTGAGAAAAACGAGTTCTTCAGCCGCGCCGTTTGAAGAGCTAGCACTCCGGACAGAAGCGTTCGTGTGGATACCGACAGAGGGTGGTTGTATTCTTGCACCTGCTTCATCTGCGTAATTCGGATCTACAAAGGTAATTTTCGAGTTTCTTTCATCGAATTAAACGAACAACATGGATCCTTGGTAGGAAATCGGAGATCAAGTTTTTGTTTTCCGCTGCGCGTTTGACAGTGATCTCGATTGATTTCCTAACAAAAACATGATGTACTTCATACTGTGTATATAATTGTAGCCGCCGAAGCTTTCATAGATAATAGGAAGCATCCGCTGTGTTGTGCCGGTAAGGCTTTGTGATTAACTGGCTACAATCTATTTCCAAAATAATATGTCTATGGAATGGTAAAACATAGAGTAATCCAAATAATGCTGCTTGCCCTTCCGCAATAAACGGGGGCAAGGCGGCAGTCTGAAAGAGATTGCTGCAACACATATGCCAGAACTGTCTCGCAAGATTGCTCCACCTGCGGCATAAGTTCGGCCCACAGCCGCATCTACATTGAGTTTCATACGGCCTGAAGGGGGAAGGAGCCAACGGACCACTATGGATCGGTTCAGACGAATAGGTGGTAACAAGTGTAAATCTGATATTTTGTAATAATCCAATGAAAGTTTAGTACCATCAATGGATTTACTCCACAAATAAAAACCAAGTGCTGAAGTTTTCAGCACATGGTTGTTGCTCCAAATGTCTTCCAAAATTGAGGGACAAACACATCTTGATTGATTGATAATTAACATACTTGATTTTGGACATGTGTTTCAGATTTTTTTGATAAAATTCCAGGTCATTTTATTAAGTGACAAGGTGGATAATGATGGCCTATCATAGAGTGACAACTAGGCGAAGACACATCGTTCGTCCAGTCATATTTTGCCAAGTAAGCAAGGGTGTGTCACAATGTTATACAAGGCAATCTTCCAAGGTATTCAAGACAATATTTTAAGGGAGATTTCAGCCATAAGGGGGCGGCCACTTCACCTATAAAAGGAGGAAAAGTGTTCAAGGAAATGCAAGCCAAAGTTCATAGTCAAGCAAGATCAAGCAAGACTATTCTCTTCTTCTCTTATTCTTTTATCATGCTCTTAGCCTCAAGCCTATCATTCCTATATTCTATATTCTGTATAGGATTTGATTTTACCACTCACATACATCCCATTCTTGTACAAGATTGATCAAGGTGTGATCGTACCTTCATTTGTTTTTGTTTGCTCCAGTCATCCTTGTGTCAAGGTATTGTTTGTGTTTACTGAATACCGAGGAAGGGGTCCTCGAAGATTGAAGTAGGTTGATTTAACCGAACCAGTATAAAAATCTTGGTGTTCTTACTTTTCATCACTTTTACTTTCAGTTCCTGGTCTCTGCATCGTTTTCATAGCCACGGTAAAAATAGCAAAAAAATTTCAAAAATCACCAAACTTTGCAGAAACATAGCCAAAGGTCTTACCTTCATTTGAAATCAAGTTTCATTGAATTTGGATAAGTCATTCAAACGTTCATAGTTTTGAGACTAGTGCAATCTGATTTTCAGATCTGCTAAGGTTGAGAACATCAACGTTGTTTACATACTTGCCAAAGAAATTTTGAAAAACTGTTTTAACTCTTTAAAGTATACATCCTAAGGATCATGCCATAAAATTTTCAGATCATTTAGAGTTGTCAATTAATAAGAATAATTTTTCATTTTGAGGAACAGTTTCTGGCAGATTGACACAATCTGAGTAAAATGTTTTAAGGGGTTACACTTTAAATTTTAATCTTAAATTTTTGTGACACATTCATAACATCTCAGAGCACATTATCACCAAATTTCACGATTTTTGGAGGTTTATAATATGATCATCTAGTTAATATAAAACAGGATCTGAAAACAGAATCTGTTTTGAGAAGCGAGTTATTGGGTAATACAATTTTTGAAAACCAATTTTTCCGCACTCCTTATTCAACCTCCCTTTTAGTGGTGCTATACAGGTCCTACAGTGGGCATGTTATAAATTTTGCACCATACTACGTGAAGTGGAAAAACAATAAAAAGCCACAAGAAAATGCAAAGGCTCTGAAAAATGGTGCACCAACTAAGAACCATAAAGAGACTTATTATCAAAGTGGAGCCTAAAGGCATTGGTCTTATACTTGCCGCACTCCAAAGCATTTGGTTAAACTTTATCAAACATCCCAGAAGGATAAAAACAAAGGAAAACAAGTTCATTTTGCAGACTTCAACATAGCAAATGATGGTCAAATAAATTCAATGGATTTTACTCATTTGGATATTGAGAATTTCTTACGGAGCCAAACATGCATGAGAATGGGATCCAGTTTGTGAATGAGAATGATTAAAAAATTGTTCCGATAAATTTCATTTTTTACAAGAATTGCTATAAATAAGTTTTGATTTCATTTACTATGTGATAGCATAACTTTTGTTAAAACTTGCACTACTATATTTGTCTAAATAAAAATGTTTCGAGTTGTCTTGTCTATTTTCTCTGTCTAATTCCAATTCACGTTTACAGTATGACTGAATAACAAATTTTAGAAATTTTAATTGCCATGCGAAGGGTTTTTCATAAAGAAACACAATTCACTATTTTTGAGCTGATCATTTCAAATTAAATTTAATACTGAAAATTGTATATGTTATGCTAGAAATTTACTCAAGATGAATGGTAGAGACATATGTCTGGTTGACGGAAGAACGACACACACAATTCTTCATCATCGAAAATATTTTTCGACGTTATGATTGGCAAAAGCAAATGTTAATACAATTTATGGTACTACAACATTGGTTGAGGGCTTCAGAAGAGCGACCATTATATTGTCGGGTGGTGCACATATCTTGGTTAATACAACATTATTTTCTACCAAGTCGAAAAGAAACCTATTGAGTTTCAAGGATATACGTCTCAATGGTTTTCATATTGAAACCATGAATGAGTGGAATATGGAATTTTTATGTATTACATATAGTGATTCAAGCCAGAAGCTAGTTAAAGAAAAATTCCTAATTTTCTTATCTGGATTATATTATGCGACTATACATCCAATATAATTTAATATTGTGATGAACCAGAAGTTGAATTATCCAAAGCTATTTATGTTATGGCATGATCGACTTGGTCACTTGGGTTTGGTAATGATGCATATAATTGTATAAAACTCATATGGGCACCCTTTTAAAGAACCAGAAGATTCTTTTACATCGTGATTGTTTGTGTCGCTTGTTCACGAGGGAAACTAATCAAGAGGTCATCCCTGATGAATGTTCATGTTGAATCCGCTATATTTTTACTATGAATATAAAGGGATACTCGTGGACCTATTGATCCCCTTGTGGACCATTTCATTATTTTATGGTCTTGTTGGATGCCTCCTCGAGATGGTCTCATGTGAGTTTGCTCTCGATGAGAACAGTAGCTTTTCGCAAGCTTCTTGCTCAGATTATACGCTTAAGAGCACAATTTCTGTATTACCCGATTAAATCTATTCGTCTTGATAATGCCGGTGAATTTACTTCCCAAGCTTTTAATGATTTTTGCATGTCGATTGGAATTGACGTTAACATTTAGTGACATATGTGCACACTCAAAATGTCATGACAAAGTCATTTATCAGGATTTTAATGTCAAATTTACCCACATCGGCTTGGGAACATGCAATTCTGCATGCATATGCATTGATCCGGGTTAGACCTAGTTTGTTTCAACCATACTCGCCATTGCATATGGTATCTGGCCAGCATCCTGATATTTCATATTTAAAGATTTTTGGTTGTGTGATTTATGTTCCGATTGCCCCACCAGAACAAACAAAACTGGGTCCTCAAAGGCGTTTAGGAATATATGCGGGTTTTAATTCTCCTGCTATTATGAGATATGTTGATCCCCTAACAAGTGATTCATTTAAGGCATGATATGCCGATTGCCATTTTCATGAGCAAGTTTTCCTATCGTTAGGGCGAGAGAAAGTACCGTTTCCTGAAGAACGACGTAAAATTACGTGCAACGTTCCTTCAATTTCTCATCTTGAGCCACGAACAAATCAATGCGAGCAAGAAGTAAGAAGGATAATCCATTTACAGAATATTGCAAATCAGTTGCCAGATGCATTTATTGATAGTATAAAAGTAACAAAATCCCATGCATTGGCAATGAATACGCTGATTCGATTTGATGTCTTTGAAAGATATAATAATGGTATACCAAAATCAACTCTGAAACGTGGTCGCCCGGTCGGTGAAAAAGATAAGAACCCTTGAAAGAGAAGGGTACACGTTAATATTCCAGAAGAGAAAATAAGTTCACAACTTGAAAGCGCTATAGAAATAGAAACTGATCAGTCTAAATTGATGAACAAGTTGCTCCTCAAGAAGCAAGTGAACAAAATTTTGAAGAGATCTCTTTGAATTGTGCAAGTACATGAGAAAATTGGGATAGATAAAAGTTTATTATTGATCATGTTTTTTGCTTATGCGTTTGCATGCGAAATTTTGAATGAGGATCCTGAACCGAGATCCATTGAATAATGTCGACACAAAAATGATTGGCCAAAATAGAAAGATGCAATACAAGCAGAACTAAAATCATTAGGAAGCCACAAAGTATTTGAACATGCAGTCTAAACCCCTGAAGTGATGAAACCTATTAGATATAAATGGGTTTTTGTATGAAAACGCAACGAAAAAATTAAGGTTGTGCAATATAAAGCATGTCTTGTTGCGCAAGGTTTTTCACAATGACCTAGGCTTGATTATGATGGAACATATTCTCCGGTAATTGATGCCCCAACATTACGATATCTAATCGGCCTAGCAGTCACTAAAAACCTTGATATGCGGTTGATGGATGTGGTCACCACATACATATATGGATCATTAGATAATGATATTTATATAAAAGTCCCAGAAGGATTTATATTGCATGAAGCATATAATCAAAGGACGCGCAGATTATACTCTATCAAATTACAGAGATTTTTGTCTGGATTAAAATAATCTGGTAGGATGTGGCATAATCATCTTAATGAGTACCTTGTTAAAGATAAATATATAAATAATCCAATTTGTCCTTGTGTATTTATCAAGAGATCTAATAGTGGATTCTTTATACTTGCGGCATATGTTGATGATTTAAATCATGTTGGAACTCCTGAAGAGCTTATTAAAACTGCTAATTATCTCATGAAAGAGTTTGAGATTAAAAATCTTGTCAATACCAAATTTTGTCTCGGCCTACAGATCGAGCATTTGTCTAATGAAAATTTTCTCTATCAATCTATATATACGAAGAAGATCTTAAAACGATTCTATATGGATAAAGCTCATCCATTGAGTAGTCCTATGGTTGTACAACCGTCAGATGTAAAGAAAGATCAATTTCGACTACCATAAGATAATAGAGAATTATTAGGTTCCGAATTACCATATCTTAGTGCTGTTTGGCATTAATGTATCTTGCAGATTGCTCAAGACCAGATATAGCATTCTTCATGAATTTATTTGCAAGGTATAACTCAAGACCAACACAAAGACATTGGAATAATGTCAAGCACATTTTACGTTATCTTCGTGGAACACCAGATATAAGTTTATACTACTCAAAGCATTCCGAGTCTCAATTAATAGGTGATATTGAAGTTGGCTATCTATATGATCCTCATAAGGGAAGATCACAAAGTGGATATGTCTTTACTTGTGGAGGTGCAGCCATATCATGGAGATCAGTGAAGCATGCATTAACAACCACCTCCTGCAACTACTCTGAGATTTTGGCATTGCATGAAGCAAGTCGTGATTGCATATGGTTGAGGTCGATGATTCAGCATATACAAGAGTCATGTGGATTATCTTCACGTAGAAAGACTCTAACGATATTTTTTGAGGACAATGCTGCATGTCTTGCTCAAATTAAGAATGACTACATCAAGGAGAAAGAATGAAGCATATATCACCAAAATTTTTCTACACTCATGATCTTGAGAAGAATGGTGACATTGATATCCAACAGATACAATCAAGCAAGAATTTGCTGATTTATTCACCAAAGCACTACCAACGACTAGATTGAGAAAGATGGTCTACAACATTGAAATGCGTCGACTTAAAGACCTCATGCCGGAATCAGGGGGTGTGATTACTACATACAGATTGTACTCTTTCTTTTGTCAAACATTTTATCCCACTAGATTTTTCTTGGGCAATGTTTTAACGATTAGTGTTATGAATATTATATTGTGGATGTCCAAAGGTATTTTTGAAAACTGCAAAGGTTATATTAATCCAAATGTGTCTTAGAGAACAACAAAAAATATAACCAATTCAATATATCCTTATCCCTAAAGTCCTATAAATATGACACTATGGTGGATATGTTTTACACATCTTTGAATATTGAAGAATACAATCGTATTCACTAATAATTGTCCGCTCTTTTCTTCTCTTCTATATTTTCTATACTATGGTTATTTGATTTTATAATAAAAAGCATGTTTAGTTCCTTGTCACGTAATTAGCGACCTGCACGAAATGGGTAACAGACGAACGAGCCTGTTGTCCTCGACCTGACCTGATGAAATTGAATTATCAACGAGAACATGGAGTAGCAATGAGATAGTAAGACACCATGCACGATGCACGATAGCTCTCACCAATTCTTCTAATTATTAGAGCCGGATACACAAATTTTCTATTCTTTATATTAAAAAAAATTAAAAGACTAGATATAGAAGATTCCAAATAAAAAAACGATACCTCAAATCTTCTGTTGTTGTGTTGGATCCAAACTTAATTTCATGGATCCTTAAGACGGTTTCAAACATAATATAGTTGTAACGACGTTTTGAATAAAGTTTTATAACTCCTTTTTAATATATTTTCTCATTATAAAAAATGAATAAATTTTAATTAATGACATCGTTATAAAACCGAATTATCATATCAAAGAGCGTGTTATATGCATTAAAATAGGTATCATATTAAACTATATTTACGATATTAAAATTTTTGATTCAATGTAATTTAGATCAAACTAGTACAAGCATGATTTAAAACTTAATTATAATCATGTTATAATAGCTAGCTAATTTTTAGTTCTTTTGATTTCTTGAACTTTTTAATATTTTACAATTATGTTGTATATTTTGTTTAAGATATATAAAGTAGTTTAAATGAAAAGTCAAATAAAATTTTAAAATCACTAAAAAAATTCAAATGCCTAAATAAGAAAATAGCATCCAAATCATTAATCATACAAAAAAAATAGTATGTTAAATATGCCTACTAGGATAGGATAATGTTTTTCATCGTGAAATTATAATGGAAAAGTGATAACATGAATGACGTGAACTAGTAAATGATATAAAGAGAGCGTGAAATTAATTATCTCTCACTTTACTAATTGGTCCACGTCTTTCACGTTAACATCACGTTATAATTTTACAATAAATTGTAATACTCCATAGAATTACATCCCTTCTTTTTCTTTTTCAAGGAAAAAAACCCCTACTTAAGCGAGGCTCTTCTAAAGTTACAACCCCCTTCCCCCTCCTCTTCTTGGCCACCATTACTCTACCATAATATAATCACATTAAACTGAAGAAAAGTGTTCTTTATAAAAAAAGTTATTGAACTATTAGTCCAATTTATCGTGAAGTTATAACTGTTAGATTTACATAGTAAATTTGTTACCCGAGGATCGTTTAAGAGAATACAAAACAAGAAATGGTTGCCACATACACACAGGCTTCTGAAACGCTAACCTGCTCCTCACACTTATCCTCCTCTTCCTCTCAATGAATTGTCTAGTTTGGAATGTCCGGGGAATTGCGACCTCAATGGTTCGCATTCGTAAACTAGTAAAAACTCACAAACTACATTTATTGGTCATCATTGAACCAAAGAGAGATGATGTACACTTGACTCAGCTACAACGCCGTCTGAAGTTTTCACATGCAGAATCAGTTTGTCGGGGGAAATATGGATATTTTGGACAAGCCAATTTCTAAAACTACTTTCTACAGTATATGAAGAACAATGCTCTCATTTCAAATTTCAGTTAGTTGGCACAGACATTACATTCTGGTACACTACAGTATATGTATTACATACTGTGACGGAGCGCCGTCGATTGTGGATTGCCTTGCAACACCATCATGATACTTATTCAGATCCATGGTTAATCGGAGGGGACTTCAACACATTTTTATCAGTCACAGAACATGATGGGTTATCTTCCCCTTCGATATCCTCATTGGAGGATTTCAGCGACTGTGTTTCCTATTGTCAGTAATAGACTTGCCCTATGAGGGATCCATGTATACTTGGACAAGTGGCCGTGGGTTGGGAATTGTACGACGAAGATTGGATGGCATGTTATGCTCGGAATCATACAACACTTTATTTCCAAATCTACGAGTGAAGCATCTTTCGAGATTAACATCTGATCATGCTCCGTTACTCCTCCGTTCTACACAGTCATCATTCAGTGGGCCTAAATCCTTCCGTTTTCAGAACATGTGGGTAGAACATCAAGAGTTTCATAATTTTGTCAAATCGTCATGGGAGTTATACCCCACAATAGGAGGCATGCGAGGATTATACAACAAACTGCAGCAGCTGAAAAACGATCTTCAAGCATGGAATAAAAATGTTTTTGGTAATATCTTTGATCAAGTATCACATCTGGAGCAGGAACTAACTCGGTGTGAAACCACTTTTGACACAAGGTCCTCACCAGAAACCCGCATGCAATATCATGAAGTCAGGTGAAATACAAGATAGCGGAACACAAGCAACTACTATATTGGGCTCAAAAAGCTAGACAGAAATGGATAGCAGAAGGAGATGCCAATACGTCGTTTTTCCACAATATTGTGAAAGACAGGCATTCGTGCCAGACAATTAACCAAATACGTAATGAGGAAGGTCTTGTCATTGACACACAGAGCGATATACAACAGGCAGCAGTAGATTATTACAAACAATTGTTTACGGCAGAGCCAATTTCTGAAGATGCTTCTATTCTAGATCATATACTGCAGCTCATATCTTCAGTGGATAATCAGCTGCTCATGGCTCTACCATCACAATCAGAGGTGAAAGAAGCAGTTTGGTCACTTGATCCAAAAAGTGCACCTGGTCCAGATGGATATAATGGATATTTCTTCCGCAGCAGCTGGGATATAGTCCGAAATGATGTACACAAAGCAATGCAGGAATTCTTTCTGGGCATTCCTATTCCAAAGGCAATGGGTAGTATCTTAATAATATTGCTACCAAAGACCCATTCTCCGTGAACATTTTCTGATTATCGGCCTATCAGTCTAGCAAACTTCATATCCAAATTGGCAACTCGTATTATTGCAACACGAATACAACCTCTACTCAAGAAGCTTATTACAGTAGAGCAGGCAGGGTTTGTGAAGGGCAGAGATATCTCAGATCAGATTCTTTTGGCTCGCGAAAAGGTACATTTGTTGCACATGAAATCTAGAGGCTCCAATGTTATCATAAAGCTTGTCATGATGAAAGCGTTTGATAGGGTCAATTGGACTTTTCTCTCCAAACTGCTAGCAAAATTTGGCTTTGCGGAAATATTTATCCAACTTATCTTCAATCACCTAAAAGGTACATACATTTCGATATTGGTCAATGGAATACCTTCAGGATTTTTTCAACCATCAAGGGGTGTCAAGCAAGGAGACCCTTTATCACCCATACTATTCATCCTAGCATCTGAGGCATTTTCAAGGGGCATTAATTATATGGTTGAGCAAGGGTCATCATACCATTTACAGCAGGACGACCTAAAACAGTTACCCATCTAGCTTTTGCTGATGATCTATTAGTGTTTATCAATGGCGGACTGCGAAATCTAAGGAAGTTCAGAAAATTCTTGGAACTATATCAGGCAACATCGGGCCAAGCAGCAAACTATCAGAAAAGTCATTTTGTCCCGCCAACCTATCTTTCTAACACTCAGATTAATCGGATGGAACAGGTATTACACATGACAGCAGTTACTATGCCAATAAAATACTTAGGAGTCCAGTTGCATCGAGGTAAAGAAAGAGCAGCACACTTTACGAATCTACTCTCCATAATTCAAGCAAAACTCTCGATGTGGCAGAACAAGTTCCTTATTCAAGCCGGCAGATTAATTTTAATCAAACATGTTCTTGCTGTAATACCATTACACCTACTATCGGCATGCCAACTACCACAGAGTATCATCCGTACAATAATGAGATTGATGGTCAAATTTTTTGGGGGAGCACAGACACAAGGACTTGTCACTCATGGATTTCGGGTGATAAACTGCTCGGACCAACAACTAAGGGTGGTCTAGGATTGAAAAAACTAGAAGATCTACAAAAAGCTTACTCATGCAGAATATGGTGGAGATATCAGGAGAACAATTCCCTATGGAGTAAATTTCTACACGCAAGATATGCCAACCGCAATTCTTTTGACATACGTATCACAGACTCCCCAGTCTGGAAACGAATATGTCGAATACATACATTCTGCCTTAATAATCTGGACATGGATCAATACACCATTAGAACTGCTTATGATCAGATCCGTGTAGTGAGAAACTCTCGTATATCATACAGATTCATTTGGCATAAACACATTCCCCCTCACATCCGTGTGTTTCTGTGGCGTCTGTATCGAAATGCAACTCATCTTCCAGAAAATTTGCAGAAGTTTGTCTATATACATCCTACTCAATGTCCTTTCTGTCTCAAGTCACAAATCACAGTATATCATATATTCTTAGATTGCTCTGACATCACCGGAATCTGGAAAATGTATTCTGCTCATTTGGATGGTCCTTCAAGCAAAGCCCGAACTCTGCAGCAAAATTTAATTCAATGGTGGATGTCAACCAAAGGAAAAACACTTAAAGGCATTCTCAGAATTGTGGCTCCATCCATCATTGTATGGGAGATATGGAAAGCTTACACATCCATAACTTATGGTGATGAACGTTGGAGAAAGGCAACAGTACTTGAAAATATTCGACGATCCTTATATGATTGGTCAGCTGCGCAAAGAGGAAAGAAGTTTGCAATCTCAGACCATGCCTTAATTGATCTTGGGTTATCTCCAAAGCTCCGTCCACCTAGATGCATCATCATCAGATGGCTCCATCCTCCACCGGGTAGATTAAAGTTGAACACAGATGCGGCCCATGGGAGATTTTCTGCAGCTGCTGGAGCAATCTTGCGTGACAGCAGTGGTACATTCATAGGGGCAATTTTGTTTCATTTACCGTTATCTACACCAGCCACAGCAGAATTTCAAGCAGCATATATTGGGTACTTATACTTCACAACACAGTGGGAATCCATTGATGTGGAAGTTGATGCATATGGGGTAGTTTTAGCAGTACAAAATAATATGGATGTTCATGCGACCATATTCCGCAAACTGCTGCTGTCAACATCAGCTGATTTAACACACATTCCACGTGAGGCAAATCAGCCAGCGCTTTTTTAGCTCAATATGGCCAATTTCACCAAAAGTTTACTGTTTTTCCCACGGTAGCGGTGCTACCATCAATGGTTCGGGCATGTTATCAAACAGAGAACACACCACATCTTAGACATGATCTCGGCTAAAGCTCCAAATTGTTGCCCATATCGCAAGATATGGGCAACATGGATAAGATTCACATTCAGCATTATGCTACCTGTTTGCATCACTCCACATCTAGCAGTTAGACATTTCCCGTTACCCATATCATCAAATATGGGTAACATGGGTAATATGCTCCTCTCTACCATATACTACAACTCAAGTGCCCCTGATTATCCCACAATTCATCATTTTGCTGTATTCACTAACTCGCCTTATTTTCTATGCATGACATCATGGACGCAACAACACTTGAGGAGACATTTCTTCTGGAAGATCCAACCGACATTGCGCAACACTCAACTGCGGCGTGCCACAAACATCAAGCGAATTTTCACATCATATTCATACATTAAACCCTTTCATATAAATATGTACGGTTTTCCATTCGCCAAGGATTTATCCACAAGGGTGGTTTTACTTGGCAAGGTTTTAATGCGGCATATCATATATGATTGGAGATTAGATATTATATGCTCGTTGTACTATTATTATTCGTTTATTGATATCTTTTGTAATATGGTTTTCCTCCGTCATAAGTGAGGCCTAATAAAATATCTCTTTTACTGTTCAAAAAAATAAAAAATATATATTAATAAAGCCTCATGTATTATTATGTAGCCTCACTTTTGGCGGAGGAAAACCATATTACAACAAATGTATCATATGTAAAAAGATAATAAAGCGAGCTAAGGATGGCCAACCTCCAATCATATATGATATGCCACATTAAAACCTTGCCAAGTAAAACTGCCCTTGTAGATAAAACCCTGGCGAAGGAAAAAGCATACATATTTATATAATTGGAGTGTGAAGGCAATAGAATTGCAGATACAACAAAATGTAAATCGCGGAGTGTACATGCGGCTTCCGCAAACAGAAAAGTTTTTCCAAGCCGTATATAAGAGCGCGTGCCCTTGGCAACCAGCGGTGTTTGTGGAGAAGTGTTGATGTCGCCAGCTTGCAGTCCGTTGGAGTGGTCCTCAGAATTTGCAAGGGACATAATACGCAAAGGATTAGTAAAATATAGAAACATGATAAAGAAAACAGTGGTGTGATAGCAGGCAAACCCATGTTGCCTGCGTTTATGCAGAACACAGGCAACGATAATATAATCTAGCAAGTCATCTTCAGTCCCCAAAGCCAGTTATCACGATATTGCCTCGGAGAGTAATCATGCAGCTCATTGCCTCGGAGAGTAATATTGCACTAGTAGAATGTGCATCAAACATAATAGTGATTAAGAGCAATGCAAAAGGATCAAGTAGTCCAAAAGAGTTTAATGCTAAGATAAAAGTGACGTACGCATATTGTCTGTACCAGCCAGTGATACAGACAACAGTATGAAAATATACACAGCCCTCACGTAGACATCTCCGTCGTCTCCCATAGCAAGAAAACATGACTCCAACAGAGCTCACCAGCATACGACAGATAATATCCAGCATACATCGTAGAAAATAATATGTTAACCAAACATCTTAATGAAGATGGAGATAGAAAAAAGAAAAGATCAGAGAATCATACCAACGTTGCCTATGCCAGCAATCGGCATAGGAAACCGAGGAATGTGTATGCTAATCCATCGGAAGACTTGAAACTCTAGAGTCGGATGTTCGGAACTGAAACATCCAAGCTGATGGCCCCACTCACTTTGCTTGGGAGAGCATGTATCGACGAATATATTGTCAGCCCAGCTGAATGATAGCCATATCTTGAAAGAGTGTGTGCTGCAGTATTTGATTCTCGACGACAGTAAGAGAGTGTAGAGGCATTATCTTTACATATACATATATATATATATATATATATATATATATATGCATATATATATTTGTATATATGTGTATATATATATGTATATATATGTACATGTATATATATACACATATACATATATATATATATACATATATATATATACATATATATATATACATATATATATATATATACATATATATATATATATACATATATACATATACACGAAGTCGATCAGCGGCGAAGGCGTTTTGCATCATCGCTCATCACTCCGATCCTTCCTCTCGACACGCTCCTGATCATCCTTCTCTTCGCCACGCATTGCCTTGGTTTTTTTCCGCTCTTTCCGCCCCAGTCATGACTCAGCCGACCTTTGCGGCGGTGGTCGCCGGCGCCTCTGCTAAACCCGATGACATTCGCATTGCATCAAAACTGGTCTCCCGCCACAGAGGACTCCCGTTGGTCTCTTTTCTGGATGAGGAAATCGACGCATTGGCTGAACCCTACAGGTACTCATTGGTTGGAACTTTTTGGTATGGTAGGCCTCCTATGAAAGTTATACGTGCTGTCTTTGAGAAGATTGGCTTTCAACAAGACTTACGCGTAACACTATTGGATAAATCGCATATTCTTCTCACTTTCTGTAATGAAGCGGATTATTTGCACTGTTTTTATCGTCGATCCTGGCAAATCTCCGGTTGTCATATGCGGATAACGAAGTGGACTGTCGATTTTGATCCAAGTGCGGATGTTCCTATCGTTCCAGTCTGGGTTGCTTTGCCGTATTTGCCGATCCATCTTCATCATCAGGCAGCCCTTTTTGAGGTGGTAAAACCGATTGGTGTACCGTTGAAGTTAGATGCCGCCACTTCGGGTGGCCTGCGCCCCTCAGTGGCTCGTATTTGTGTCGAGGTTGATGTCTCATAAGAACTACCTCAGAAAATTTATCTGCAAGCAAAAGGCCGAATGATACTACAATCTATAATATATGAAGATCTACCACTATTTTGCCCCTCTTGCCGCCGTTTAGGACATTCAGCGACGGGGTGTCCGTCTCTTCCCAATGCTCAGGCTGCTCCGCCGCCGCCTCCTCCGCCTCCACCCCCGCCTTCGAAGTCATTGCGGCCTCCACGGCAGCGCTGGACCCCCATCAAGAAGGGTCAGTTGAATTCTGAGGTGACTCAGCCGACGTTAGCTGAGCCACCACTTACTCATGATCCCGCATCCTCTCCACCTATGGATCATCAGGATAAGATCGAGACCATGCAGTCGGACATAGATGTTCCTCGGATATCTTCTCCTCCTAACCGTGTGACAGCAGGTGTGACTGAAGAGAATTTTTGTGATGCTGCTGATCATCCACTACCAGCCGAACCCATGCATGGCGAAACAGGACACTCTTCGGATACTGATTTGCCCCTAGAAGGGTCAATGGAGGATGATTTAGATGTTACGGAAGATGTTACCCGTAAATTACAATCGATACCACCATCCCCCGATGACGATGTTTTGTTATCGCGCTTAACGGATACTCAGTCAGCGATAGATTTTATACAGGTCGTCCCAATACGTAAGAGGCGAACACGAAAGGATCTGCCACCTCTCCCGCCTTCTACGATCTTAACTCGGAGCGCATCTCACGTGGTTCAGGGAAGTACCTCTCTTACTCAATGAATTTTTTAATCTGGAATATTCGGGGCATGAGTGCCTCATTACCTAGGTTGAAACATTTAATTACGGAGCATCGTCTACATTTACTAGCTTTATTAGAACCAAAACACGCACCTTCAAGTATTTGTCGATTTATGTTGCAGCTTGGTTTTACACATTCATATTCCTCTAACTCACAGCGCATTTGGTTTTTTTGGCGTGATGCTGAATTTCAATTACTTGATACTCAAGATCAGGGTCAGGTCGTCCATCTTACTCTTCAATCCATCGCATTACAATGGAAGTTTGTATTCTCGGTGGTGTATGCACACACGACGCCTACTCTGCGTCGTCCTCTTGGCAAGCTTTGTGTGATTTTGCTGGTTCTAATACTTTACCTTGGCTAGTTGGTGGTGATTTTAACACCTTTCGGGCGTTAGAAGATCATCGTGGTCGATCGGATCCATCATTATCAGCATTACAGGATTTTAATGATTGTATCGAACAATGTTATCTTATGGCTCCTCCTCATCAAGGATCCAGATTTACTTGGGCAGATGGGCGCGGACTTGGTCGTATCTGTCGACTAGATTGGTTATTTCTCAATTCTAATTTTCAAGATCACTTTACAATGTTACAGCTGTCTCATTTACCAAGAGTTGCTTCAGATCACATGCCACTATTGTTCTTATGTCGACGGCAGGAAGGTCCTTCTCGGTGCATATTCAGATTCTTAGATCCGTGGTTGCATCACTCAGATTTTCATAATTATATGAAGCAAACATGGCTATCTTATCCTACTACGGGTGGTATGTATGGTTTTTATACCAAGCTACGCTCCTTCAAGAAAGATCTACAACGGTGGAATATTGACATCTTTGGCAATATCTTTAATAATCTTAAGTATGCAGAGACCCAATTAAATCATGCTGAAGCAGCTCTCGATGATCAGCCTACAGAGGAAAACCGTGCCGGTTATCATAAGGCTAAGGCCGAATATCTGCAAGCCTCAGCCGCGGAGTTACAGTTCTGGAAGCAAAAGGCAAGAGTAAAATGGCTCCAAGAGGGTGATGCTAATACTCAATACTTTCACTCTTTTGTTAAGGGGAAGCAGACACAATTACGTATTCAGCAAATACATGATTCTGAGGGTCATTTGCTTACGGAGCAAACGGACATCATGGCGGCTGCGGTTACTTTTTACAAAGATCTGTTTGCCTCGTCTGCAACGCAAAATCATGAGGCCATATTATCATATATTCCTCGCCTGGTTACAGATGAGGATAATACACGGTTGACCGTCATTCCTACTGCATCCAAGATTAAGGAGGCGGTCTGGCATTTGGATCCTCACAGTGCTGCTGGCCCAGATGGTTTTCACGGTACGTTTTATCGCTCATGTTGGTCAGTTATACATTCTGATGTGGAAAAAGCAGTACAGGAGTTCTTCCTTGGTATTCCACAACCTTCGATTATGGCAAGCGCAGTGATTACTCTGATCCCCAAAACAACCTCGCCACAGTCGTTCGGTGATTTCCGTCCAATCTGCTTGACAAATTTCCTCAGTAAGGTATGTACTCGTATTATTGCGACGCGTTTGGGTCTACTTCTCCCTAAGCTGATTTCTCCGGAGCAAACAGGCTTTCTTCCAGGGTATGATATCTCCACCCAAGTCTTACTAGCCAGAGAAATGATTCATATGTTGGATAATGGTTCATCACACTTATGTTTAAAATTGGATATGATGAAAGCTTTTGATCGAGTCAGTTGGGATTATTTGGAGAGACTATTGCTGCGTTTGGTTTTTCAGGTTTTTTCACTGGGTTGATCCTTAACCATCTCCGTGCTACAACATTGTCTGTTTTGATCAATGGCGAGCCATCTCCATCTTTCCGCCCATACCGAGGGGTCAAACAGGGGGATCCTTTATCTCCTTTGCTTTTCATTCTGTCTTCTGAGGGATTCAGCCGAGGCTTATCGTCATTAGTGTCAGCAGGAAATATTCAATCATTCGGCCTTGGGCGTATCCCCTTTGCCATCTCTCATTTAGCATATGCTGACGATCTCCTTGTTTTCCTACAAGGTACACAACGTAATATCCGACGTTTTAAAAAGTTCTTAACGGAGTATGAAACAGCTTCTGGACAAAAGGTCAATTTCCACAAAAGTAGTATGATTCCATCGGGGAACCTTTCTGTGCGACGAGTTCGAGACTTACAAGAGATCCTTGGGATGCGGCTTTCGGCACTACCTTTCCGTTATTTGGGCTCTTATCTTCACAAGGGTATCAACCGCTCTCGCTACTGTGCTACTATGTTACAGCATTTCGATGAAAAGTTACAGGGGTGGCATTCTAAACTTTTATCTTCGGCGGGCCGATTAGTCTTATTGCGTTCTGTGCTTTCTGCGCTTCCACTGCATGTTATGGCAGCAGGGGGGCTACCAAAGTCAGTCATTAAGATGATTCAAAGGAAAATGGCTACTTTTTATTGGGGGAATCGCCACCATTGGGTTGCATGGTCTAATATTACATTGCCTACGGAGGAGGGTGGATTGGGACTTCGAGATCTTCATTCATTACAGCAAGCATATCATTGTAGAATCTGGTGGCTATATCATAAACAAGATACGCTATGGAGCCGGTATATGCATGCCAAATATGGAAGGAGGGGAGACTTCTGGCCACGGTTGCCGGATTCGCCAGTTTGGAAGCTTATTTGTCGCATCCATCATGTTTGTGTAATGCATACAACAGGGACGGATAATTTTCTCACTTGGCAGCCCTCGCCATCAGGGGAATTTGCACTCAAATCTGCTTACAATATATGTCGCCTAGCAAGGCCCACATTGATCTCGGCAAAATTCATTTGGTTCAAACACCATTCACCTTCCATCAGATTATTCCTATGGCGTTTGTTTCATGCGGCTTTACCTTTTGAAAACTTTATAGGATCTTATTTGACTGCACGTCCTACGCAGTGCCCATTTTGTAAACAACATTCTTCTACAGTTGATCATGTATTCTTGTATTGTTCGACAATCCAGTCCCTGTGGAGGTTCTTTGCAACGGAATTACAGGGCGTGCCTCCATCTACGTTATCTCTACGGCAATTGTTATTAGCTTGGTGGTATCGCTCATCTTCTTCTTCAATTGAGGGGGTGCTCAAGATCGTGGTCCCTGGTATCATAGTCTATAATATATGGCGCTGCTATGCCACTATGGTCTATGGTGAACAGACAACTTTTTCTATATCTGCACTTCGAAATGCGATCCACTTTGAGCTTCATATGTGGGTGCTTTCCATCCAGGGTACTAAAATAGCAGCCACCCCCATGATGCCGCTGTCATGGCTTCCAATGCCTCGCCCACCGCGTCTACAAGTGATCAAATGGCTTACTCACCCATCAGGCAGATTTAAACTTAATGTAGATGCCGCAGTTGGACGGTATCATGCGGCAGGAGGTATCATTTTACGTGATTCAAATGGCGCATGTGTGCGTGCTGTAACATTTCGCCTCCCACATTGTACACCGTTGCAGGCGGAAATTCAGGCAGCAATGTTTGGCTTGCTATACTTTTTGCCATTATATAGGTCCCTGATTATAGAGATTGACTGTGCACAACTATTTCAACAGCTGCGCCAACAGCAACCCGTGTTAGGCAATTTTCATCTCAAATTCCTACAGCTATTGATCACTCGTCATAATTTGGCAATTCAGCACGTATTCAGAGAGGCAAATATGCCAGCGCATTATTTGGCACAACATGCGATGCTTTCGCCATCCACATCTTTCTTTAAGCAGTCAAGCCTGCCATCAATGATTCGTGCTGCAGCCTTGTTAGACCTCACGTCAACTGCTATGCGTAGGTAGGCAACATAAAGTCTTCCATATGGATTGGCACACTCACAGTTTTTCTGCCTGTGCTCGTTGGGGCGCAGGCAGGCAAGGTATGTTGGCTGTCCTTTTTCTTATATTTCTTATATGCATACGCCATGCCTACACAGACATTGCTTTTCTATGTTCATGGTTTATGTTTGGCGAGGGCACTCGAACTGGTTCTTTATATGCTTTGGACGGTACTCACATGGATGTCTGGATTCATTGGCAACGGTGTACTGTTGCTGCCTGTGCTTGTCTCGAGGCAGGCAGCCTTGGTGGGTTTCATATCTTTTCTGCTTATTTTCTTGGGCTGGTTTGGCGATGCATATGTGATATATACTTTGATTTGGCTGCTGCATGTATTTTTCTGTGCTGGCAATCATGGATGCTTGATATCTTCGGGAGTTTCAATCGGCCTGTATACTCATCTCACGCAATTCCCTATGCTTTCATGGGCACGCACTTGGCGAGTGGACATTGGCGTTGGCTAGCTCCTTATGTCTTCCACTGGGATTGGCGTTTTCTGACACATCCTGCCTGTTTCCTAAGGGATTCAGGCAGGTTCGGTATGTCTACTCATCTATTACTATGTATTTTATATTTTTCCCCACTGTATCATAACTTCGGTTTGGCGCCTGCTCTTTCATGTCTTGGAATATACCTGCCGCCGCCAACTGAGGCTTTATCCTCTTTGGAGAACCCCACGCGCATCGACAAAGGCAACATTTGGTCTGACCCTCTGGATCTACGGGAGACACCATGGTGGACTCATACTTCAGCATTCTGTCAATATTTACGACAACTAGAAGCATATCAATATTTGTACACAGATTATCATTTTATACATTTCGATGATGGTCATATAAATATGTATGCTTTTTCCTTCGCTAGGGTTTTCTCCACAAGGGTGGTTTTTCCTAGCAAGGTTTTAATGCGGCATATCGTATATGACTGGGGATATGTCATTCTTAGTTCGTTATTTCATTTGTTCGTTTACTCTAAACTGCTGTAATATGGTTTTCCTCCGCCATAAGTGAGGCTTTCATTTTAATCAAATAAAATTTTTATTAAAATATATATATATATATATATATATATATATATATATATATATATATATATGTATATGTATATATAGATATATATGTGTAAACAATGGCGTAGGGCCTCTTCTGGCGAAAATCCGGGCGGCTATAGCCGCCGCCGCCGCATTCCCGCTCTTCACCGCTAGCATATGCTTCTAGGCTTTCGCCATATTCGCTACTTCCTTCTATTTCATTAATCAATAGCAGGTTCAGAATGTCGGCATCGAAGACATCTTTCGCCGACATTGTTGCCGGCACCACTTCCGCGCAGGCTATCAATATTTCACCCAAGACAGTTTCAAGACACAAAGGTATTCCCATGATCTCATTCCTCGATTCTGAAATCGATGCTCTAGCTGCGCCATTCAAATATTCCTTGGTTGGCACGTTTTGGTATGGACGGCCTCCATTGAAGGTCATTCGAGAAGTTTTTGAAAAAAATAGGTTTTCATCATGATTTGCGCATAACGCTCATTGATCAAACCCACATTTTATTGAATTTCCGTCGAGAAGAGGATTATCTCTGATGTTTTTATCGTCGATCATGGCTTATCTCCGGATGTCATATGCGTATCACAAAATGGACTGTGGACTTTGATCCTTCTGCTGATGTACCCATTGTTCCAGGCTGGGTTGCCCTACCTGGTTTGCCGATCCACCTGCATTGCCGTGATGCACTTTTTGAAATAGTGAAGCAGATCGGCAGCCCACTCAAGCTTGATGTTGCAACCACTGATGGCCTTAGGCCTTCGGTGGCACGAATATGCGTTGAGGTTGATGTATCGCAGGACCTGCCACAAAAGATATATGTTCAGGCAAAGAAAAGGCTAATATTGCAGTCAGTGATTTATGAGGACTTGCCCAAATTTTGTACTGCTTGTCATCGGCTTGGACATGAGCAATTGGCTTGCACGCCGAAGCTGTCAACGCCATCGACAATTCCACCGCCTCCACCGCCACCCCCGTCTAGACCATCGAAACAAAGATGGACACCTGTTAAGAAGCACGTACCAGCACCACCTCCAACGATGACATCGCCTTCCCCGCCAACTCCAGTTAATATGGCCGACGTGTCACCGGCTGTGATGCATCCATCGGATAATAATGCTGCCTGCGAAGCTCCAGCGGATGTGGAGGATGGACAGATTATGGACGCTTTCTGTGATGCCACAGATCATCAAATGCCAGATGACGTTATCAATACAGATATTGGCCATATGTCGGATAATGATTTGCTAGATAATCCAACGACTGAGGTCGAGACAATTTCAACGGTACCTGCAGAAGTTGCACGTCGCATGCAACTGCTTGACCCGTCGCCTGATGATGACATATTAATATCTAGACTGCAGGATTGGACGGATGAGGAGCCATTTATTCCAGTGGTGCCTCGGCGGAAGCGCCGAACTAGAAAGGACCTACCTCCACTGCCACCATCGACTATTCTGACACGCAGCGCATCTCACGCCATTCACAGAAGTGACTCTAGCATTAATCAATGAATTTATTAATATGGAATATTCGAGGCATGCGCACGTCATTACCTCGATTGCAACAATTGATTAGGGAACATCGTTTGAATTTAGTAGCTTTAATTGAACCTAAGCGTACCCCATCACAAGTACATAGATTTGGTTTGCGTCTTGGATTTTCACATAGTTATGCTTCACAGTCTGAACGTATCTGGTTTTTCTGGCGTGATAATGAGTTTCGATTGCTTGCCACACAGGATCAGGAACAGGTGATCCACCTGACTCTGTTATCTGTTTCGCAGCAGCACACTTTCGTTCTCTCCTTAGTTTATGCAAAACACACTGCTACGCAGCGTCAACCACTTTGGCACACATTATGTGATTTCTCTGAGGGGTTACAGTTACCTTGGATGGTTGGAGGCGATTTCAATACGTTTCGCACCCTTGAAGATCATAGTGACCGCTCCACCCCTTCATTGTCTGCTTTACAGGATTTCAATGACTGCATTGAGGCATGCTCTCTTATGTCGCCACCCTATCAAGGTTCACGGTTTACTTGGGCTGAAGGCTGCGGTCTAGGACGGGTACGCCGGAGACTCGACTGGCTTTTTATTAATTCTTTGATGCATGACCTGTTTGACACTCTGCGACTTTCTCATTTACCACGCGTTACATCGGATCATACACCGCTTTTGGTACAGTGCCAGTTGAGTGCACAAAATATTCGACGATCCTTCAGATTTCTTGACGCATGGCTTTCTCATCCTGATTTTAATAATTATGTGAAGCATGCATGATTATCATACCCAACTACAGGCGGCATGCAGGGTTTCTACTCCAAATTATTTTCACTTAAGAAAGACATTCAAATTTGGAATAAGAATATCTTTGGGAATATATTCAGCAATCTGAAGGATGCAGAGGAACATCTTAATACAGCTGAAGCTCATTGGGACGCTAACCCCACGGAAGCGGCGCGCGAGGCTTTTTATCAGGCCAAAGTGCATTATTTACTCGCATCAAAATATGAGTTACAGTTTTGGAAGCAAAAGGCACGTGTAAAATGGTTACAAGAAGGAGATGCTAACACTCGATTCTTTCACTCGCTAGTCAAAGGTAAACGCTCACATCTATGTATTCGCCAGCTCCGAAACTCGCAGGGAGTACTACTGACACAGCAGGATGATATTCTGGTGGCCGTGGTTGAATATTATAAGGATTTATTCTCAAGTGTGCATACACATAATCATATCGAAATATTATCGCACATACCTCATTTAGTCTCTGAGGAGGATAATCTCATGCTTACACAGTTGCCGTTGGCGTCAGAGGTAAAAGCAGCTGTATGGAGTTTAGACCCCCACAGTGCAGCGGGTCCAGACGGGTTTCATGGAAATTTCTACCGTTCATGTTGGCCCATCATACATTTGGATGTAACTAAAGCAGTGCAAGAATTTTTCATTGGTGTTCTGCAGCCGGCTGTCATGGCTAGTGCATTACTTACGCTCATTCCGAAAATACAGTCGCCACAGACCTTCGCAGATTTTCGTCCTATTTGCCTGACAAATTTTTTAAGCAAAGTCTGCACTCGTATTATTGCCACTCGGTTGGGTCAGCTGCTGCCACAGTTAATTTCACCAGAGTAAACATGTTTTCTCTCAGGCCATGATATTTCGACTCAAGTGCTTTTGACCCAAGAAATGGTGCACATGTTGGACAGAGGCGGACCACAATTGTGTTTGAAATTAGATATGATGAAGGCTTTTGACCGGGTAAGCTGGGAATATCTTCAGCAACTATTGCGGAAATTCGATTTCTCAGACTTTTTCATTCGGATTATCATTAATCACCTAAGTGCAACAAGGATGTCAGTCTTAATCAATGGGCAGCCATCACCCTATTTTTGGCCTTTCACGGTAGTCAAACAGGGAGATCCCTTATCACCGTTATTATTTATACTATCATCTGAGGGGTTCAGTCGGGGATTGAAGGCATTGGTTACATCGGGACGCGTACAATCGTTTCGCTTAGGGCGAATGCCTATGTCCATCTCGCATTTGGCTTATGCGGATGATTTGCTTATATTCTTGAGGGGTACACAATGAAATCTCAGGCGATTCCACTCTTTTCTTACTGCATATGAAACAGCATCAGGACAAAAGGTAAATTTTAATAAAAGCAGTTTCATACCATCGACAAATATCACATCACGTCAATGCCGAAACTTTAAAGACATTCTAGGCATGAGATCAACAACACTGCCTTTTCGATATCTTGGTTCTTATCTTCATAAGGGCATCACACGGGTTATGCATTGTTCAACCCTCTTGCAACATGTGGATAATCGGTTACACGGCTGGCATTCTTGCCTTCTCTCCTCGGCAGGGCGCCTCGTCCTTCTACGCTCCGTCATAGCGGCACTTCCACTGCACATTATGGCAGCCGGCGGTATGCCTAAGTCCATCATTCGCATACTTGACAGGAAAATGTCGGCATATTTTTGGGGGAGATAGACATCATTGGGTTGCATGGAACAACATCGCTATTCCAGTTGAAGAAGGCGGATTAGGACTACGTAATTTCAGTGAATTGCAGCAGGCGTATAAATGTCGCATTTGGTGGACATACCAACGCCATGACACATTATGGAGTCAATATATGCATTTGCGATACGGACAGCGTGGTGATTATACTCCGAGGCTTACAGACTCCGCGATATGGAAATCTATTTGTCGCATTCATCACATTTGTATATCTCATACAACTGGTGCAGGATCATTTATGACATGGTCACCCACACTCACAGGAGAGTTTACTCTCAAATCGCCCCTTTGATATATGTAGGATGTCACGACCAACACAACTGTCAACAAAATTTATTTGGTCGAAGCATCTATCT
>AP025046.1:14083395-14105006 GCA_036186865.1 Eustoma russellianum | reverse complement strand
CAGCATTGAAAAGAATCTTTTATACCAAATTCTGGAAGAAAATGACTCAGAAAAATGAAGAAGGAGTTGTGGAAGGACAACAGACACTTGATCATATCCAAGAAGTTTTAATTAAATATAATGTTCAAATGGAGGAACACAGAGATCATATGAGCCCTTTTCAGCAAATAATGCAAAAAATGAAAATGGTTATAGGAGTCTTATCAAAAGAAGAAATAATATCTTCATATTTTGAAGAAATTAAAAAAAATCTTATAAGAAATCTTCAAAAAGATGAAATGAATGATTCCAGTTCAGATATATCTATGACTGGAAAGGACATATTAGCTGGAGAATCTCAAGATCTAGATGATCTGGATGAGGAACAAGTTCAGAGAATGATCGATAATATTCATCGACAAATTAACAGAGAAATCGGCTAGATCTGAATTGAAGAGACAACATGGCAGACATATTGGTCCACCATGAAGACTTATGCAAAAGGAAGATTCCTTGGGTTTTGGTATTATACTGGCCATTATTGTAAATTTAAATTTCATGTGCATTTTATGTAAATTTCATTTGAATTTCATTTGTAATTTAGTTTAGACTAGAGTTTCACATTCGGAAGGCTGCCTATAAAAGGAGGCCATTCCTAATTGGAGAGAGCAAGCTTTGGAAGAATCTCTCTATATTGTAAACACTTTGGCAATAAAAATCTCCAAGTTTGTTCGTATATAGCTTGTAGCTTGCAGTCTTTCAGTTTTTTATTTTGAGGTACTCTTTCTTTCCTCTTATTTTTATTTTATTATCAATTTTTTTAGCCTAATGGAAGGCTAAGCATCTCTGTGTTGAACTATGTTGTATATCTAATCTATTTGATATGGTAAGGTATAACGATCATGAACATCATAAGTGTGCCAGGGGGTTTATACCCTTAATCCCTTCCGGGATGTCTGGATTTGTCAGCTTTGTGATGGATGATTGATCGGTTAAAAAAAAGTCTTTAGCATACTGAGGAAATTTGTTCTTATTGGGTAAGGTTACGATTAAGTCAGGCTGAGTCTATTATAATCTCTCGAAATTGCAGGAGCCCGTTTTAGCTGAATGAATAAATGCGTGTTAAGGGCGAGACCGCGTACTGAGAATTATAATAAGATTCATAGCCAGATTTAATATGTGTAAAAGATTTACCTAGGACCCTAAATGAATTTTCCAGTATGATGAAGATATGTTTATTTGGTGTTTATTTGTTTCTTGTCTTTGGTTATCTATTCTCGGATAATAATGGTATCAGAGCCATGGATAATAGTTAGATATATAGTAAAGTTCAACACACCTATTTTTAATGAATATCATTAAGAATGAAGATACTGTTAATATATATATATATATATATATATATATATATATATATATATATATGTGTGTGTGTGTGTGTGTGTGTGTGTGTATATATATATATACATATATATATATGTATATATATGTACATATATATATATCTACATATATATATATATGTATATGTGTATATATATATGTATTTTTTTTTATGAAACATTTATTTTATTAAAAATGAAGCCTCACTTATGGCGGAGGAAAACCATATTACATAAATTCAGAGTAGGCAAATAAATGAAATTACGAACTAAGAATTACAGATCTCCAGTCATATATGATATGCCGCATTAAAACCTTGCTAGGAAAAACCACCCTTGTGGATAAAACCCTAGCGAAGGGAAAAGCGTACATATTTATATGACTATCATTGAAATGTATATATTCGATATCTGAGTACAAAGATGGAGATTCATTGGGGGGATCGAAATTGTGACCCAGTAGTGTCGCCTCCAGTAGTCGCTTCATGTAAAAACCAGATATGGGTTTGCCAATTCTCATTAAAAACCGCCAAAAAGGGAGAGCCATCAGCCACCAGGTTGAAACCGAGACATGAAAGAGCAAGAGTGAAACAGTCGGTGTGAGTCAGGAGAATAGAAAATGAAATACAGGCCATTAAAGAGATAGACATACCGAGCCTGCCTGTTTCCCTTAGAAAACAGGCAGGATATGTCAGAAAACACCATTCCCTGCAATAGACACTTGGGGGTATCATGGTCATGAACCAACACTGACGCTCGCGCACCCTAGTCTTGAACCTCAAGGTAGAAATCATGGCGCAAAAAAGAATATCTAGCCAGATCGAAGCTCCAGAGCAAAGCAAACATCCAGAATTGAATCCACGCAAAAGCATATGCAGCAGCAAAATCAAAGGATGCATCACATACGGCAAACCAAAGCAACATCAAAAAGATCGATAATTTGTAGAGCTCACCAGGGCTGCCTGCACGTAGAAAAGTACAGGCAGCAACAATACACCCGTGCCAATCAAACTGAATAGCCGTGATATCACTGTCCAGCACATGTACCAAAATGACTCGAGCGTCGGCATCAGATGTAATCCATGTACATGGGAAAACAATATGTGTGTAAGCCATTCGAATGCCTGTGATAAATAAATGAATACGAAAAGTTAACATACCCTGCCTGCCTGTACTCATACGAGCACAGGCAGAGAAAATGCGAGTGTGCCAATCCATGTGGAAGACATTATGTGGATCGTCTACGCAGAGTCGCTGAGGTGAGGTCCAATGAGACTGCAGCACGAACCATTGATGGGAGGCTAGAAGATGTGAAGTATGACGTGCGCGGTGATATCATGGCATGCTGAGCTAAATAGTGGGCTGGCATATTGGCTTCTCTGAATACGTGCTGAATTTCCAAATTATGGCGAGTGATAAGTAAGTGTAGTAATGCAAGATGGAAGTTTCCAAACACAGGTTGCTGTTGATGGAGACGTTGCAGTAGCTGCGCACAGTCAGTCTCTATAATCAGGGATCTATATAATGGCAGGAAATATAGCAATCCAAATAAAGCCGTTTGAATTTCAGCTTGCAACGGAGGACAAGGAGGAAGGCGGAATGCAACGGCTCGGATACATGCGCCACCAGAGTTGCGTAAAATGATACCTCCTGCAGCTTTGTCGCGCCCAACCGCGGCATCAACATTGAGCTTAAATCGACCCGATGGAGGGGTAAGCCATTTAATCACTTGTAGTCGCAGGGTGCGAATTTTTGGAAGCCAGGATAGGGAAGGCGCAGTGGTGGCTGCCAGTTTCGTACCTTGTATCGTATGAACCCACATATGAATATCAGATTGAGTTGTATATTGGAGAGCAGATAGAGAACAGGATGCCTGATCACCATACACCATATTTGCATAACAACGCCATATATTATATACAAAAATGCCAGGGACAACAATTTTTAGCACCCCCTCAATGGAGGACACAGATGACCTGTACCACCATGCCAATAAATATTGTCGAAGAGATAGATTAGTTGGGGATACACCCTGCAATTCCGCTGCAAAGAACATCCACAAGGGATGTATTGTGGAGCAATACAAAAAGACATGATCAACGGAGGAGGAATGCCGCCTGCAAAACGGGCATTGTGTAGGTCGCGCTGTCAAGTAGCGTCCTAGATAGTCTTCAAATGGTAATGCCGAATGAAACAAACGCCATAGTAGAATTCGGATGGCTGGTGAATGATATTTAAACCAAATAAATTTAGCTGTGTGTAATGTAGGTCTAGCTAACCGACATATATTGTACGCGGATGTTAATGTGAACTCCCCTGAGGCCGAGGGATTCCACGCGAGAAATTGGTCCATCCCTGTCGTATGGGCGACACAAATATGATGAATACGGCAAATAAGTTTCCAAATTGGTGAATCCGGCAATCGTGGCCTAAAATCACCTCTGCGTCCATATTTTGCCTGCATATATCGACTCCATAATGTGTCTTGCTTATGATAGAGCCACCAAATCTTGCAATAATAAGCTTGCTGTAAGGTATTAAGATCCCGCAGGCCTAAGCCACCCTCTTCAGTGGGCAATATAATATTCGACCATGCAACCCAGTGGTGTCGCTTCCCCCAATAAAAAGCAGCCATTTTTCGATTTATCACCTGAATGACCGATTTTGGAAGACCCCCTGCTGCCATGATATGAAGAGGTAGCGCCGAAATCACCGAGCGCAATAAAACTAATCTGCCCGCAGCAGATAATAGTCTAGAATGCCATCCTTGTAGTCTATCATCAAAGTGTTGTAAAAGAGTAGCACAATAGCGAGAACGATTGATACCCTTGTGCAGATAAGAACCCAAATAACGGAAAGGCAGTGATGAAAGCCTCATTTCTAGGATCTCCTGTAAAGCGCGGACGCGACTCGCCGAAAGACGATCCGATGGAATAAGACTACTCTTATGAAAATTGACCTTTTGCCCAGATGCAGTTTCATAATCCGTTAAGAATTGTTTAAAGCGACGAATGTTACGTTGTGTTCCTTGTAGGAAAACAAGAAGATCGTCAGCATACGCTAAATGAGATATGGAAAAAGGGATCCGACCAAGACGAAATGACTGGATATGTCCCGCTGTCACTAACGCAAATAAACCACGGCTGAACCCCTCAGAAGCCAAAATAAAAAGCAATGGAGATAAAGGGTCTCCCTGCTTCACCCCTCGATGTGGACGAAAAGTTGGCGATGGTTCCCCATTAATCAAAACCGATAATGTAGTAGCGCGGAGATGATTGAGGACTAACCTGGTGAAGAAACCTGAAAAGCCAAATCGCAATAATAGATGTTCCAAATAATTCCAACTGACTCGGTCAAAAGCTTTCATCATATCCAATTTCAAGCATACATGTGAAAGGCCGTTATCCAACATATGAACCATTTCCCTCGCTAATAAAACTTGTGTAGAGATATCATGTCCTGGAAGAAAACCTGTTTGCTCCGGCGAAATCAGTTTGGGGAGAAGCAGACCCAGCCGCGTCGCAATAATACGGGTACACACCTTACTCAAGAAATTCGTCAAACAGATTGGACGGAAATCACCAAAAGAACGTGGGGAGGAGGTTTTGGGTATCAAAGTAATAACTGCACTTGCCATCATTTTTGGCTGCGGAATACCCAAGAAAAATTCTTGCACCGCCTTTTCCACATCAGAATGTATAACCGACCAGCATGAACGATAAAACATACCGTGAAATCCATCTGGGCCAGCAGCACTGTGAGGATCCAGATGCCAAACCGCATCTTTAATTTCGGATGCAGTGGGCAAGTTGGTTAGTCGAGTATTGTCCTCATCAGTGACCAGTCGAGGAATGGAAGATAATATGGCTGAATGATTCTGTGTAGAAACTGGACCAAACAAGTCGGTATAAAAAGTTACCGCAGCTGTCATAATGTCCGATGACTCCGTTAACAACTGGCCATCCGGAGCCAGGATTTGCTGAATACGTAGATGTGCCCGCTTCCCCTTAACAAGAGAGTGAAAATATTGTGTATTCGCATCACCTTCCTGAAGCCATTTTACCCGTGCTTTTTGTTTCCAGAACAGTAATTCCGCATGAGATGCTTGTAAATATTCAGCCTTACACTTATGATATGCGGACCGAGTGGCCTCTGTTGGCTGAGCATCCAAAGCTGCTTCAGCATGATTTAATTGAGTCTCCGCATACGTAAGATAATTAAAAATATTGCCGAAAACGTCCTTATTCCATCTTTGTAGGTCTTTTTTAAATGAGCATAACTTGCTGTAGAATCCATACATACCACCCGAAGTTGGATAAGAAAGCCACGCCTGCTTCATGTAATTATTAAAGTCTGAGTGATGCAACCATGCATCTAAAAACTTGAATGTACGGCGGCTAGATCCCTCCTGACGGCGACAGATGAACAGTAATGGCATATGATCAGAAGCCACTCTTGGAAGATGAGACAATTGAAGCATCGGAAAAGTATCTTGGAATGCAGAATTAATAAAGAGCCAGTCTAATCTACGAGATATGCGACCAAGACCCCTTCCATCCGCCCAAGTGAATCTGGAACCCTGATGAGGAGGAGCCATCAAAGAGCAATATTCAACACAGTCATTGAAGTCTTGTAATGCTGCGAGTGATGGAACCGAACGACCACGATGATCTTCTAATGTGCGAAATGTGTTAAAATCACCACCAACAAGCCAAGGTAATTGACATGAATCAGCAAAATCACTCAAAGCCCTCCAAAGAGGGCGGCGCATGACATGAGTCGTGTTAGCATAGACCACTGAGAATATAAATGTCAACTGCAGTGAAATGGATTGAAGAGTAAAGTGCACCACCTGTCCCTGATCCTGAGTATCAAGCAATGTAAACTCTGTATCTCGCCAAAAAAACCAAATACGATGCGAATGAGAAGCGTATGAGTGTGTGAAACCAAGCTGCAACATGAATCGACAAATGCTTGAAGGCGTGTGTTTAGGTTCTAATAAAGCTAATAAATGCAACCGATGCTCTGTAATCAAACGTTTTAATCTAGGCAATGAGGCACGCATGCCCCTAATATTCCACACTAAACTATTCATTGAGTAAGAGAGGTACTTCCCTGTACAACGTGAGATGCGCTCCGAGTTAAGATCGTAGAAGGCGGGAGTGGCGGCAAGTCTTTGCGGGTGCGTCGTTTACGCCGTGGAACAACCGTGATAAATTCCGATGCAGTGTTGATATCTGTTAATCGTGACAACAAGATATCCTCTTCAGGTGATGGTGGGATCGATTGTAGCTTCCGCGTAACATCTTCTGTAACATCTAAAATTTCCTGAGGCATGTTGTCTAACGGTAAATCTGTGTCCGAGGAATGGCCCATTTCTATGTGTGCTTGGTCAACTGGCAGCTGCTGATCCGCAGCATCGCAAAATTCCTCTTCATTAAGAGGCTGAGTCGGGGAAGGCATCTGCATAACCTCAGCTCCAGCCTGTTTCGCAGGGTCCATGGCCGGATGAGTCGTAGGCCTTAGTGCTGAATTGTCATGATCGACTGCATGGTCCTTAGGGTCAGATGGAGATATCTCCGGCAACATCACACGTTTTTTAATCGGAGTCCATCTCTGACGTGGACGGAGCGACTTTGGAGGTGGTGGAGGCGGAGGAGGAGGCGGGGGAGGTGGGGGAGCAGCCATATCAGTGGATGTAGACGGACATGCCGCTGTGGCATGACCTAGCCGACGGCAAGAGGCGCAAAAGGGAGGGAGGTCCTCATACACTATTGTTTGCAGGATCAGTCGACCTTTCGCCTGCAGATAAATCTTCTGTGGTAAGTCTTGGGAGACATCAACCTCAACACAAACACGAGCCACTGAAGGACGCAATCCATCCGAAGTGGCGACATCTAACTTCAAAGGTGTACCAATAGGTTTAACCACCTCAAACAATGCGGATCGATGATGGAAATATATAGGCAAAGCCGGCAGTGCTACCCAGATAGGCACAATAGGAACATCCGCACTTGGATCAAAATCAACTGTCCACTTAGTAATCCGCATATGGCAACCAGAAATCTGCCATGATCGGCGATAGAAACAGCGCAAATAGTCCGCTTCATTGCGGAAATTTAGAAGAATATGCGATTTATCAAGCAATGTGATACGTAAATCTTGATGAAAACCGATTTTCTCAAATACCTCACGTATAAATACCATAGCGATTACTTAACGCATAAATACAAAAATAATATAATATTATGTGACATGTTAATAATATATAATACGCACATACATGAGTCCACATAAGTTTAGTATGTAACTTTTATGTCACATGTCTCGTGTACCACGCATGTGACCATATTAAATCTAACAATCTCCCACTTGGACTATGTATGCTTCCTTATGATTATATATTATTGGTTGATGTCCTTAACTTAATCTCCAGTAGTGTAATCACCTTAGTCCGGTCCATCCAGTCAATGTCAATAAGAGACTCAAGCAGTACACCGCCATACTTATGGGTGACGGGTCCCGAATCATGAATCATAATTCCAACATTAACTGAATGACATGGATGCTAGAATGGATGTGTAGTGTGGAAATTACATGCTATGTGATCATACATGCCAATTTCTAACTTGGTCCTACTTAATGAGATCATAATTCAGAATGAAAGTCGTAAATAATGTACATTCCTTAAACTGCAGTATAAACTTAAACTGTAATGTACATTATATAGAATGTCTAAAAAACAATACTCTTTATTGAGCACTACGAAACGTAATCACCAGACTCAAACTAAAGCTGAATATCTTTAGCTGTACTAATACCCAAACGAGCGACATGCCCGTGAAACACCATGAGTATTACCCCTTTCGTCAAGGGATCGGGCACCATAAGATCTGTACCTATGTGCTCAATGCTGATCAAACCATTCTGAATTCTCTCTTTAATAGACAGAAACTTAATGTCTATGTTTTTCGATTTAGACTAACTCCGATTGTTGTTTGAATATAGCACTGCAGAGTTATTGTCACAATAGACTTTCAGTGGTCTCTAAATAGTCTCTACAACACGCAGCCCTGTGACAAAGTTGCGAAGCTATATCTCTTGAGAGGAAGCATGGTAGCATGATACATACTCAGCTTCCATAGTAGATGATGCAACTAGCGATTGCTTTGCACTTTTCTATGAGATAGCATCGCCTGCCAGCACGAAGATGTAGCCACTGGTGGACTTCATGCTATCTTGGCATCCACCGAAATCGGAATCTGTATACCCAATAATCTCCAACTTTTTAGATTTTTGATACGTCAACATGTAGTGTTTTGTTCTTTGTAGATATCACAGAACCCTTTTGGCTGCTTTCCAGTGATCCATACCCGAATTACTGAGGTACCTGCCCAGCATTCCAGTGATGTATGCTGTATCATGTTGTGTACAAACCTGAGCATACATGATACTTCCTATTGCCGAAGCATATGGACTATCCTTCATTTTCGATTGTTCAAATTCTGTTTTGGGGCATCGTCTTAGACTGAATTTATCTCCTCTTGCCACTGGGGTATCAGATGGTCTGCAGTGTTCCATGCCAAATCGTATGAGCACCTTATCGATATATGTTTGCTATGAAAGACCCAAGATACCTTGAGAACGATCTCTTTGTATCTTAAGTCCTAACATATATGATGCCTCATTAAGTTCTTTCATCTCAAAATGTTTATATAAGAACTTCTTGGTGTCGCGTATCATATTAATATCATTTGCTACAAGCAGTATATCATCAACACACAGGACCAAAAATGCAAACTTACTCCCACTAAACTTGTGGTATACACACTTGTCAACCTGATTTGCCTCGAAACCAAATGAGGTAATGACTTGTGCAAATTTAACGTACCACTGTCGAGACGCCTGCTTGAGTCCATAAATGGATTTCTTAAATTGACAAACCATTCTTTTAGGATCTCCCATTTCAAAACGAGGTGGTTGAACCATGTATATGGTTTCACCGATGCCACCGTTTATAAAAGCAATTTTAACATTCATTTGATATAACTCAAGATCAAAATGTGCCACTAAAACCATGATAATTCTGAAAGAATCTTTCATCGATACTGGCGAAATGGTTTCTGTATAGTCTATGCTTTCTTTCTAGGTTTGCAACAAGTCTAGCCTTATATCATTCCACGTTACCCTTCGAATCTTGTTTGGTTTTAAAGATCCATTTATAACCAACCGGTTTCGAACCTATAGGTAATGGAACGATCTCCCAAACTTTGTTGTCATGCATAGACTTAATTTCCTCATTCAGCTTCAATCCACTTTTCTAAATTTTGACAATGTATGCCTGGTGAATATTTTTGTTGTACCATCTTCCATCATGCCTATGTCAAATTCATTTTCCTGAAGATACACCACATAATCATCTGATATGGGGCTTCTTCTTTCACGAGTGGATCATCTTAGTGATACATGTTCTTGATGTATTGATGGTTCCTCAACTGCTTTAGTAGTTCTTCGTTCATCAAAAACGATTACTCGTTCATCTGAAACTTCGTCCACAGGTTCCTGTGGACCAGAATTACTAGGTATCCTTAGTGGAATCTCACCAATGATTGGTTTGATTCGCATATTTGCACCATCAGACCGATCATCATCTAATTTAGTGATGTGCTGATACAAACCATTTCCTTCGGAACCAAGATATCATCAAAGAACTGTGTTGAATTTGTCTTGAATATAGTTTTACTAGTGGGATCATAAAATTTGTACCCCCGTGACCTCTCGGCATAACCAACAAAATAGCAGCTGATAGTTTTAGCGTCCAGTTTTCTTTCACTTGGCCTATAAGGCCTAGCTTCAGCAGGACAACCCCATATTCAGAAATGAAGTAGACTAGGCTTTCGTCCAGTCCACAACTCATATGGAGTTTTGTCAGTTGATTTAGTTGGTATGCGATTGAGGATGTAGGCTGCAGTTTTAAGCGCTTCTCCCCAGAGGAACAATGGCAACGTAGTTTGACTGATCATACTATGAACCATTTCCATTAATGTGCGATTACGCCGTTCAGCTACACCATTCATGGAAGGTGTGCCAGGCATGGTGTACTGTGGCACAATTTCGCACTCTTCTAAGAACTTAGCAAAAGGCCCTGTACATTGTTCACCTGAACCGTCATATCAGTCGTAGTATTCACCTTTAGGATCTGATCTGACGGCCTTAACCTTTCCATTGAGTTGTAACTCAACTTCTAATTTATATGCTTTTGAACATGTCCAAAGCTTGCGCTTTGTCTTTGATCAAGTATATGTAGCCATAACGTGAGTAATCGTAGATAAAGCTAATGAAGTATCTACGACCATTTCAGGTGGCTGTATAAAATGGTCCACTGATGTTTGTATGAATTAGCTGTAGTACACTCGACGCATGGTTGGCTACATATTTGCGGAATTTGGTTTGTTTTCCTTTAGCACAAAATATACATGATCCGAAATTCATTGTGTCCAAAGGATCGAGAATTGCGTTCCTAACTAGACGTTCGATTCGATTTTTCGAAATGTGGCCTAAACGTCTATCACATAATGTTCCTGAATTCTCATGAGTTAACTTTTGCTTAACGTTTCAAGTACTTGTTTTATAGTGCCCCGCCCGGGACTAGGGTCTTGGCTTGGTGCACCCGCCGTACTCTACTACAAGAAGTACAAGACGTCGATAACATTCATGTGCACATTGACATATTATGTATCGAAATCTCGGAAGCAATATAAATATACAAAGCATAATCGACATGCATAAACAGAAATTCCTAAACCTGAGTACATATGAAGTATCACCAGTACAATAACAAAATACAAGTCTGAAATAACATAAGAGCTATATATTTTAATTCGTACATCCATGACTGAGGATCTTTCTCTGGCTCATCTTTTCCATGTCTCAGAACTGGCTCTTGACCCTGCGATGTGGTAATGATAGGGTGAGCGATAACGAATTGTTCAGCAAGTATATCCGCCTAGGTTCGTCATGTGGATCATGTATGGTGTGCATTAAATGCAACATGAAGAGTAACATGAAATGCCATGTAAAGTCAGATAATAAAGTACAACAGGTAAATCATAACAGTCGACTTATCGTAAGCTAATCATAACATGGACAATTACATCATGTAATTTAACAGGTACTAACAGGTAAGGCACTGTAGCACGGATACAAAAAAACATGCAACTCTAAAAGTACATCACAGAAACAATCATTATACAACTGTCGTGTTTTCTTTTCTTATACTTAGCAGTCAGTTTCTTTTTCTTGTGGCTATGTCCTTTGTACTTGTATTGTCATCCTTGGTTTACTAAAGGTCAGAACTTAGGTCAAGTAGGCTGACAAGGGTAAACATGTAGTATGCTCATATCATGGAAAAATCATGCATTCTTTTCAGGAAAATCCATCATATCATGATCATGTCGAAAATCATCGTATCATAACTGGCACAGCTGTGCTCATAACATAACATATCTGGTACCAACGTACACAAGACTCACTGACTGAGCTCCCCGAATAGCCTCCAATGCCGTCTATGAATCTCGTGTTCTAACCACAATGTTACATCATACGCACGTAGACTACCGTTGACTCTCCAAATAGCCACCATACCGTTTATGAATCCCGATGGCCCAATCTCGGTGTTATATCATATGTATGTAGGCTAATGTGGACACGAATGGTATAGATCCCAGGTCACAGACACGGTATTACACTCAGCCAAACGTAACATAAACTCACCCCCATGACACCTAACCTCTCACCTAGATTACGATATCATGGAGCGGACATATCAACATAAACACCCACAAGGAGGTGTAACATACATAAGTTGCCCCTGACATCCCCACTACTACACCCGATGTCAGGCAGCCTCCAACATAAACATGAACTGTTTGTAACAGCGTTATGTGTCTCATATAGAGTCAGGCGACGTAGGGTACAGTTTGTAATCGTTTTAAAACATCTCGTGCGATAACGCACGCCAACATGTCATGAAAAACTCTTTTAAAATCGTATACATGATAATCGTTTTCCGTAAAAATACATAATGAGGTGAATATGTTGCTTTTGGAATCTCTTTGGTCTTGGTACAATACATTCACTGCTTAATACTAAGGTTGTCTCATCTATTATATCATATAATTAGGGGAACTTCCTATTATACCTTTTCTTGGGTAATTCTTTCGTTATTTCAAATTAGCCTTCTTCTTAATGTTCACTTCCTTATTCCATTTGTGTTTTCATTTCTTAGTCCACCACATACAGGTAATGTAAATTTATACATTATACTTATCTGATGCACACATATGAATATTATTAAATTCGTAATTTTGGTATTCTAGCTGAAATTCTATATGCACATACATTATCACGCATTTAACACATCATAATCATATTTACCCACATGTATACCCTCAAATAATTAACCAAACATTATGACTCATAATTAGGCCGTTTGGCCGAAAACATACATACACATATATAAAAACACTTTTGCCCTTTATTTCCTACACACTCTCATAAAAACAAATGACATTCATATTCCACTAGTTTGGCTACTTGGCCGAAATTAAAGGGGACACTCACCTCAAGTATACCTTCTACAATATACTTTTATACATGCATATGTATTTAAATAATAGTACAATCAACACACGCACACTCATGTCTTGTTATTTTCATGCAATACCTATACACTTATTCATTATTTCTTTTATTATGACACATACGCAAACAAACCCAACACTAATCAATTCTGTTAATCATGAATGTGGCCTCTTGGCCATTCACATGCAAGATACACATTCACATATTTCCTCTTGATATACGTATACTTCCTTATACGGAGAATACATAAACACATATGTTTGGATAATTTTCAAATTCATGATTTTAAGTATTGAATACTTAAGAAAGTCACACATAATAGATAAAGAGTAAAGAGTTGAATTATATCAAATAAGTGAAAAAAAATGACATCGATTTCTCATGAGGGACAAATCGATCGATGTGGTTTTAGAAATATTTTTCTAAAATGTGGTAAAATGGTTGTTTTGATTTTACATGATTTTTGTATGTTTATCATGTTGTTATTATGTATGTTTGATGAATATAAATGTCTTGTGACTAATGTGCCTTGGAAGTTTTTACAACTTACCAAAAGGGCAAAAGTGGTATTTTGAGTTTGTGTAGGTACTTGACATGGTGACAATGTTTCAAGGACATATTTATCTCTTATTTATAATCACAAAGGTGTTAATATATTTATTTCTAACCATCAGGATCATTTCTGGAGTTTTCTCTTGCCAGGGGTATTTTGGTCATTTTACCTCTCGAAGGCATTTTCGTCATTTTACTCAAGGAATCTCTTGATTATCTTATTATCTTCATTCAACAGTTGATTTGTGGTTTTCTTGAAGATTATTTGGTGGATTTCTATTTTATTCTCTCATTTGATGATTTTATCGATAGTAGCAGAATATGTGACGGGTTTCGATGTCACACTCTATTTTCTTGTTGAAGACTCTTATGATTATATTATTGGAGGTTTTCAATCATTGTTTTTCAGAGATTATAAGATGTTCTTTGTGCAAGACTCATCACAATATATAAAGGAGAAGAAAGTGGAATTTTGGTGTTATATGTTGACATAATCTTGTCAACACTTATTCATTATTTTTTCTTCAAAAATCTGAGTTGATATACATATACACAGCCTCCAAAACATGATTATAAAGGTGGAGATGATGTTTTTCTCATTTTATGTGTTGGAGACAAGAAGACAAACCAAAAGCAAGCTAGTTGGCAAAAGTTTCAACTTGAGATTCTCAGCCACACATGGCCTAAAAGTTGGAGGGAATATGCCATCAATTCACACTATAAATAGAAGTCAAGGTGAAGAAGAGGAGACACACACTTGAAAGCAAAATTGAAGATTGTTGTCTTGATATTCTCTTCTCATATTTTTGTTCATACTTTGTGTAGCTAATGTGTTCCATTTTTATTGTTGTTCAGCTACACTATACACACCTTCTTGGGTTGGATTTGTAAGATTGATTAGCCAAATTTATAAGGCTACATCAATAGGTGGTAGAGGTGTTGCAACCAAGAGTTGCATAGAGGTGTTCATCAAAGTCTTGAATAGGGTTGGTGTTTAACCCTAGGATCAAGCATGGTTCTTGTTGTAATTTGGTTCATACCATAGTGAAATCCAAGGAAAGATATTCCTTGGGACTGGAGTAGGTCATATTGACCGAACCAGGATAAATTCTTGGTGTTCTTGTCTTCTTTACATTTTTCTGTTTTCTGCCTGTTTTTCACTGTAGATTTCACACAATTTCTCATGTTTTGAAAAAATAGCAAAACACTTTTAAAATTGGTGATTTTTGGTGGAGTTATGCTTCAGAATGTTAGCTTTTATTTGCAACAAGAATCACTTGATTTGAGCAAGTAAAAGTTAGTCTTTTAGTCGTTGACAGATAACTGCTCCAATCTGGCTGCAATCTGACCAGTTTTAAGAAAACTTGAATTATATTTTAATCAAGAATTGTTTAAGGTCAGGGCCTTTTAGAATCATAAAATAGATATCCTAAGGATGTTTTGACATAAAGATCAACCTTTTTGGTTGAGTATTCGAAGCGAAACACGTTTTTCAATTTCAGCAACATTCTATCCAATTCTGTCTAGATTGACCATCTGAATCTTTTTATTTGTTTGAAGGGTCAAAAGATCTTATTTTTATTTTATATTTGGACAGAGCCTTTTGAAGACATTGAAGTTAAGTTCTAAAAATTTTCATGGAGTTGTGTACAAAGAGTTTTGCATTTTTCAAAAACAGGTTCTGAATCTGAGGTGGTCTCAGATTCTGTTTTCGAAGGGATTTTTAATCAAGGGTAGTAGTGTAATTTCCGCTAACCACTATTCACCCCCCTCTAGTGGTGTTTATTGTAGATGCACGGTCCAACAATTGGTATCAGAGTCGGGCCAACACCATACAAAGAAGACAAGGCCATTCATTGTAGCATACACATCTCAAATCAAAGGTACATACAATGACCATAGTTTCTCACAAAGGTGAGTTGGAAGGTATGTCTACCCAACGCCCTCCTCTTTTTGATGGTAATAATTTCGTTCATTGGAAACTTAGGATGAGGCTATTCTTAATGGCTATAGACATCGATTTATGGTCTATAGTTGAAGATGGGCCATATATTCCAATGAAAATTGTTCAAGTAAACGAGGTAACACAAGAGGTAGAAAAGTATAAAAGTGAATGGTCATCTGAAGATAAAAAAATGTATATGAATGCTAAAGCTATGCAATTGCTTTTAAATGGACTTACAACTTCTGAAGCAGGTTATATTTCAAATTATGCTAGTGCTCATGATACGTGGAAATCGTTAGAATTAAAACATGAAGGTATTAGCGGTGTAAAAGAGTCAAAAATAAATATGCTTATGACTGAACTTGAATCTTTTAAAATGTTGCCGAACGAATCCATAACATCTATGGATTTGAGAATTACTACATTTTCAACGCACTTGAAGCTTTAGGTAAATCTTTTACCAACAATGAGAAAGCTCAAAAGGTGCTGAGCCTTCCTGCTGAATGGGATCCAAAGGTTACAGAAATTGAAGAAACAAAGTCAATTAGTAAGATGGATGAATTAATAGGCTCACTCAAAGTGTACGAGGTAAAATTGAATCGACGAAAATCTGAATCATCAAAGCCGTCAAGTAAGTCTATTGCTTTCAAATCATCTGAGTCATCTGATAGAAACAATGATGGAAGTAATTTCAATAGTGAATTAGATGATGATTTAATATTAAGAGCTAGAAAAATTAGAAAGTTTTTCAAACGGCCTAATCGAAATAGACAACAGTTTTCTTCCGCTTCTTCTCAACCAAAGAAAAATAATTTTAATAATAACAAGTGGAATAATAAAAAATTAAAATGCTACGAATGTGGTCAAAAATGACACATTTCTTATGATTGTCTGACAAAGAAAAATAATAATAATAACAATAATAAATAAGTCAAAGACAAGGAGCCTCAACGGTCCAAGACAAAGGAGACAAATGCAAGAAAAGGCAAACGAGCAATGAAGGCAAGCACATGGAGCGACTCGTCTGACTCAGAATCAGAAAATGAAGAAGCTCAAGTCTGCTTTGTATCCAACGAGGTAATCTCTTATTCTGATATAGATTCTGATAATGAAATGTCGTTTGATGAAATGTATGAAGAATTCTTAAAGATGCATGCTCATTGTAAAAGGCTGTCTAAAGAAAAAAGAAACTAACTGAAGAAAATGACAAGTTGAAGACGTCCAACTTGGAATTTTTTGATTAGTTAGATCTTTTCAACAAGAATCTACTAATACTCTTGATTCTTTAGAGATTAAAAATTAATTATATAAGAAAAATAAGCATACATTGAAAACTTAAAATAGTATGTTGAAAACTAAGGTAGAAAGCTGTGAAAATGAAATAGCACAACTTAAAACTTCTAAGCTAGACTTAGAAAAAATGTTAGAACAATTTAAATCCAGAACTAATATGTTACATACATTAATATCATCACAAAAATATGGAAATGATAAAACTGGATTAGGATATAAAGAAAAAAATGTTAAGGTAGATAAAAGCACTAAGTTTGTTTCATCTAGTGCAAAGCTACCATACAAGGCAACTAAAATAAATTCAATTTTGCCTACTTATTCTGCTAAAATGAATTTTGCACAACATGCACCTAGGAAAAACTTCGCATCTAGACAACCTGGAAATTATGCATATATATATACAAATGTATCTAGACAAAATCAAATGCATCCAACTTGTTATAAACCTAAATATAGGCAATATACATCTCCTTATAAGACTTATATGAATGAACATATATCATACATGGCGTCATTCAAGAAACAAAATCATATGTCTGACACTCATTATCAAAGTTGGCCAAAATATAATGTATATAAACTAAGATATAACATGTATGACAATGTATCGTCTTTTAAATGGAATCGTCAAATACATGTTAATCCTATTTATTCAACTTATGAAAATGTCAAATATGTGCCCGAAGGGTACATCCAAGTTTGGATACCCAAAGGGTATATAAACACGGATGAAACCTCTAACATTCAAGGACCCAAGTAAAGGGTACCTAAAACTTTATCTCCATTATAGGAAAATTGTAAAGAGTACAAGAAGGAGGGAAAGTCAAATAATCTAAAAACCAAGTGGTTTTTAGATAGCGGGTGTTCAAGGCACATGACGGGCAACCCCAAACTATTCACCGAACTGGAACAAATCGAGAACGGAGAAAAGGTGACATTCGGTGACAACAACCAAGGCAAGGTTGTTGGAAAAGGAACAATCGGGGACCCTAACATATTTCAAGTATGAAATGTGTTATTAATAAGCAATCTTTCTTACAATTTATTAAGTATTTCGCAACTTATAGATTTCGGTTATCATGTCTCTTTTCTTCCTAATTGTTGTGATATAATAAATGAAAAGGGAGAAATTATACTAAAAGGAAATAGGGATGGTAACATTTACACATTATCTCTAAATAACATATTAAATGCTAGGATTAAGTATTTAGTATCACATGACTTAGATGTGAACTTATGGCATAGACGACTAGGCCATATAGGAGTTTCAACTATAGATAAATTATCTAAGAAGAATCTAATTAGAGGAATTTTCAATTATGTGAAACATATATTAAAGGAAAACATATAAAAAAGACAATGAAATCAAAACATGAAGTGAGTACTAGGCATGTACTAGAATTGCTTCACTTAGACTTAGTTGGTCCAAGAAGGACAAGAAGTCTAGGTGGACACTACTATGTATGTGTCATAGTAGATGATTACTCACGATACACATGGACATTATTCTTAACACACAAAGGCGATGCTCCATTCGTAATCAAAAATCTTATTAAGCAACTTGAAAATCTTTATGAAGAAAATGTTAAAAGAATTAGAAGTGATAGAGGTGGAGAAATTAAAAACAAAGATGCAATTAAGTTTTGTGAATTACATGGAATAAAATATGAATTCTCACCACGAAGAACACCACAACTCAATGGAGTTGTTGAACGTAAAAATAGAACACTACAAGAAATAGCTAGAACTATGCTGTGTGAAAACAAAGTACCTAGATATTTGTGGGCTGAAGCTGTTAGTTGTGCATGTTATATAATAAATAGGCTTTCTATTAGAAAGAAATTAAATAAAACACCATATGAGTTATTGAATAATAGACAACCTAAGGTACATTATTTTAGAGTATTTGAGTGTAAATGTTTTGTACTTAATACCAAAGATAATCTAGATAAATTTGAACAAAAGTCTATTGAATGCATATTTGTTGGATATTCAACTAACTCAAAGGCATATAGGTGTTATAATCCCGCAACTAGTAAAATAATTGAATCTATACATGTGAAATTCAATGAGAATGCATATTTTGAAGTAAGCGATAAAAAGAAACTAGAGAATAATGTTGAAAATATGTTTGATGATGATGATATATTACTTGAGCCTGTTCATGATCATCTAGAACCAACTTCCCTTGAACAAGACGTGCATGAACCTTTATGTGAAATAAATCAAGAAATTTTACAATTGGAAGATAATCTATCTAACTTACAAGATGTTCCAATTGTATATAAAAATGTTCACACGAATGAAACATTTGAACTAGATGATGGTGAACCTAGTCAGCATAGAAATTGGTGGCGCATAAAAGACAAACATAATCACCCTAAGGAATTGATAATTGGGGATCCGGTAGAAATATAAGTGAAGCCGAAGGGCATAGCTTAAAATCACACTTAGAACCTAAAAATATTAAGGAAGCTTTAGGTGATTTATCATGGATAGATGCCATGCACGAGGAGTTAAACCAATTTACCCGAAATAATGTGTGGGACTTAGTGATTAAACCTGAAAATAAATCTATAATAGGAACAAAATAGGTATTTAGAAACAAAATGGATGAACAAGGAAACATCACAAGAAATAAAGCTAGGCTAGTTGCACAAGGTTATAATCAACAGGAAGGAATTGATTATGAAGAAACCTTTGCACCTGTTGCACGACTAGAAGCTATCAGATTGTTACTTGCTATTGCAAGTCTAACTAACATCAAACTCTTCCAAATGGATGTTAAGAGTGCTTTCTTAAATGGATATATCAAAGAAGAGGTTTTTGTGAAACAACCCCCTGGATTCGAGGATACAAAGAATCCTAACCATGTATGTAAACTTAGGAAAGCTTTATATGGTTTGAAACAAGCTCCAAGAGCTTGGTACGATAGATTTGTAAACTTTCTTATTACAAATAATTATCAAAGGGGGACTATAGACAACACATTGTTTCTTAAAAGAAAATATAATGATTTATTAATAGTCCAAATATATGTAGACGACATTATCTTTGGTTCAACTAACCCTACCTTAGTAAAGAACTTTGAAGAGTGTATGAAGTATGAATTTGAGATGTTAATGATACGAGAATTGAACTACTTCTTAGGGCTATAAATCAAACAAACCCCTCAAGGAATTCACATTAGCCAATTTAAGTATATCAATGATATGATTAAGAAGTTTGGATTTGAAGAGTTGAAACCAACACCTACTCACATGAGTGTTAGTACCAAACTAGACAAGGATGAAAATGGAAGACCTTTTGATGACACATTATATAGATCTATGATTACATCATTGTTATATTTAACCGCATCAAGACATGATATAATGTTTAGTGTGTGTATGTGTGCTAGGTTTCAATCTTGCCAAAGGTGTCCCACTATAATACGGTGAAAAAGATATTTAGATATCTTAAACACACACCTCATTTAGGACTTTGGTACGATAGAAATGCTAAGTTGGAATTGTATGCTTATAGTGATGCTGATTATGGTGGTTGTAAGATAGATAGAAAATCCACTAGTGGAACTTGTCAATTCATAGGAACCAACCTGATTTCTTGGTTTTCTAAGAAACAAGCTAGTGTAGCTCTTTCTACCACAGAAGCCGAGTATATAGCATTAAGCTTATGCACAACCCAAATACTTTGGCTTAAACAACAACTTAGTGATTTTGGCATTATAATGAATAAGATTCCAATTTTCTGTGATAGTACGAGTGCGATCGATCTTTCTCGGAATCCGGTAATTCATTCTAAGGCCAAACATAATGAGGTAAGATACCATTTCCTTCAAGACCATGTTCAAAATGAGGATATAGTCATAAACCATGTAAGAACTGATCATCAGGTTGCTGATATTTTCACCAAACCCCTTAGTCAAGCTATTTTTGAAACTTTGCAAGCCAAGTTGGGTATGATGACCTATGATACTATATAATAAGTCTATCTTTTACATGATTTGCAAACTAAAGGGGGAGAATTAATAAGAACATAATTTGGTTTTGTATTGTAAGTCATGATTTTAAGGTTGAATAGTGAGTTAAGTTCAATCAAGTGGTGTAAGTTTCAATTGGTTTGTATTTTAAGTCATGATTTTAAGGTTGAATAATGAGTTAAGTTAAATCAGGTGGTATAAGTTTCAATTGGCGTTCAATTGGCTTGGAGTAAAGGTTAAGGGGGAGAGTATAAGTTGAGGGGGAGCACATATATTAAAAAATGTATCTAAAAAGAATTTGAAAACTATTTATATAGATTTGGTGAGTGTTTCAAAAACAATTGATGTAGAATTGGTTAATATGTGATAACAATTGGTAAAAATTTGTGACATTAAAATCATATTGAGTTATTTTGAAAATCATCTAAAAGGGGGAGAATGTTGAGAAATATGTTTGGATAATTTTCAAATTCATGATTTTAAGTATTGAATACTTAAGAAAGTCACACATAATAGATAAAGAATAAAGAGTTGAATTATATCAAATAAGTGAAGAAAAATGACATCGATTTCTCATGAGGGACAAATCGATCGATGTGGTTTTAGAAATATTTTTCTAAAATATGGTAAAATGGTTGTTTTGATTTTACATGATTTTTGTATGTTTATCATGTTGTTATTATGTATGTTTGATGAATATAAATGTCTTGTGACTAATGTGCCTTGGAAGTTTTTACAACTTACCAAAAGGGCAAAAGTGGTATTTTGAGTTTGTGTAGGTACTTGACATGGTGACAATGTTTCAAGGACATATTTATCTCTTATTTATAATCAC
>AP025046.1:14029138-14083385 GCA_036186865.1 Eustoma russellianum | reverse complement strand
TTTCAAGGACATATTTATCTCTTATTTATAATCACAAAGGTGTTAATATATTTATTTCTAACCATCAGGATCATTTCTGGAGTTTTCTCTCGCCAGGGGTATTTTGGTCATTTTACCTCTCGAAGGCATTTTTGTCATTTTACACAAGAAATCTCTTGCGTATATTATTATCTTCATTCAAGAGTTGATTTATGGTTTTCTTGAAGATTATTTGGTGGATTTCTATTTTATTCTCTCATTTGATGATTTTATCGATAGTAGCAGAATATGTGACGGGTTTCGATGTCACACTCTATTTTCTTGTTGAAGACTCTTATGATTATATTATTGGAGGTTCTCAATAATTATTTTTCATAGATTATAAGATGTTCTTGGTGCAAGATTCATCACAATATATAAAGGAGAAGAAAGTGGAATTTTGGTGTTATATGTTGACATAATCTTGTCAACACTTATTCATTATTTTTTCTTCAAGAATCTGAGTTGATATACATATACACAGCCTCCAAAATGTGATTATACAGTTGGAGATGATGTTTTTCTCATTTTATTAGTTGGAGACAAGAAGACAAACCAAAAGCAAGCTAGTTGGCAAAAGTTGCCAACTTGAAATTTCAAATTTGAATGTAATGGAGACAAGGTTGTTGGAGCTGATTTTTGAGGTGCTTTAATTAAAAATTCTCAGCCATCACATGGTCTAAAAGTTGGAGGGAATATGCCATCAATTCACACTATAAATAGAAGGCAAGGTGAAGAAAAGAAGACACACACTTGAAAGCAAAATCGAAGATTGCTGTCTTGATATTCTCTTCTCATATTTTCGTTCATACTTTGTGTATATAAGGTGTTCCAACCTTCCGGGGTTGGATTTGTAAGATTGATTAGCCAAATTTATAAGGCTACATCAATAGGTGGTAGAGGTGTTGGAACCAAGAGTTGCATAGAGGTGTTCATCCAAGTCTTGAATAGGGTTGGTGTTTAACCCAAGGATCAAGCTTGGTTCTTGTTGTAATTTGGTTTATACCATAGTGAAATCCAAGGAAAGGTGTTCCTTGGGACTGGAGTAGGTCACATTGACCGAACCAGGATAAATTCTTGGTGTTCTTGTCTTCTTTACATTTTTTGGTTTTCAGCCCATTTTGTCACTGCAGATTTCGCATAACTTCTCACGTTTTGAAAAAAATAGCTAAACACTTTCAAAATTCATGCTTTTTGGTGGAGTTATACTTCAGACTGTTAACTTTCATTTACAACAAGAATCACTTGATTTGAGCAAGGAAAAATTAGTCATTAAGTCGTTGCAAAGTAACTGCTCCAATCTGGCTGCAATCTGACCAGTTTTAAGAAAACTTGAATTCTGTCTTAACCAAGAATTGTTTAAGGTCAGGATCTTTTCGAATCATAAACTAGACATCCTAAGGAGTGTTTTGACATAAAGATCAACCTTTTTGGTTGAGTATTAGAATCGAAACACGTTTTCCAATTTCAACAACATTCTGTCCATTTCTGTCCAGATTGACCATCTGAATCTTTTTATTTTTTTGAAGGGACAAATGATCTTATTTTAATCTGATATTTTGATAGATTCTTTTGAAGACATTGAAGTTAAGTTCTGAAAATTTTAATATTTTTTGGAGTTGTGTACAAGGAGTTTTGAGTTTCTCAAAAACGGGTTCTGAACTGAGGTGGTCTCAGATTCTGTTTTCAAAGGAATTTTTAATCAAGGGTAGTAGTGTAATTTTCACTAACCACTATTCACCCCCCCTCTAGTGGTGTTTATTGCAGGTGCACGGTACAACAGAGGTGATGGAGAAAAAGGAGATGTGTAAGTGGTAGGATGTCAGAGAAGCAAACAAAAAAATGTTTTCTTCCTTCCTTCTCTATGACCGAGGTTTAGTGGGAAGGGTAGGAAAGAATTTTGTCTTGCAGTGGAAACTATTTTTATTCCATAGAAAAGGGGATAAAGACAATTCCATGGTGGAATTTGTATAAAATATGATCGTTTGGGGTTAAATTATTGGATGGAACAATTTTTGTTTTTTTGTTTCTCATGTGGCCGAATTTTGGGAGGTTGTAGTGGGGTGTATTATTTCATTTTTGGTTGTGCCTTATTTATATATCCTTAAATATTTCATCAAAATTATTTTGTTACTCAAAATTTTGATTATATACTTTAGTGCTCGTTTAGAGTTTTTACCTATATTTCTCAGTGAGATACACGATTGCATCTAGGTTTCATCGTAATTTCTTTGGTTCTCTATGCCAACTAGCCCAGAGTTGTGGGTCGTAACATTCCTCCTCCTTATAAAAAGTTTCATCCTCGAAACTTGTAATTTTAGTCGTAACTAATCACTTAGCGTTACCTTACGAATTTCACGTTTAACACATGTTCCAAACCTCTTTCAATACCCTAGTCCGGTTTTCGGACATGCCTTTCTAGATTCGTAACTAAGTGGCCCTATAGTGTAAATTCTTTGTTTAATTAAGCTATTGTAGCATAGTCTAACCTTCGGGGATTATTATATTACCTGCTTACAGTTGATTGTCCTTCGTACTTTTCAGATGCTATTCCGAGCAATTAAGAGTTCTGGTGTGATTGTCTTAACTACTCCTAACCGAATCTAAATTCCAAACTTTGAAGTAATAATCCAAATAATTTACAAACTCTTATGTACCTTTTTTAATATCCGGCATCAAAATTATCGATATTTAGGATCTCCTAATGCTAAGAATTGGTCTGGGAGGGTCCTTCTTGCGGCACCCTTCTCAACGCATCTCTTCTTCTCCTTTGGTTGTTTCTGTTCATATGCCTAGTCTCGCCGCATTGAAAACAAACATCGGTCCCTATGCGCCATTCACCGATATGCTGTCTTTGACACCTTCGGCATATCAGAATCACTGCTGCTGTCCTCCATCATTGAGATCGATACCAGATGGATGTCTGCTGGCGAGTTTGTCTGCCAGCTGCTGAGGATACGGACCCCATCTCTCAGTCCGATCCTCAATGTTACTCCCAGTTCTCCTGTTTCTAACTTCCCGGTCTGGTACCGTAATAATGCGCTACACCCTATAACAGTCTTCCAGTAGTCTCTCAAAATTGGCTGGGTGTGTACCAATCAACCAACTCCGGATTCAAGGATTTAGACCACGCTAGAACCTGACCATCTACAACATGTCATCACCCATTATCTCAGGAACATAGCAACCCAGGGTGACGAATCACCAAAAATACTATGAAACCGAATCATCGGTCTCCAGTCTCATGGTGTCAAACTCCCTTTCTCTATGTACAATGAGTGATGGGGAGAGATAAAAACCGCAGAATTCCTCCAAAAACTACGCCCAAGTCACCTGTCGGGGCAGTGGTTGAATGTAATTCCTCCACCAGTGATTGGCGCTACCCACCCGAAAGGGCAGAACAATCTGTACCTTTACCTCCTCAGGCACCCATGCTAGCTGGAAACCCCTCTCGACATCATCCAACCATCTTTCCACCTTAGTAATATCTGGCTCTCCATCAAAACTAGAACCCTCGCAATGACCAGCTGTCCATAATATAAGTCACTGTTCATATGAAACCCTGACTGGGTGGATGATGGTGAAGCTTTTTCAGCCTCGTTTATCTGACAGATTCGTATCAGAGCTTCGACAAATGCCCGGAGTATCTCCCCCAGAAACTGAGCCACCAGAGATAAAATCTGTGTCGGTGGCAACAATATTCACTCTGAATCTGGTGATGACCCCTGTGAGGCAGGTGATGGTGTCTGCCTATCAGATGGGGATGACATCCTATTTGAAACAGTTAACTTAGTACAGTTAGTCAATATGTTATGAAACATCTTAAATTTTAAGGGTTAGGCATATTCGGAGGTAAGCAGTTTACTTATTATGACCCTATGTTAATTAACCCAGCATTAAGTGCAAGTGTGATTATCCTGATACCTTTTTCTAATCCATTCTAAGGGGTCTATACTAAGGCTGTCGCACACAGTCTAAGATTGTATACTTAGACTCGAAGATCCTTGCCTAAGTTCTACAATCATGACCTAGGTTATACGATCATAACCCAATACATGTCGTTGCTTCTTTTATGTTGCCCACTGTGGATCTAGAGCATCGGCTTTGATACCACCTATAGCGCCCCGCCCGGGACTAGGGACTCAGCACGGTGCACCCGCCGTACTCTGCTACGAGAAGTACAAGACGTTGATAACATTCATGTGCACGTGGACATATCATGTATTGAAATCACGGAAGCAATATAAATGTACAAAGCATAATCGGCATGCATAAACAGAAATGCCTAAACCCGAGTACATCTGAAGTATCATCAGTACAATAACAAAATACAAGTCTGAAATAACATAAAAGCTACATAGTTTAATCCGTACATCCTTTCTCTAGCTCATCTTTTCTATGTCCCAGAACTGGCTCTTAACCCTGCGATGTGGTAATGATAGGGTGAGCGATAACGAATCGTTCAACAAGTCTATCCTCCTAGGTTCGTCATGTGGATCATGCATGGTGTACATTAAATGTAACATGAAGAGTAACATGAAATGCCATGTAAAGTAAAATAATAAAGTACAGCAAGTAAATCATAACAGTCGACTTATCGTAAGCTAATCATAACATGGACAATTACATCATGTAATCTAATAGGCACTAACAGGTAAGGCACTGTAGCACAGATACATAAAAACATGCAACTCTAAAAGTACATCACAGAAACAATCATTATACAACTGTCGTGTTTTCTTTTCTTATACTTAGCAGCCAGTTTCTTTTTCTTGTGGCTATGTCCTTTGTACTTATATTGTCATCCTTGGTTTACTAAGGGTCAGAACTTAGGTCAAGTAGGCTGACAAGGGTAAACATGCAATATGCTCATATCATGGAAAAATCATGCATCCTTTTCAGGAAAATCCGTCATATCATGATCGTGTCAAAAATCATCGTATCATAACTGGCACAGTTGTGCTCGTAACAAAACATACATATACATATATAAAAATACTTTTGCCCTTTATTTCCTACACACTCTCATAAAAACAAATGACATTCATATTTCATTGGTTTGGCTAATTGGCTGAAATTAAAGGGGACACTCACCTCAAGTATACCTTCTACAATATACTTTTATACATGCATATGTATTTAAATAATAGTACAATCAACACACACACACACTCATGTCTTGTTATTTTCATGCAATATCTATACACTTATTCATTATTTCTTTTATTATGACACATACGCAAACAGACCCAACACTAATCAATTCTGTTAATCATGAATGTGGCCTCTTGGCCATTCACATGCAAGATACACATTCACATATTTCCTCTTGATATATATATATATATATATATATATATATATATATATATATATATATGCTTCCTTATATGGAGAATACATACACACAAATATACATGCTTCATAAAATCATCATCATGGCCTACTTTAGGTCATTTGATCGAAATTTCTACCAAAATGGCCTCCTTGGCCGATCCCACACATGCACCCACATATACACTTGTTTATTTCACTTGTTTCTTATATTCTTCATTCAAGTTGACTAAATATACACTCAACATATTCTTGTACATGTCATGAACATACACAATGATGAGTGTGATGCTTACCTATTCATATGTACATATAACACGCCTATTATCATGGACTTTAACATGCAAGACTTTTCTTCATTTCCTCATAATCATAAACTTAATTATGTCCAATAATATCACCAAAACCGTAAGATGATGAGCATGCAAGTGTACTTTCTTTGTGTTCTCAAAATCTTCTTATATAATATAGCGCATGCATGATCCAACTCTAACTTTTAATATAAAAGACACCATTTCCTAGCATTCATGAAGAAACTAGGAAGATCTACTTGCCTCTTCTTGAATCTTCACTTAAAAGAGAGTAGAAGATGTCTTCTTTTCTCCTTGCCTAGGTGGTTCTCGGCTTAAATGGCTAAGATGAAAAAGAAATTAGTCCTTTTGAAAAGACAAAATTTGCTAAGAATGTTCCAACATACACCTTAAGAAATCTCACCTTAAAAACCTTGACATCCTCGTACCTTTTCAACTTAAGGATGAGCTTCTTCCTCCACTTGTGGCTCACGGCCTAGGTGAAGGAGATGGAAGAGACAAGATTAAGTCTTTTAGGAGATAAAAGATGGAGAGATGTTTAGAAATAGTGGTATAATCCTCACCTTGGTGAATCTTGTGCATGCACTCTTAGATCTTTACTAAATATTGGAAAAAAGGTTATTCTTCTTCCTATTTAGGCTAACGGGTGGGAGGTATTTGAGAAGAAGAGAAATTCCCTATTGGTAAAAAAAGATATGAGAGAAAGAGAGAAAGAATCTTCAAGGGAGATTGAAATAAAAATGAAACATGAGATGGTAGTAGAAGAAAAAAGATGGAGTCTTCCTTCTCTTTTGTTGGAACTCAAGGTCGGAAAGAAAAAGGAGAGAAACAATAGAGCTTGTATTGAGAGGGAGAAAAGTAAAGATAGAGAGAGGAGAAGATTATTGAAGGTGAGAGAGAAAAACTTTTCCTTGTTGGAAGTTTGTTGCCTTCCAGCCGAAATTCCTTTGAGGCAAATAAAGAAGAAATGATAGTTCTTTGCCTTTGGGAGAAGAATAAAGTGATGGAAAGCTATTGTATGAAATTCACTTAGAGAGAGTGCTGGAAAGTGAGAGGAAACATTGGGGAGAGGAAGAAAAGAACTTGAGAGTCGTGTTAGTGAAGTAGCTAATTTAGAAGAGTAGGAATCGAAAAAGTTGATGGGGACTTCTCATACTCTTTGGTTTACCCGAGATTTAGAAGAGGAAGAGAGTGGAGATTGTTGTCTTGTAGTGAGATTTGCATGAACACATATTACATAAAGGAAAGGATATGATGTGAAAGTTGGAGTGTAGAAAAAATATCCTGCTTTGTTGGGTGTGGTCCAGGCTAAAAGAGCGAGTGAGGAGAAGTTTTTTGTCTTCTACCTTAGTTGGGAAGAGTGAGAAAATGATGGTGTAAGGTTGAGGTAATGGAGGAAAAGGAGATGTATAAGAGGTAGGGTGTTAGAGAAGCAAACAAAAAAATGTTTTCTTCCTTCCTTCTCTATGACCGAGTTTTAGTGGGAAGGGTGGGAAAGAATTTTGTCTTGTAGTGGAAACTATTTTTATTCCATAGCAAATTGGATAAAGATAATTCCATGGTGGAATTTGTATAAAATATGATTGTTTGGGGTTAAATTAACGGATGGAACAAATTTTGTTTTCTTGTTTCTCATGTGGCCGAATGTTTGGAGGTTGTAGTGGGGTGTATCATTTCATTTTTGGTTGTGCCTTATTTATATGTCCTTAAATACTTCATCAAAATTATTTTGTTACTTAAAATTTTGATTATATACTTTAGTGATCGTTTAGAGTTTTTACCTATATTCTCAGTGCGATATAGCGATCGCATCCAAGTTTCAATGTAATTTCTTTGGTTCTCTATACCAACTAGCCCGGAATTGCGGGTCCTAACATGTTTACAAGGTTTCTTGGGTTGAAGCGACATTCATAGAATAAAGTCTATCTATTTGGACAATTTACCTTTACCAACCAATTTAGACGTAAGAAACAATCTGAAGGTACCATTCCCAATATCACAAAAACAACCATCTTTATCTAGATGATAAAAGGAAATTAAGTTACGTCTGAAGACGACACATTACAAGTGTAATGTCTTTTTTTTCAATTAATTAAAACAAATAAAAATTGTTTTAAATTGAAGAGGAGAGTATAATATTAGTATTATCCTAAACTAATAGGAATTAAATGGAATAGTTATCCTAATTAATCTAGGTTGGTTTGAATTAGGATTAGTTTCCTAAACCTAGTGCATATCTACAAGGAGACTTCCTAACCCTAATACCACCTAAATAACTATATACACACTATTACATCCCAAATCCTCCCCCACCCCACATCTGTTGCCCTCAATTCTTCCCCACAAAAAAAGGAGAACCTGCCGCCAGCAACTTTAAGGAGAAAGCGTCACTTAAAGGCCACTTTTTCACATTATATATATATATATATATATATACACACACACACACACATGCATACCCACAGATACCCCTACCCTTTGCACCCACACCGAGATCAGCAAGAATAGTATTGGAATAGAGAAAGGGAGAAGAAATCGCGTGTAGGAAATTATTCGCCGAACGAGGTAGGTTACCTTCCCCTCTTCTCGGATTCCCCGCACCTCGCGTGTGAATCATGCTTGCTTCGTTTTTTTATTATTTTTATTTTGCTTTTGTTTATATGCATGTTTTATGTTGTTTGTATGAACGAGTATATGTATGTGTGCGAATGTGATGATCGTACGTTGCGAAATAAATTTAAAAGGTAGAATCTTTAAGCGATCGGAGGAAAATTGCATGAATAGCCTTAGAAATAGGTCATGTAGCCTAGAAATTAGGTCGAAATTAAAGGTCGAAATTAAACTGGAATCAAAAATTGGGTCTGGGCGGCGGCGCATGCGCAACACGCACGCATTTCAGGGGTGGCGCGTTGGGCCCACTCTCCCCCTGACGGCGTGTCCCGGGCATGCGTTGATGTGCTTAGTGCCGTTGTGTGCGTTTCGTTATAATGAGTCAAATGCAACTTGTTTGAGTTAAATCGGGGTTAAAACGAAGAAGTTATAAATTTTTGAAGAAAATCAGGATTTAAGAATTAACTAAAGAAAAAGAAAAAAGGGCCAGCAGCCAGCTGGCCGCAGGCGCGCAGGCTTGGTCTGCCGCTGTTGGACTATGCCGCTACAATACAATTAAAAAAAAGAAAAACAGAAACAGGTCTGTCCGGGCAGGCCACCTACTGCTGATTTGGGCCCGGACTAAGAAAAGAGAAAAGGCCCGATTGTATATAAAAAATTAAAATTAATTAATTTTTGAAAATAAATAAATAATAAATAATTAATTAAAATTAGTTTAAAATTTAAGAAAAATATAAATAAATTCCAAAAATAAATTCTAGAAATGTAAAATACTAAAAATAAAATATTTTTATCGAATTTTGAAGTTGTATTAATTTTATTAATTAATATAATTAGGTAATAAATATGAAATAAATAGGGAAAAATAAGTTAAAATAGTATAAAGTCACAGAATAATTAATAGAAGCTAAGAAAAAAAAAATATAAGTGATGGCTAAAAATATTTTCATGAAATTCTCAATAATTAAAGTGACGGAACTGGATGAGAAATAAATTAAAAAAATAAATAGTAAATAAATAATGGAAAAATAACAATAAAATTATATTTAAATAACTAAAAATAATACTAATAAAATGGGGTATTCCTACACGTATATATGCACGTGTATGAGCGCACGTATATATATGAGTATGAATACACTGTAATAATATGGAGGTATACATGTACGTATATATGCACGTGTATGGGCACGGGTATATATAGGAGCATGGATGCACTGGATTATAGATTATGTGTGTGGAGCATTCATGGCACATGCATTTCATTACATCCCTTCAGACCGCTGACTCCACGTTACGGAGCGATGACCGCTGACTCCATGTTACACTCCACGTTACGGAGCGATGACCGCTGACTCCACATTACGGAGCGATGAGTAGGACCCGGGTCATGCATAGCATATCATGGAAAAGAAAGGGACATCTTGTGTGTGATAATGATGTTGTTGCGTGTGACACGATAGTGAGAAGGAACATGCATCATGAAGTTGCGCATTGCATTTGATTGGATGAGTGTGTGTTTATTTTATGTTCAGATTATTGTTGTTCTCTATTTATTTATATATTTGTTGTTATTTTCATTACATGCTTATGTATTTTGAAAAAATGGTTCCTTTTCTAAGAAAAGACGGGTAACCTATGGGTGATTTCCCAATCACTCATCCCGTACTTATCCTTCCACAGGTGAGCCGGAGTTCGAATATATTTTCGTAGAGGACGAGTTTGACTGTGCGAGCTGGGGCGAGTGAGCTTGGAGATATTTTTGTTGAGACATGACTTTATGGTTTCCGTATTTATTTCGTTTTTATCAGATTTTTTTAGTATTACATTTGACGTATCTAGTTTCTTCAGCCCTAACTCTGATTTAGTTTTATGATGGGATTATTTATTAATTGAATTTGGATTTTTATTTATCATTTCCACGGAAAATTTCTTTGTTATTTCTCACATGTAAGAAGTTTGAACGACGCCTTATAGTTCTCGTTGTAGACTATGACGGGTGCACTGTTCATGATGCTAGGGCTTGGGAGTGGGGCGCTACAGGTGATATCAGAGCCGAGGCTCCAGATCTGCCTCGGAAACGTAGGATTAACTAGATCACTTAGACTTAAGCTACGAACTTTTTCTGAAAATGACAATTTTACCCCTAATGAATAAACTAGGCTTAAGAGATGATCTTAGACTTCAGTTATGATCGGGTTGAGGGGAGTGTCAGCATTATTTCGTTCTCTCTTAATTATTTACCGTTTTACCCCTGAACCTTTGCATGCATCCCCTAAGTGGTTAGACATTCCCAAAATACCCCTCCAACTTAGCCTGAACTTGATAAATGCATATGTTTGACTATTTTGTAATTCTAGAAAATACAGCCTAGACGCAATCACGCAGGAAACAGAGGTAACGGTGGTGACAATCGCTAGGGGCAGGGGGCTATTCCCCCGGTACTTGCTGACGCGATGGCCACTATGACAAAGCTGCTGGCGCAACAACATCAACAGATAAATAAACAGTAGGCTCAGCCTTTGCCCCCACCACAGCCGGGGTTAAGGTTTTTCTATAGAGAGATACAGAATGCTCGAGCTCCTACATCAGAGGGATCTCAAAGCCAGAGGAGGCCGCTGACTCCACGTTACGGAACGACGGCCGCTAACTCCACGTTATGGAGCGTTGACCACTGACTCCACGTTACGGAGCGATGAGTAGGATCCAGGTCATGCATAGCATATCATGGAAGAGAAAGGAACATCTTGTGTGTGATAATGATGTTGTTGCGTGTGACGCGATAGTGAAAAGGAACATGCATCATGAAGTTGCGCATTGCATTTGATTGGATGAGTGTGTGTTTATTTTATGTTTCGATTATTGTTGTCCTTTATTTATTTATATATTTGTTGTTATTTTCCTTACATGCTTATGTATTTTATAAGTATGGTTCCTTTCTGAGAAAAGACGGATAACCTACGGGTGATTTCTCAATCACTCACCCCCCACTTATCCTTCCACAGGTGAGCCCGAGTTCAAATATATTTTCCGAGAGGATGAGTATGACTGTGTGAGCTCGGGCGAGTGAGCTTGGAGATATTTCTGTTGAGACATGACTTTATGGTTTCCGTATTTATTCGATTTTAGTATTACATTTGACGTATCGGGTCTCTTCAGCCCAAACTTTGATTTATTTTTAAAATGGGATTATTTGTGAATTGAATTTGGATTTTTATTTATCATTTCAGCAGAAAATTTCTACGTTATTTCTGATGTGTAAGAAGTTTGAATGACGCCTTGTAGTTCTCGTAGTAGACTACGACGGGTGCATTGTTTCCGATGCTAGGGTTCGGGAGCGGGACGCTACAACAAGTTTCATGCAAATCTAAATAAAGACCAGTGGTGAGCAATAGTCTGAAGTGCTCAATAGCTTCAACCTTTGCCCTGCCATTTCCTGAATAGATATATCTCTCAGTTGGATTTGGCTTTCGATGGCTCAGGCAACCCTACAAAGACAAAGATAAATGGGTGGTTGCACCCGTATCAATCCACCAAGTGTCTTTAGGTACTGAAACATAATACAAACCAAAGCAAAAGATGTACCTCTCTTAGCAAACCAAGAGCAAAAACTGGTACAGTCTTTCTTCACATGTCCCTTCTTTTTTACAGAAGAAACAGGCAGGGCCCTTATCCGACCCTTTGACAGCAATCGGTTTTGCCCTTTTGTCTACCTTCTGAATGCCTTGATCTTTAACTGCCTGTGCATCCTTACGTTTCGTTCCACCGTTCTTTCTCTTGGTGATGGTGACATGCACACTAGCAGCAGTTTTGTTTTTAGAATCCGTTCCTCTTCCTGAACGCAGTAAGCGCTCAACTCGTTCACAGACCAGTTCTCTTTCTGGCAGTTGTAACTTATCAAGAAGTGGTTAAACTTAGGAGGAAGGGAGTTAAGGATTATTACCACTAGCATGTTATCAAACACGTCTAGTTTCATGTTCCTTAACTTAGAAACCATATGAGACATCTCCATGATGTACTCCCGAACACCACCATCACCACGATACTGGTTTGAGCAAAATTCCTTTAAGAGATTACCTATTTCGGTTTTCTCATTCCTCATGAACCTTTGCTCAAGCTCAGGCAAAAATTCCTTGGCCGTGGTGGATTCCGAAACCAACCCCCTCAATGCCTCAGGAATGGTCTTCTGCATGATTTTTAGACATATACGGTTGGACTTCAACCAGCGAGCCATAATATCCTTCTGCTCACTAGTGCTATCATCATGTAGCACTGCTGGTCGGTCCATCTGAAGCGCAATGTCTAGATCGGCTAACCGTAAAAATATTTCCAATTGATCTTTTCAAGCCTTAAAGTTTGAACCGTTCAACATCTGAATATTATTAACACCGGAAAAGATTGCTGGAATAAAAGAAAACCAAAGAACAAAACAACACATAAGTCAATATCAACTCCACTATAACTTAAGTTCAAATCAAGTATAGAACATTTCCATCTCCTAAAAATCTTTCAATGTTAAGTGCTCTTTGTAGTCTCCTTAACATTATCCAACAATGGGGGTGTAGAAGTTGATGCAACGATACACCAAACGTAAAATAGTCACCTTCCTTTGGGCCGACGAACTAGTCACGTATTTTCTTATTATTGCATGATTCTTTTAATTACTATGATGTGATATATGTGACTTCGACAACTATGTCTTCCTTTGGGCCGATTAATAGTTGTGCGAAGCACATACACACCTGTCACAAACTTAACAATTGCACATGCAATGATATGATTGCCACACTTTAAGGGGATCATATTAAAGCCATACATTTGCTAATATGCGTATTCTTATGGTTCTATACACGATTGCAATTTATCAACTAACATGAAGATTTATATTTGACCGTAACGTATGCATCCAGACATACGCGTGGTTGAGCCCTTGTATTTTCTTCAAACTTTGAGATGCCACTGAAATACTCAAAATCAAGAAAATAGCGTCTCATTGATAATTCTGAAGATCAATGACGCTTTATCAATCAAATCCATTTGTGATATAACTTAATGATGAAAACACATGAAGATATGAAGTGAACCGATTCGCAATATTGCCTTTCCACACAATTCCCAGGCGACCGGTGGAGTCACTATCAACAGACGGTATCGCTTAAGAACTGGTTTTCTAAGACAGAACCATGTGCACGGTGTATTTATCACAACTTTATTTTACATCTATCACAGACAAATATATTTGATTGCTAATGATTGTCAAAATGGGTTCATGTTGGTCAAACCGTCTAGTTAAACTGATTAAACTGTGTAATCACATTGGATAATGTTAACCCACCCAATCAATCCTGGTTGACTTACTATGCCAACCCGGTTAATCCTATGAATCAACTCGGTCGAACCGGTCAAAATGAATCCAAGTCGAATCCAGGTCAGATTGAGTTCGGATCGTAATGAATTGAGTCATTTAATTTGGAAAATATGAAACTGATGTGCTTTTCCTCAGTTATTATTTATTTATTTCATGAATAAATGCATAAATAACTAAACGGATAAATAAATAAACAAATAAAGGAAAAGCAATAAACTTGAAAGTAAAACATGTATTTGTATTCTCCATGTTAAATAAACTTAAAAAATTGAAACTAATTAAACTGAAATTGAATAATCTGAAAATGCGATTGACCATATGTATCAAGTACACTCAAAGTACTTGGCTTATCAAAATTTTTAAGAATCACGCCTACTTATATACGAGAAGTATACTAATTGCGCCATAATTGTTTTTGATGAAAACCATAATGACTAATAAGAAAGCACAACTTTATTAAGGTTGTTAATATATGTTAAGATTACTATTGCTCTCCATATACGGTTCTCTTCATAAATGACCAATAGGGGCAAAAATTGTATTTCTTTAAATATGTATATAATAGATATCGAAGAAAGATATAATGGCTATACGTAATAAAGATATACGAGTGATAGGTGTACATTTGAGTTTGTCACGAAGAAAACTCGGACATTACCTATTTTTTCAAACCCGCAGCCTATGAAAGGATGTACGAAAGACTAGAAACAAAAGACAGAGAGCATGTTATGTTCAAGATTGTCAAAGCTAGAGACCTAAAGGGGCAGGACCTAAGAGTCGAGAAGTTTATGAAGGGAGAAGATGAACGTGTTTTAGTCAATGAACAAGACATCAAGTGAAAATGACAAACATACTTCCACAATCTTTTCAACGATGGGAGAGCCGACCACAAAGAAAGAGACAACATCAGTACCCAAAAACAACAACATAATAACTGCGAATGTTCGGAGCATCACACAAGGAGAGGTGATGAGAGCACTTAAGAAGATGGGAAGAGCTAAGGCAATTGGCCTATATAACATACCAATTGAGGCATGGAAGTATTTGAGAGAGAAATGAGTTCAATGGCTAACTACTCTGTTAAACCTTATTTTCAAAACAGAAAAAATGCCAGATGAGTGGAGAAAGAGCGTCGTGGTCCCGCTATATAAGAATAAAGGAGATGCACAATGTTGTGAGAATTACTGCGGGATAAAGTTGCTAAGCCATATTATGAAGTTATGAGAGAGAGTAATCGACACTAGAGATAGGGAAGAAACACATGTTACAGAGAACCAATTTGGTTTCATGCCAGGACGGTCAACTACAGAAGCAATACACATCATAAGGAGAATGATGGAGAAGTATAGGTAGAAGAAACGTGATCTACATATGGTCTTCATTGATATTAAAAAAGCGTATGATAGTGTGCCACATAGACTGATTTGGGATAGTCTAGATGCAAGAGGAGTTCCTATGAAGTATATAGACATAATTAGGAATACATATGCTAGGACGAAAACAACCGTCCGTACGCCTGTAGAGAATACAGACTTCTTTCCAGTAGAGGTATGCCTCTATCAAGGGTCTGCATTGAGCCCATTTCTTTTCACAGTTGTCCTCGACGAGGTGTCAAAGACGATTTAAGAGGCAGTTCCGTGGTATATGCTTTTTTGTGACGGTATTGTATTGGTCGTCGAGAGTAGACATACCATGAGTATGAGACAGTGGAGAGAGGCTTTAGACGGAGAATGCTTAAAGATTAGTCGTTCTAAGATCGAATATCTGCACTGCAACTTCAGCGGCACATCTAACGATGAATAGCCAGCTCACCATCGAGGGTCAAATGGTACCACAGGTAAGTAAGTTCAAGTACCTAGGATCATTTGTACAGTAGGATATGGACATAGATAATGATGTAGTCCACCACAGTTCAAGCAGGCTGGTGTAGGTGGAGAGCGGCCTCAGGGGTGCTGTGTGATAAGAATTTTCCAACCAAATTAAAGAGAAAATTTTATAGGATGGCAGTGCAGCCGGCAATGTTATATGGGACAGACTGTTGGCCTATGAAGAGGACACAGTCACAGAGGATGGAAGTGGCAGAGATGAGGTGCTAAGGTGGATGTGTGGGCATACAAGGCTAGACCGACTCAGAAATAAGGTATTTAGGGAAATGCTAAGGGTGGCTAGTATAGCGGATAAGATAAGGGAGGAGAGACTGAGATGGTTTAGGCATGTCAAGCCGAGACACACAATAGCGTCCGTCAGAGCAGTTGAAAGCCTCATTGTAGAGGAGAAAAGAAGTATAGGCAGACCCACACTGACTTGGGAGGAACGGATTAGACATGACGTACTAGATTTGCACCTTTTTGAGGACATGATCCAGGATAGGAGCTCATGAAGACGGAAGATTAAGGTTAGCAAGGTTTAGGTAGGATATAGAGGCAGTTTAGAGGATATAAAGGGACTTAGATGCGCTCTCAATGTTAGGTTGACTTTGCATTTTTTTTTGTGTTTGTCTTTCTCTTTCATTATTTGTTCGTTCATTATGTGTATATGTAGGTACATATAGAGTCGGGGGTCTCGTTGGAAGCGAACTCTCTATCCTTTGGGATGAATGTATTGTTTGCCTGTCTTTCACTCTCCTCAGACCCTAACGATAACTTTTGTTTTTGTTAGAATATATGTTGGGCATGCGTTGTTGTATTATGACAGATATACATACGTTTCATTACTCCAATCTCTTTCACCTTTTTTTTTCTTCTCTTTTTTGTCTCAAAATCTTTCCATTTTTCAAAATGAGAACAAAAGATATCACAAATCCTGACAATCGAGATCTGGATTCTGACTATACATATCATTCTGATCTCTAAAGTTAATGTTGAACCAGTCTGAATTAGGTTTATCAATAACCAGAATCCTAATGATTATTTTGTTCACAATAGGGATCTCATTTGTTTTCTTAAACGGTAGCTAAGTATAAGAGTTGTGTTCAACATTTTCACTTACTGATGTCGATCAATCAATCGTCATTCTGCAACCATGACTTTTCGGCTTTCTAATAACTCTTTACCCGTTCCAAAGTCTTTAAAAAACACAACCAAAATATTCATAAATCTTGTATTTTCTACGTTTGTTATTTGACATTTAAGTATCTCTTTTAATTATTTCATCTTCGCATCATAACATTCTTAACCTACCGACATGGCAACAATGAGGAAATGTACTATAATTTCTCAGGAAAATGATGGCCTTAGCCAATAATGTTGAAAGTGTGGATCATCTGGTGAGAAGAAAAGGGAGTGACACCAGCATGAGGAGAATGGAAATTGTTGATGAGGAGCGTGATGTCAAGGAGAGTGAAGGCTTGGATTGACAGATGATGTGCTTAGTATGCAATGAATGTTTGGTGCAGAGGCTGATGAGCATTCTGAAGTGGAGAGTTCTGGATCAAACAGTTTGGTGCTGGACGGATGGAGGAGTGAGCTGATGAAGAAGAAAGAGGCCAGGCGGGAAACTTGAATAAAGTAGTGAATGGACCATTTTACCCTTACTTTCATTGCTTAATAGGAGTTAGTTAGAAGGGCTTTTCTGTACTTTCAGCATTACAGTTAGATATTTCTGTTTCTCTTCTTCCTTGTATAAAGCTTGCCCGCTGGATTTCTTTGCTCAATCAATCAAAAATTGGAGCGGTTATTTTCTTCATTTTCTCTCCAAATTTTCTCCTCTTCGATGGCAGCTATTTTCTGGTTCATTCTCTTCGCTTTATTTTATTGATTGAGTGATGATCAGATCACATGTACTATGACTCATCATCCATCTGCTTGATTGGTTAAAGTTGTATACGGTTTTGATTTTTCACATGGTATCAGAGCGTTGTGTCTTTGCTGTTTGATCAATGAACTTTGGTACTTTCATGGCTTCAAATCAAAGTTCACCCGATAGTTCGAGTCAATCTCCTGCTAATGCAGGATCTGTTGCGTTGGATCCTTCGGAGGATCCTCTATATATTTATCCTGGAGATAGCCCCTCTCTGGTGTTGGTTCAACCGCTTCTGGATGGGAACAATTATCACGGATGGAGTAGAACATTTCGTAGAGCACTGGAATCAAAAAACAAGGTTGGATTCATCACAGGTAACATCTTAAAACCTATAGAAACTAGTCAAAAGTTTGCTGCCTGGACCAAGGCGAATAATATGGTTGCCTCATGGATTGTAAATTCTGTTTCACCTTCCATTGGTCAAAGTGTGATGTGGTTTGATAATGCGTTAGATATCTGGAATGATTTGAAGCATAGATATGGTAACGCTGACGTGTTTAGGCTGTCTGATTTACAAGAGCAATTCTATGCTACGAAGCAGGAAGATTGCTCTGTAACAGAGTATTACACCAAATTTAAGGTTCTTTGGGAAGAACTTATGGTGTTGAGAGCAATTCCTAACTGTATATGCAACAGATGCACTTGCAATATGTCAAGTCAAATTACCAAGTTTGTAGAGGATGATCATGTAATTAGGTTCATAAAAGGATTGAATGACGAATATGAGCCTGTGAAGTCACAGGTATTGCTGTCTAGTCCACTGTCGGATTTGAAAACTACGTTTTCCATGGTAGTGAAGTTGGAGAGGAAGTTGCATTATTCTGGTAGTCGTAATCAGTTTTCAAATAATCCGTCTATTGTCCTCAATACCAATGGCATGTCCAGACAAGGTAACTATGGAGTCAAGCCAGATAGTTCCAACAGTGGATGGCAGAAGTCTGCTGGTAGGGGTTTCAGGAAAGATTTCCAGAGTCAGAGATCTGGCTATAATCCTAAGGCTCCTGTGTGTACATTTTGTAACATGGTTGGGCACACAGTGGATAGATGTTATAGGAAGCATGGTTTTCCTCTGGGGTATAAAGGAAAGGGACAGGTGAATTGTGTAGATGGTGAGGCTGGCATGCCTCCAGATGCTTCTCTTTGTGTGCAGTCTGAGCGTGATCCTTGCCAAGTTAATGATGCTGTGAATGATAATGTGACTCCAATGCCATCACTCACTCAGGAACATTATGTTCAACTGATCAATTTGCTGAATGAGCATAAGGACAGAGGAGGCTTGATGTGTCCAAATGCTACAGGGATGGTGAAGAATCAACCTACAGTTTTGTCAGCTCAGCAAGTGAGTGACTCTGGTAAGTGGAAAGGTAATGTATTGTCTAATATTTCTAATGTATGGATCTTGGATTCTGGTGCCACAGATCATATATGTTGTTCTCTCTCTCTCTCTTTGAATCTTATCAGCTGTTCTTGGTATGTCTGTTAAATTGCCAAACAATCTGTCAGTCACAGTCAAGCATATTGGTACAGTGATTATACTTCCTGATCTTACTTTATATGGTGTATTACATATACCTTCCTTCAGCTTTAATCTGTTGTCCTTGAGTAAACTTACTATGACTGGTGATATTGATCTGTCTTTTCACTCTAGCATGTGTTACATTCAGGACCACATGAACAAGAAGATGAGTGGTTCAGCTAGAGTATCCCAAGGACTATATCATTTACTTGAACCATTCCAGAATAACACATCCTCTTCCAAATCCTGGCAAGCTTGTGCAGTGTCTTCCCCTACCTCTTTTCTTTGGTATTCCAGACTTGGGCACCAGTCATTACCAAGGTTAAAGCAGATCAACAAAACTAACTCATCAGTGGATGCTGCTTTAAACCCTGATTCATGTGCCATCTGCCCCTTAGCCAAGCAAAAGAGTCTTCCCTTCCCCGTTTCACAGTCTGTTTCTTCTGCTATTTTTTCTCTTCTTCACATTGATATCTGGGGTCCATATAGACACCCTACCATGTACCAGCAGCGTTAATTTCTTTCCATTGTAGATGACTGTAGCAGATACTGTTGGATATATTTTTGATGAAAACAAAATCAGAAACTAGAAATGTTATTGAGAGTTTCTGGAATTTTGCTCATGTGCAATTCAGTGCAAATATAAAAACTATCAGAACTGACAATGGCAATGAATTCAAGATGAATGCCTTTTTACTCTTCCAAAGGCATCATACACCAAACAAGCTGTGTGTACACCTCGCAACAAAATGGAATTGTTGAAAGGAAACACCAGCACATATTGAATGTAGCTCGAGCCTTAAAGCTTCAGTCTTGTCTTCCCAGCTCCTACTGGGGTTTTTGCGTGCAACATGCCGTATATCTGATAAACATAACTCCTACTCCTTTATTAAACCAGAAAACCCCCTATGAAGTACTTTACAGACGTGCACCTTCCTATGACTCACTCAAAGTCTTCGGGTGTCTTTGCTACGCTACAGTCACATTGCCGTCAAAGGACAAACTGAGTCCTAGAGCTAGACAGAGTGTGTTCCTAGGCCTGTCTCATAATGTTAAAGGCTATATCCTTCAAGACCTCATTTCCAAGGATATTTTTATCTCCAGAGACGTTGTCTTTAATGAGTCAGTCTTTCCTTTTTCTTCTGATACATCACCTCCCACCTTGACATCATCACCTAGCTGTGGCACTGGTTTGCACTCTTTACCCATTGCCACATCTAGGGGGCCATTACATCCAGTCAGTTCTCCAAACACCGAACCAAATCAGTCATCTTCAGCTAATTCTCCAGCCCAACAACCAAATCAATCATCTTCAGCTAATTCTCCAGCCCAACAACCAAATCCATCATCTTCAGCTAATTCTCTAGCCCAACAATCAAATCCATCATCTTCAGCTAATTCTCAATTACCTTCCCAACCAAACCAGTTACCTTCCCATGACAATCTACCCAACACTCTATCTCATCAGCTAAATCAATCCCGAACACCACAAGACATTGAAACTAGCAACAGTTATCATCTTAACGCTTTAGAGATCATTCCCATCAAGTCCATTGATATACAACTACCCTTAGCCAGGCCTTCTAGTATCAAACGTCCTCCTTCCTACCTACAACAATATCACTGCAGCCAGGTGTCAAATCACACGTCTCCACATTCTCTTTACAAGTATCTTTCCTTTGATCTGTTGTCATCAAAATTCAAAGCATATGTTTTAAATATTAGTGCATATACGGAGCCTAAAACTTATGCAGAGGCAGCTGGCTGTGTTGAGTGGCAAAAGGCAATGGAAGCTGAGTTATCTGCACTACAAGATAACAAAATCTGGACGTTGACTAGGCTACCACCTGGAAAGAAAGCCATTGGATGTAAGTGGGTGTACAAGGTGAAACATAAAGCTGATGGATCTGTAGAGAGATACAAAGCGAGGCTAGTTGCAAAGAGCTATACTCAACAGTTGGGGGTGGATTACCAGGATACCTTTTCACTTGTTGCCAAAATGAGCACTGTAAGGATGTTGTTGGCTATGGCAGCTAAGGAGAAATGGCATGTACATCAATTGGATGTAAACAATGTGTTTCTTCATGGTGAATTACATGAAGAGATTTATATGATGGCACCTGAAGGTTTGGAGTTGCCACAGGATGGTTTGGTTTGTAAGCTAAACAGGTCTCTCTATGGCTTGAAACAAGCTAGTATGGAATGGAATGCTAGACTGACAACATTTCTAGGATCTATGGGCTTTTCTCAATCCAGAAATGACTACACATTATTTACAAAGGGATGCAAAGGGTCATTGATGGTGCTTCTGGTCTATGTGGACGACTTGATAGTAGCCTGTGAAGATCTGCTGACAATTGAGTGGATCAAAGAAGCTTTACACAAGGAATTTAAGATCAAGAATCTGGGGGATTTGAAATTCTTTCTGGGTATTGAAGTTGTAAGGTCTCACAGGGGTCTGTTAATAAACCAGAGGAAGTATACTGTGGAGCTATTGGAGGAATCTGGTTTTATGGATTGTAAGCCAGCTGTCAGCCCTATGGAGATTCACCTTAAGCTAGCCCATAATGATTCTGATCCATTTGAAGATGTCTTCACTTACAGGAGGCTTATTGGAAGACTGATTTACCTCACCATCACTAGGCCGGATATCTCCTTTAGTGTGCAGCAGCTCGGTCAATTCTTGGACTGTCCGACAGTTAACCATTTGAAGACTGCACATAGAGTTCTATGATATCTCAAAGGAACAGTTAGTCAAGGACTCTTATTTCCCAGTACAGGTGACATGAGATTGAGAGTCTTTGTGGACTCTGATTGGGCTGGGTGTAGTGAGACTAGGAGATCCATTTCTGGGTATTGTGTGTTCCTAGGGGAAGCACTGGTTTCTTGGAAGGCTAAAAAGCAGACCACGGTTTCACGCTCTTCAGCAGAGGCAGAGTACAGGGCCATGGCATCCGCAGTTTGTGAGATTCAGTGGTTGATTTATTTGAGTAAGGATCTGGGATTGAATTGTCAAGAGCCTGTAGAGATGTTCTGTGATAGTAAGAGTGCTTTGTACATTGCAGAAAATCTAGTATTTCATGAGCGTACTAAGCACATAGAGATTGATTGCCATATTGTTAGGGAGAAGGTTCAAAACAAAATTGTGAAGCTGATGCCCGTGAAGACTCAGTTTCAGCTGGCTGACATATTCACCAAGGCCTTAGACAGTAGACGCATGGTTGAGCTGATGAAGAAACTTGGTGTTTGCAACATTTATGGCAAGCAATGCTTGAGGGAGGTGTTGAAAGTGTGGATCATCTGGTGAGAAGAAAAGGGAGTGACACCAGCATGAGGAGAATGGAAATTGTTGATGAGGAACGTGATGTCAAGGAGAGTGAAGGCTTGGATTGACAGATGATGTGCTTAGTGTGGAATGATTGTTTGGTGCAGAGGCTGATGAGCATTCTGAAGTGGAGATTTCTGGATCAAATAGTTTGGTGCTGGACGGATGGAGGAGTGAGCTGATGAAGAAGAAAGAGGCCAGGCGGGAAACTTGAATAAAGTAGTGAATGGACTGTTTTACCCTTACTTTAATTACTTAATAGGAGTTAGTTAGAAGGGCTTTTCTGTACTTTCAGCATTACAATTAGATATTTCTGTTTCTCTTCTTCCTTGTATAAAGCTTGCCTGCTGGATTTCTTTGCTCAATCAATCAAAAATTGGAGCGGTTATTTTCTTCATTTTCTCTCCAAATTTTCTCCTCTTCGATGGCAGCTATTTTCCGGTTCATTCTCTTCGCTTCATTTTATTGATTGAGTGATGATCAGATCACATGTACTATGACTCATCATTCGTCTGCTTGATTGGTTAAAGTTGTATACGGTGTTGATTTTTCACAAATAAATTAGTCTCAAACACTAACAAAATCAAAAACTAACTGACATAGCGTGCATGTTAGGTTTGAACTAAGCATTTGGAAAAGAAAACATAAAGATTCGTGTATTAACTGAAGTGCATTTTACAGTCAACAAACTTGGTGAAACAGGCATTTATCTGAAGGGGGAGTCTTTTAAATAGATGAAAGAGCGTGGTCGAGTAGGAAAACTTCGGCAACAAATTTATGAACTATAATGACAAATTTTATCTGAAGAAAAGGGTAGACAATTTGAACATTAATAAATGATGCTTGAAAGAGATTGTCGCAAAGAATTAGTGGTCTTGCGAATTTTAAAAACTACAGGAACAACCATGCCCAGTATATCTCCATCTCAAAGAGATAGATAACTTATTTGTATTGAAACCTCCATCTCTATATGTATCTGCGTATTCTAAAAACAAGATCTATGAAATGTTGGAGAGAAAATACAATAAAGATAATCTTAAAATTTAAAGTTTGAGGTAACGGATTTATTGAATAACTTATGCACGGACATGAAGAGGTGACACAAATAACAGAGAACACATTTAAACTCATCTTGTATGTTCAAATGTCGTACAATACATTAGTTATTATTTTTATATTTTTTAAAATATGGTCTACTTAATCATCTCTTCAAATCCAACATAATATGCCGAAAACCCGTAGTCAAAGGATCAAATCAGTTGACCATCCAGATCTCGGTAACTATAGTCATGCCATGCCAATAGGCAAAGCAAAAAGTAAATATTATTATATATGTCTAAGACTGCCAACTCGATGATAAAATACTTGATCACCATGACCATGACATATGTTAATACAATGATCCTCGATAGCCAAAGTAGTGACATTAGTACACCAGTATTATACTTGTAATTCAGTTTCTAACTTCAAACACCGACGTGACATAACTATATCATATATATATATATATATATATATATATATATATATATATATATATATATATATATATATATATATATCTGGTAGTCATTTGTTGAACCATTTTCGGTAGGCATCACCGGATCCGGTTAAGCTGGCCGCATCTTACATAAAGGTATTTTTCGAAAACAAAATTGACAAAGAATATAATTTATAGCAATTTTAAAAAAAATCCGTGGGCAAGGAATAATTTCGTCCAGCAATTTGTAATTGGACGCAATGTTCCACTTTTAAGTATGATCGCCAAAATGATAGTTGTAATAAACGTACTCATTCGCAAAACATAAATGAACTTGTTTTTTTAAGAAGTTACTTTTGGGATCTGTGACTAGAATCATGGGATCTTTTTCGGAAACAACAACGTGATTTTATCATGATTCTTTAATTTATATTGTTCTAAAAGTTTTAATTGATAATTTTTTTATAATATGTAGAAAATACATTCCCTAAGAAAATTATGTTACTTAAAAAAAAACTGACTAAATTTAAGAAAACGTCTTTAAAACGCCTTTCTATGTGTTTATTCAGTCAGAGTCATACAGCATCACGTAACATACATAAGAGTGACTCATGTGAGAATAGCAAAGTTGGATTCCGAATCACATCAACAACAACATTATCCATTGCCTAAAAATTTTCTGCCTATGTTTTAGATTTTCAGAGTTGCAGAGTATGAAGCAGAAGCACACATTGTAGAATTTGTAAGAATAAATTGTAAAATAGAAGAGATGAATTTGGAAGCTGAATATTTTATTCATGCTTAGTTCTTCAATCATAGAACTTCTATTTGGAAAGTACAAGTGTTTACCTTTTATAGTGCTTAGAAGAGGTAAGACACCTCAAGCCACCAACGGCTATATTCTTATTTACAATTGTTTATTGGTCCACTAACCTAGTGGATGTATGCACAGTATATTCGTATAAATACTTTTGCTGCATTGTGCCTCTTTTTCATTTCTTCAGTGCTATCTCTGATGTTTCTCATTTGTCTAAGTATTTCAGCTCGGCAATGCTGTCTCTGTTGCTGCTGTTATTGTTTTGCTCAGCACAGCTTGACCCATTTGTTTATGCCTTCACCTCGTCTCCTCAGCTTGGCATCCTTCATTGTTAGTGCCTTCACTTCGTAACCTCGGCCTCGACATTCTTTTCTTTAGCTCAGATACTTCATTACCTCGGTCTTTTCTCATTTCAGCTTACATTGGCACTTCTTCATTTGGCTTGGGATTTCGTCTAACACTTTTCACCTCGGCCCTTTATCTTAGCATTTCATCCTTTTACTCCAGCATTGCTTTCTGTCATCTCGGCACTGCATGGTTTAACTCAGCACTTAATCTCGACTTCAAGTACTTCTGACCTCACCTCGGTTAGGTACCTTGGCTCGGTACTTCTGCTTCTGCCTTACTTCGGCTTAGCACCTCAGTTCGGCTAGTTAATTTCAGTTCACTTCAGCTAGGCAGCTTAGCTCGGAAGGTCACTTTATATCTATAGGCTCTTCAACACTCCCTCTCAAACTTGGTGTATTTATACAACCAAGATTGACATTGTGTGCAGTACTTTATTCAAAACTCTCCCTCAAGCTTGATGTATTCATGAATAAAATCAATCTTGACTTCTTCTTGGTCTGCTTCCAACTGTGGTCGGCTAGATTATTCGAGTGAGTTCCTGAAAGAAAAGTAGTTTGGCTGAGATGAGCACTGCACTTCTTGTGTTTGGAATTTTAGCACGGCATCATTCAGTGGCCTGTATTTCCTGAAAAATTCAGAACATATGTATATATCGTATTTAAAAATTATATTGTTAAGTGTGCAAGTGGACAAGCGAGCCTGCTATGATTAAGACAAGTCACTCTAACTTGTGCCATTACATCACACTTTTCTTCTCTCTCTCCTCTGTACTTATCTTCTTCCCCCTTTTCATTCAAATTTCAGAAGATGGAAGAAATAGAAAAACGAGAGAGAGAGAATGATAGAGAAAAAAATATTTTGAGATTGAATGCATAGTTTTAGAAAATTTCGTATGTTTGTGTAGTATGAGTTGAAAATAAATAAGCCTTTAATACAGTAGGTTGAGTTCAAAAAATAAGGACTCCTTTAATGGCGTGTTAGCAACTTCAAGAAGATTTCAGCATTACTGCGAAGGTTCTTTAGGCCAAGTCAAGTGAAATAGATTTCTGCGTTATGGCAAAGGATCTATGGATGACCTAACAAGAAGATTTCAGCTCTACAGCCAAGGCTCTTCTGGGCTAATGAAGAAATGGTACTTTAGCTTTTCAAGGCACAAAGTCCACTGTTAGTATACGACATTAGCTCAACGGCTTTAGAAGAGTTTTGAGTAATACGACCTAAGCTCCATGTCTTAGGAAGAGTTTGGACAGTGGCACTTCGTGTAGGATTTACAAGGTACCATTAGAAGGGGGGTTGAATAGTGGGTGCGGAAAATGTGGTTTTTGAAATTGTTTTAAATCAAAAAAACCAACTTCTGAAAACAGTTTCTGTTTTCAGGATCAGTTTTGAAAGATTTTGAAAACTAGGTTTCAGGTCTTCAAAAATTCTGAAATTTGGAGAGAACTTAGTCTCAGATGTTTTGAGTATCTCCTAAAAAGTTCAGATTAAAATTCAACCTCTAACCCCTTGAAAAATTGTTGGTGATCAGATTGCGCAAATCTGCCAGAAACGGTAGTCTGATTTGAAAAATTAATTCCTATTTAACCGTGATTCCAAATGCTCTGAAAATTTAATGACTAACACTTTATTAGTTTTATTTAACTGGGTTGAAACAGTTTTGAAAAATTCTTTTGGGAAGATAGCCAAATACGTTCAAAGTCTCAACCTTTGCAAGCCTGAAAATCAGACTGCACTAGTCTCAGAACTTTTGACGTTTGAATGACTTATGCTTGTCCAAAAGGGTTGAAACTTACGCCAAAATAACCTTAAGACGTGTGGCTATGTTTTCTGAAAGTATCATGATTTTTGAAATTCGTTTACTATGTTTACGAACGTAATAAAAACGATGCACTGTGCTGGAAACTGAAAGTAAGTGCTGAAAGTAGAGAACACAAGGAAATTTATACTGGTTCGGTTAAAACAACCTACTTCAGTCTTCCAGGACACCTTCCTCAGTTAGTACTAATCACAAAACACAAATAACACCTTACCACACAGGGTTGATGGAGTTACACACCAACTCTAACCCTTTACAAATCTTGTAAATGAATACAACGATCACGAACACCACCACCTTGCAAGTGCAAGATTGATCACACCTTGATCAATATTTTACAAAAATAAAGAGAGTATGTGGTGGTCTATATGAAGTCTATTCAAATGTATGAATATGAGTACAATAGGCTTTTAGAGAGAAGAAAGAAAGAAGTGAAGAAAGAAGATGAGTATGAAACGTTTTTGAGCTTGAATTTGCAAGACTTGTTCTTGTCTTTTGTTTGCTCTCTTCTTTCCTTTTTATCCACGATTGGCCGCCCACTATGATGCCCCTTTCCTCTTGAAAATTATCTTCTAAGTCCTTGGAAGAGTATATTGCATCATTGTGACATTTCCTTGCTTACTTGGCAACTCCTCATTGGATGATCATTAAACTCTTGCTTATTTGGCACTCATTGATTGGATGGAAGTTGTCATCATTTAATGACTAGATAAATCTAAAAATAAACCTTAAAAAACATATGCCAATTAGCCATAAAAGTGTTTCCATAATTCACATAATAATTCCATATAATTAGCAAGACAAATCATCTCCATTTTGCACATAAAAATCGGCATATTATTATTCCACATGCTGAAATTTTCAGCATGTGTGATATTTACACAATATTCAAAACATTTCTATGTATGTGTAGATTAATTTCTTGAAGATTGAAGAATCAAATATGTTGCATCTTGAAGCATAAATTCGGCCACATTCATTCCCACACATGCTGAAATTTTCAGCATGTGTGATATTCAAAGATATCACCATATTATTACCATAACATCTTTAGAACATTGCCAAATTATCTTTCAATCAATCCATATAATTCAAGTTAGTAAATATGGCTTCATTAAGTGTAAATTTCGGCCAGCTCTAAGACTACACACGCTGAATTTTCAGCATGTGTCACAAATGTGACAAAGTTTGAAATGTTACCTTCTGTAGCTCCTTTCTTTATGTCACCAACATTGCATGCTTCATTCTTGGCCAATCAAGATGCCAAAAAAGCTCTACATAAGCTACAACATGGCTGTCTAGGCGTGTGATGATGAATATACATGTGCTGAATTTTATTTTTGCAAACTTTATAAAATAGTGCACATATAATTATACACCTATGGTATATTCCAATCAACCCTTAATTGACTTTTCTAGAACACTTTAGAATGTATGAAGTATGTAAAAAGTCTCTAGATACATCTTATATGCCATGCCAAAAATGTTCTATGTGTCGTGTTCGTAGAAAACCGAATTTTCGACGTTTGTCGATTACCCGATTTTTCTCCGATTATATTCCAACTTTTTGCACATGTTATATATATTATGTTACACATAATATATATAAATTAAACTTTAATATTCAGCACTTAGGGCTGATTAAAGTGGCGCCTAATCATGTGAGAAATTTGAATTTGGAATCTCCACAATTTGGCCTTAATTTGGGGTGATTTGTGTGTACCAACATGGAATAATTTTATGGCTGTATATACCATATAAGCCACGAAATTTGTGGCTATTTTTGAAGTGTAGGGGCTGGCCATCTATATATGGCAAGTACGTGACACGTTGGCGAAGTTTCGGTATTCCCCCGATATGACAATTTTTGGTTTAGAACCTTTTAACGAGTCGTAATAAATTTGTCATCACCATGACTTATATCATATGATATAAGACCTGCATGTACTCATAAATATGAGTTGAATATAGTGGTGTGACGTTAAAGTACGTATGTAAAATATATAACATGTCGGTAGTACGTTGGAATATATGTGTATGTGCCTTTTTATAAAAAAATCTGAATATATATATATATATATATATATATATATATATATATATATATATTTGTTAAAAACGTGTAGCATGAGGGAGAAGAAGACTTCCAATTCTTCAATTTATTGCCTTTGTGTCTTTTTCAAATATAGCTTCCTTTAATGAACTACTTAGTTTATTTAACTAAGTACTTCACTTAATGAACTAGTTTAGTTCATTAGTGATGACACCTGAAAATAGTTCAAACACAACAAATGCTTGCCATCTGATGTAAGCTTTAAAGCTTCATGGCTCGTTAGTACGACAAAATTATATATGAACTATATAAGACAAGTTTTATGTAACAACGTATCATGTCATAAAATATGTCATGCATTTCTTTAATACATGTTATTTAAATCATGCATTTTGTAATCACTCAAACCCTTTTTTCTCTACACTTCGGCCAATCAAACTTGTTTCTTCAAGTGGAAGAAGTTGATCAATGGTACAGAGACCACTTTAAGATTTCAGTCTTTTGGCCAAGGCTATTATTGCCTCTTCAAGAGCAGAAGATTTCAGTATGACACCAAGGCGCTTCACGACCAGTTTAAATAAGAGAAGATTTCAGACATGCCAAGGCTCTTCAAAGCCTGTTTAAAGAAGAGAAGATTTCAGACGTGCCAAGGCTCTTCAAAGCCAGTTTAAGAAGAGTTTTAGAAAATTTATTTACAAGTGTTAAAAACAGTTGCACAGTCATCTACAAAGAAGGCATCCAAAGGATTTGCTGCTCGTGAAACAGGAACATGAATCAACCAAGCAGCAGAGATGAATGTCTGTTCCTCGTTCAAAAGCTTCAGTGCAGCAATGGAGAAATAAGAATTTACAAGATTTGAGACTTTAAGTCTTGGAGGATTTCAGCTCGGCGCTAAGGTTCTTCATGACCTGTTGAGAAGATTTCATCTTGATAGCTAAGGCTCTCCTTAGCCTGTTTGAAAAACAAGATTAAAAAACATGTTTGGATTTGAAGGTTCCAGCTCAAGGATAACACAACCTATTGAAAGAGATTTGAATGTTAGAAGATTTCAGCACATTCTAAGGCTCTTCACAGCCTGTCAGAAACAGAATTTAAAAATAGTGTGAAGTTTGAAGGTTTCAGCATTAAGGCTAAGGCCCTTCATAACCTATTGAAAAAGATTTGAAAGTTGAAATTTCTGCCTGTTATAAACAAAAGATTTTAAAAGACGTGTGCAGATGAAGATCTCTGCCTAACGGCAATGACTCTTCACAGCCCAGAGATGAAAATTTATGCCAAAGGCAATGGCTTTTCACAGCACAGAGATGAAGATTTCTACCGAAGGCAATGGCTCTTCACAGCCCAGAGATGAAAAACATTTAAAAAATGGTATGAAGACGAAGCGTGAAGAGTTTTGAAGAAAGTGTTTTAGCAATAGATAAAGCTCGGCCAGGTGAGTTTTTTCTAAAAACAGTTTTCAATAGAGGAGAAAAATATTTGGCCAGGCATATACTCTTCACAGCTTCTTCTTCTTTTTCTTCTGCACTCATGGCTCTGATAGCAATTTGGATTTTCAGAGTTGCAGAGTATGAAGCGGAAGCAAGGGTTCAAAGCATTTTGGAAGAGCACACATTGTAAAATTTGCAAGAATAAATTGTAAAATAGAAGAGATGAATTTGGAGGCTGAATATTGTAAAAAATTTATTCAGGCTTAGTTCTTCAATCATAGAACTTCTATTTGGAAATGTACAAGTGTTTGCCTTTTATAAGGCTTAGAAGAGGTAAGACACCTCAAGCCAACAACGGCTACTTCTAACGGCTATATTCTTATTTACAATTGTTTATTGGTCCACTAACCTAGTGGATGTATGTACAGTATATTCGTATACATACTTTTTGCTGCATTGTGCCTCTGTTTTCTTTCTCCAGTGCTGTCTCCGAGGTTTCTCATTTTTCTAAGTATTTCAGCTCAGCAATGTTGTCTCTGTTGCTGCTGTTATTGTTTTGCTTAGCACAGCTTGACCCATTTGTTTATGCCTTCACATTGTCTCCTCAGCTTGGCATCCTTCATTGTTAGTGCCTTTACTTCGTTACCTCGGCCTCGGCATTCTTTCCTTTAGCTCAGATACTTCATTACCTCGGTCTTTTCTCATTTCAGCTTACCTCGGCACTTCTTCATTTGGCTTGGGATTTCGTCTAACATTTTTCACCGTTGCCCTTTATCTTAGCATTGCATCGTTTCACTCCACCGCTGCTTTCTGTCACCTCGACACTGTATGGTTTAGCTCAGCACTTAATGTCGGCTTCAAGTACTTCTGACCTCACCTTGGCTAGGTAGCTCGATTCGATACTTCTGCTTCTGCCTTACTTCGGCTTAGCACATCAGCTTTGCTAGTTACTTTCAGTTCACTTCAGCTAGGTTCCTCAGCTCGGCAGGTCACTTTATTTCTGCAGACTCTTCAACACTATGGCATAGTATAAGGGGTCGGATTTACGCAACCACACTTATATATTAAAAACACACATGTTGTTTTTCGATGATCCATAAATGAAAATTGTGTCAAGCTGTGTCGATCAACCGCTACTTCACAATATAAGAAGAACATCCAATTTAGTGAGTCATTTTGCTTTATTCCATTATATTTCAAAATCAAAGAAGATTGTGCTCTTGACTTCATTCTAAATGGATTCCGAATCACATAATAGTACGTATTTGTAACTTAAATTCTTCATCTTGGAATCGTGAGAGAACGGCGTAAACAATATATATTATGGGTAATATTGCTTTAAGATTCCTTTTACCTCTCTCTCTTTTTTAACATGCCATCTTCCTCTTTATATTTTTAAATAAAAGATATGTCACATATTTTCATATATCGCGGTCTCACACGCCATCCCTACATACATGTAAAAGGGAGAATTGCAAGTATTTGACATCTGCTTCGGCAAACTTTTATTCAAAACATCATCCTAGCTTTTCCCCTTTTTCTTCTTTTTTATTGGTGACGCTCGAATATAAAATATTGAGATAAAAAAATGTTAATAAAAGATATGTCACATATTTTCATAGATCGCGGTCTCACACGCCATCCCTACATACATGTAAAAGGGAGAATTGCAAGTATTTGACATCTGCTTCGGCAAACTTTTATTCAAAACATCATCCTAGCTTTTCCCCTTTTTCTTCTTTTTTATTGGTGACGCTCGAATATAAAATATTGAGATAAAAAAATGTTATTCAATCAATAGACGGCTGGGTTTTTTTTGCTCTTTAACATAATCTGATTTACGAAAATTGCAACCAATTCACGGGAATATATTTTTATGTGAAAAAGTTTACTTCCAATGTATCTCGGGTAAAATAACTGTGCAAGCTGTGAAATTTAACCGCAATATTTTTCTATTTACAAACTCTTTACCATTAACTTTTCCTTTTTCCACTTTGAGCAAATTGGACTTATCATTATTGTCACTCTTATTTGAGGTCCCTTTTTCAGTATCCTTTGTACCATTCGAAAAATGAAGAAGAGAAAAAGAAAAACCCTTAATAAAATCTTGGATTTGCAATCAGAAACAAGTTTAGATTACCTAATGTGAATACGACCAGAGCTCACTGAAATGTCTCTTTTTGATCCATAGTGTATGAGATACGATCACCTCACCGCAAGGGGTTGCGGTGACAGGTGACCGCGCGACACGTGGCAGCAAGGGGGTGGTGAGGCTAGATGAGGGAGACCCTGATCTAGCCTCTCCACCCCCTTGCTGCCACGTGTCGCGTGGTCACAAAAGGGATGAGGAAAGTTGGGGTGAGGAGATCCCAACCCATAGTGTATAGTCCTCATTGCAAACACAAAATATATTAACTCATCTTATACGTTTTAGTTCTAAAAATAGTCCTAATTTGACTTCAACATTTAATAAGTTAACTATTTTGGTCCTCACAGGGATGGTGATAGGTGATTTTAATTAGATCCTATATTGTCAAATTCAGCAATTCTGAATTCAAAGTGACTCGGAAAAAACAAAAGGGAGAGAGATTGCTATAGAATGGAGAAGGAAAAACGTATATTCTCATCATTTTTATCCAAGAAGGCTCTGAGGTATATATAGCCTTCGTACAATGAAGAAGAAGAAAAACATGGTGAAAAGATAAAACTACCCTTACTAAAATAACTTTTCTAACTGAAACATAAAGGGCAAAAACGTCATTTTCTACATTTAAATCATTCCCGCCAACCAGTCATCTTCTCCATTGATCTCCTTCTACCTCCTGCATATTCTTTGCGTGAATTGTATCCGCAAATTTCAGATATCCCACGTGATCACCAGCCAAGAGTCCCACATCATTGTCCAACCTTCTATCTTGCAATCCTCAGCCTCAATTTATGAATTCAATCCAACGGCTTCTGTTCAAGTGATGCCACAAACTTCGGATTGTGCTTCTTCCACACTTGTGTTGCCTTCAACACCCCCTCAAACCTGACCTACTGAATATGTTGCATACTCCCATAGCTGAGGTCAGGTTCTGCAATGATACTGAATCCAATGCTTTAGTAAAGACATCAGCCAGTTGAGATTCAGATTTAAGGGCATAAGTCTGATTACTCCTTGCTGATATTTTTCTCTAACTATGTGGCAATCAATTTCAATATGTTTGGGTCCTCTCGTGAAACACAGGATTCTCCACTATGTATATGACACTCTTGTTATCACAAAACAATTCAACTAGACATGATTGCTTAACTCCCAAATCTTCCAACAGATACAAAAGCCATTGAATCTCATAAGTTGCCATAGCCAATGCCCTGTACTCTGCCTCTGAAGAAGACTTTGACACTGTGCCTTGCTTCTTAGCCTTCCACGAAACCAACGAATTCCCAAGAAACATGCAGTATCCAGTCACAGACTTTCTAGTTTCTACACATCCACCCAAATCAGAATCAGCAAAACCTTTCAGTTCCATCTTTCCATTACTAGGATAAAGCAATCCCTGACCTGCTGTGCCTTTTAAGTACCTTAACAACCTGTGTGCTGATCTCAAATGCAATGCTGTGGGCTTGTCAAGAAATTGGCTCAACTGTTGTACTGCAAAAGATATGTCCGGCCTTGTTATAGTGAGATACAACAACTTACCAATAAGCCTTCTATAGCTAGGCACATCTGCTATTAAACTCGAATCACCATGTGCTAACTTGATATTCTGCTCCATAGGTGTTTTCATCGGCTTTGCTCCCATAAGTCCAGACTTATCTACCACCTCAAGAGCATACTTCCTCTGGCAAAGCATGATCCCCCCTTGTGACCGTGCCACTTCAATGCCAAGAAAGTACTTCAAAGGACCTAGATCCTTAATTTGGAAAGCCTGATGCAATGAATCTTTGAGAGCCTGAATTTGTTGAAGAGAAGCACTGGCTATGACAATATCATCCACATAAACAAGGAGAACAAAAAAAAGGGTGGATGTCTGCTGTATGAACATGGTGTGATCATTTTTCGAATGCACACAACCCTGACTAAGCAAGAAACTGGTTAACTTGATATTCCATTCACGACTGGCTTGCTTCAAGCCATACAATGACCTATGCAACTTACACACCATGTTATTACTAGGAGCAGTGACACCCTCAGGTAACATCATATAAATATATTGGCTAAGGTCACCATGTAAAAAGGCATTGTTCACGTCCAAATGATGCACATGCCAATGTTTCATGGAAGATACAGTAAGGAGCAGTCTAACTGTGGTCAGTTTGGCAACAGGAGAGAAGGTGTCAGTATAATCAATGCCAAGCTGCTGAGTAAACTCTTTGGCCACAAGTCTGGCCTTGTATCTTTTACACTACCATCAGGATTATACTTAACCTTGTATACCCACTTGCAACCAATAGGCCTTTTCCTGGGGGCAATGGGACAATGGACCAAGTATGATTAGCATCAAGCGCAGCCAACTCAAGTTGCATAGCCTTCTGCCAGTGAACAGAAGTGACTGCCTCTTGATAAGATGTTGGCTCCTGGTGCAAACTAATATTAAGAGCATATGACCTATACTTATGAGCTAATGCATCAAATGACATGTAATGTTCAATTAGATATGCAAAGAAGAGATAGACTGGGAGGTTGAACTCGAGATCAGGCCACAGTAGTAATCTTGTAAATAGCTGGGTGGATGTTTAGTTCTTGTGGATCTGGAACCTTCACGAGCACTCATGGGAAGAGGAGGTAAATGTATTTCTATTCTAGTACACTGGTGGAATCCTTGTTGAGAAGAAGTAGAAGGTGTAGATGCTGGCTGAGAGGAGGCAAACATAGGAGAAACACATGGTTGGAATTCAGACTGATGTGAGGGAGGTGAGGTAGAACCAGATTCATTGAGTTCAGCTTGTGAGACACGAGTGGTGTCTCTGGATGGCAAAGGAATATGAGGAAATAAGTCTGAAGAAGGACAAGAATGTGTATCAGATGTCTGAGCTGAAGCATCAGACCCATTAGAGTGTGACAGAGGAAGAGTAGCCATGTCTAATGGTCTGTCAGAAGCAAAAGGAAAAGTATGTTCATGAAACTGAACATCTCTGGAAATAAAGATTTTCTTTGTCTCAAGGCTCAACAACAGATACCCTTTAGTATGATGTGGTAAACCAAGAAATACAGCAGGAATGGCTCTGGGCTCAAATTTGGTTTTATGTATAGAAGTGTTGTTAGCAAATGCCAAACAACCAAAAACTCTCAGGCCACTATATGAGGGTACACTTTGGAACATGGTCTGATGAGGTGATTGATGGTGAAGTAGTGGTGTATGTAGAATATTGATCACATAAACAACATGCTGCACACAGAATCCCCAGTAGCCCAAAGGGAGATTGGACTAAAATTTAAGTGACCTTGCAACATTAAGGATGTGTTGATGTTTACGTTCAATAATACCATTCTTTTGAGGAGTGTAGACACAACTAGTTTGATGTATAATGCCCTTGTCCATAAAGAATGGGGTCATTTGAAACTCTGGACCATTATCTGTCCATATACACTTGATATTCTTATCAAATTGAGTTGCAACATACTGATAGAAACTTTGAACAATGCTTCTGACTTCTGATTTTTGTTTCATAAGATACAACCATGTGTATCTAGTATGGTCATCAACAAGAGTGAGGAGATAACGGTTACCATGTATAGTAGGATGTTTATGAGGACTCTAGATATCAATGTGAACAATGTCAAAGGAAGATTTAGACAAAGACTTGGAAACGGGAAATGGAGCTCTTTTCATTTTGGCCAAAGGGCATACAATACATTTGTTTGATATATCATTAGCACATACAGAATCATCAAGTTTCTGCAATTCTTTTATTCAAGAAAACGAAGCATAGCCTAATCTATAATGCCATAGAAGAGAGCTATCTGATCAGCAACGAACATACAGATGGGAGAAGCAGCTTCTTTCTTAGAAACTCCATGAATGTAATATAATCCATTATGTAATTCAGCTGAACCAATAGTCTTCAGGAATATACGTTCTTGAAGCAAATAGCAATTACCAAAGAACTGAACAAATAAGGAAGAAACAGACAGCAGTTTGCTAAGTGACATAAGATTGTACGAAAACGATGGAACATAGAGTACATTGTGTACGGTCAAACAAGGGTTTATAATGACAAATCCAATATGGCTGGCAGAAACTGAGAGATTATTAGGTAGCTTTATAGAGACGCAGTTAATAGGTTTGAAGGAATGAAATAAACTGAGATTACATGCAATGTGATCAGTAGCTCCTGATTCTAGAATCCATATATTCATAGTATTAGAGAGACATTTACCTCCATCATTATTCAAAAGAGCAGACATTACTGCTCCCTGGCTTCCAGCACTGGATATTCCCTGGGACTTCTTCTTATCATCTGTGCTTAACATAGCCATCAATCTCTGAGTCTGCTCAAGAGTAAGCATAGGAGCTTGATATGACTTCTCACTTTGATTCACAGAAACCTCCTTAACCTCTCCATTCACAACTTTAATCTGATTAGCTTGATTTTTAAACTTGAAGTCCGGTGGATATCTGTGCTTCTTATAGCATCTTTGCTCAACGTGTCCTATCATTCCACAATGTGTACAGATTGGTCTCTTAGAATTGTCAGGGAAGAACCTACCACTCACCCTTCTGAAGCTATTACTTCCTCCTCTACCTCCGTACGTACTAGCATTAGCAATTACAACTTCAGAATTCTCAACCACAAGCGCAGTAGGATTGTTAATGAAGCTTCCTTGAGACACTAAGCCATTTATCTTCCTTTCATATTTCAAAACCATAGCAAATACTACATCAATCTTTGGTAATGGTGTCATCACAAACACTTGTGATTTCACCGCATCAAATTCTTTATTTAATCCTTTTAGAAATTTTATAACATAATTAGTTTCAACGAACTCATGCATTTTACCTCCTAGATCACATCTACAACCACGACATGTACAAGTAGGAACATGTCTTAATGCCATCATCTGCTCCCAAAGCACTTTAACTTTTGTAAAATAATCATTCACAGAATCGTTTTCCTGCTTAACGGCGTAGAAATTTTCCAACAAATCCGATAATCTAAATGCATCACCACTACCATACCTTCGCTTAAGGTCATTCCAAGCATCTACAGCATTATCATACCACATGACACTTTGCGCAATTGAAGGAATTACGCTATTCATGACCCAGGAATGTATCATAGAATTTACCTGCCTCCACACTGGATATTGTGGATCAGTATGAGTTGGATGCTGGATTGATCCATGTATGAATCCAATTTTGTTCTTGACAATAAGCGCCATTTGAAACATCCGTCTCCAAGGGTGGTAATTATAAGGATTCAATGGAGGTTGCGGTAAAATGATAGCAGAACTGTCATTTGGATGAAGGTAATAAGGATTGCTAACTGGACTCTCAGAAGGCTGAGATCCACTCGTTCTCTGAGTATTTGATGATGAAGCCATAAAAACAAGCAAGTTATGAATTCTCAACTCACAGAACAAAGAATTGCATCAACAATCAAAACATCGATGAAAAACAGAATTGCTATCTCCAAAACTCTGATACCATGTCAAATTCAGCAATTCTGAATTCAAAGTGACTCAGAAAAAACAAAAGGGAGAGAGATTGCTATAGAATGGAGAAGGAAAAACGGTTATTCTCATCATCTTTATCCAAGAAGGCTCTGAGGTATATATAGCATTCGTACAATGAAGAAGAAGAAAAATATGGTGAAAAGACAAAACTACCCTTACTAAAATAACTCTTCTAACTGAAACATAAAGGGCAAAAACGTCATTTCTCACATTTAAATCATTCCCGCAACCAGTCATCTTCTCCATCGATCTCCTTTTACCTCCTGCACATTCTTTGCGTGAATTGTATCCGCAAATTCCGGATATCCCACGTGATCACCAGCCAAGACTGCCACATGATTGTCCAACCTTCTATCTTGCAATCCTGAGCCTCAATTTATGAATTCAATCCAATGGCTTCTATTCAAGTTATGCCGCAAGCTTCGAATTGTGCTTCTTCCACACTTGTGCTGCCTTCAACATATATCAACATGAGGAATAAGGTATGTCTGACAGGTCCTATGCAGCCATGACTGCCTTCGGTAATGCACTTACTGACTGTGGGTTAGCTGACTTTGGTTAAAATGGGCCGCAATTCACTTGGTGGAATGGCCGTGAGGTTGGCACGGTACGAGAACGTCTTGACAGAGCAGTTGCTGCATCAAGCTGGCTGGAGATTTTTGGATGCTACTGGATATTTCACTTATCATCTAGACACTCAGATAACTTATCTCGATTGGGATACGCATGGAAGGTGATTCTTAGTCCCTCGATTTTGAACCGCGCTGGTTATATGATGAGGAATTCAATGGTCTCTTCCTACGTGAGTAGGAATTATCTGGTGTTGCAAATGATGGTAAGAGTTTGGAGGCTGTGTTTCTCGTCTGAGGGGAAACCTTTGCTCATGCAATCGGCAGTGATGGGTCCAGACAAAAAGCAAAAAGCAAATTGCATGGTTTGAGGTTTGGTAAAAAAGATAGCCTATTTTATGGACAAATGAAAAGTTGATACATGCAACTTTTGACAAAGTGTGAATACATGTGTCGTAATTGAATAGGATTGAACATGTTATTTATCATTTTCACTCGCCTATTAATAGGCATGGTTCAGCAGAAAACACCAACGAAAAGTAATTTATTATCTTCTTATTAGAAAGATGAGTGAAACAAAATAGAGAGAGTAAATTTGGTATACTAAAATATTGAACGCTTCAATTCTCTTGTATTTTTCAATTAAGTCTAAACTTGAGTTGTTTCTTGTATTCTGATAATTTCGAATGGCGAAAGTTGTTTTCACTTCACGTGTTTTTCATCCATAAAGAGAGAATTTTTCATGTAAAAATATGGTGTTCACTTTTACTCGTACTTCATCTCGCTTTATCTTTGTGTCATACTTGGACGATCCTAGTGAATGTAAAGTACTATTCATGATTTTATTCCGCTTAGAATCGGGTCATTGTTCTCAACAAATGGTATCGTAATATAAATTATTTGGTTCTTGATTTTTTCAAGTATAGTGGAGATAAAATTCAATGTGGCAAAATTCAACAGCGATGATGGATTTTCTACATGGAAGAAAAAGGAAGAAGGATTACCTTATATAACATGGCGTTCACAAATCTCTTATGGCAAAGATAAAAGGCCAGAAGCCATTAAAGATGAAGATTGACAAGACATGTATGATAAGGCCACGAGTGCAACTTGTCTGACAAAGTCCTGAACAATGAGACGGAGATGACTCATCAATGGAGATTTCGACAATGGTAGAAAGCTTGAACATGTCCAAAACAATGACAAATAAGTTATATTTTAAGATGCAGTTCTATATAATACAATGAGCGAATGTACAAATGTTTTATCCCTTCTAAATGATTTCAATGGTCTCATTTCTCAAATGGTGACTATTGGTGTTACTATAGAGGATAAAGATAAGGAGATCATGCTCTTGAGTTCACTTTAATCCTCTTTTAATAGTTTGACGACCATTGTACTTCACGATAAAAATACAATCACATTGAAAAAGCACAAATCGTCTCTGTTGCTACACATGATGATACAAACAGAGATGCAAGGACATGCTCTTTTACACAAGAAAGAGGAAGAAGCCAAAATAGAACTTTCAACAGTCATGATAAATCAAATGATCATGACAAATCCAGGTGTTGTTTTAAATGAAAAACAGAGTGACATGTTGGGGTTGTGGTAAGAATGACCACCTTGAAAAGAATCACAGGTCTTTGAAGCAAAACAAAGATTGACGACAAAAATAATGGGAGATAACAATACAGAGGCAATAGCTTCAATTAGTGATAGCAAGACAACATATTCTACCACTAAAATGTTGTCATGTACCAGACCTAGATGTCGAATAGAGTGTGGAAACATGTGCTTCATATAATTGTGCTACCAGCATGGAATACTTCGCCACATTCAAGGTAGGAGATTTTGGTATGTTAAAGATGGAAAACAAAAACATCTTATCAATTGTGGAAATGTATGATATCATTGTGGAGACTTCACTTGGTTGCACATTCAAATTACAAAGTGTGCATCATATTCCAAATATGAGATTCAATCATTTATCTGCAAATACATTAGACAAGAAAGATTATGAGTATCACTTTAATAATGCGACATGGAATACCAAAAGCTCTCTGGTGGTAGCAAAAGAAGTTATGTTGTAATTTGTACAAGGCATACTTTAAAATATGCGAAGGTCAAATGAATGCATTAAAACACGGTGTTTCTCCACACCTGTAGCACAAACATTTGGGATACATTGGTCAGAAAGAGTTGCAGTTACTGCGAAGCAATCCTTTATACCGTTACACAAAAGTAAATCGCTAGATTTATATGGTTACTGATTATTTGAAAAATAATATCATGTCTCTTTTCAGAAGAACTCCAAGAGAAAAAAAGTTAAATTGGAGTTGGTTTTGTTGAGAAAAAGGGGGTTTGAGTGATTCACAAAATGCATGATTTAAATAACGTATGCTAAAGTAATGATGACACATTTTATGACTTGACACGTTTTTGCAACAAACTGCCTTGTATACTTTATATATGATGTTGCCGTACTAACAAGCCATGAAGCTTTAAAGCTTACATCAAATGGCAAACATTTGTTGTGTTTGAACTATTTTCAAGTGCCACCATTAATGAACTAAACTAGTTCATTAAGTGAAGTACTTAGTTAAACGAACTAAGTAGTTCATTAAATAGAGAAATATTTGGAGAAGGCATAAAAGCAACAAACATGGAAAGGGAAAGTCTCCTCTCCCCTCTTAACCACACGCCATTCATATATATATATATATATATATATATATATATATATGTATGTATGTATGTATGTATGTATGTATGTATGTATGTATGTATGTATGTATATATATATACATACATTATCCACAAGGGTGGTTTTACTTGGCAAGGTTTTAATGCGACATATCATATATGATTGGAGAACGCAAATTATCATAGCGTTATATTCACACTTTGCATATGATGACATGTAATATGTACAAAGGGTTTTCCTCCGCCACAAGTGAGGGTATCTCAATAAAATATCTCTCTTCTGATTAAAAAAAAAATATATATATATATACATACATACATATATCTATATACATACATATATATATAGATATATATATATATATATATCTATACATAGATATATATATATGTATACATACATATATATATATGTATACATACATATATACATATATACATACATACATACATACATACATATATATATATATATTCAGATTTTTTTTAAAAGGCACTATATGCATATATTCCAACGTACTACCGACACGTTATATATTTTACGAATGTACGTTAATGTCACACCACTATACTTACCTCATATTTATGAGTATATTCAGGTCTTATATCATATGATATAAGTCATTGTGATGACAAAATTATTACGGCACGTTACAAGGTTCTAAACCAAAAATTGTCGCATTGGGTGACAACCAAAACTTCACCAACGTGTCACGTACTTGCCATATATAGATGGCCAGACCCTACACTTCAAAAATGGCCACAAATTTCGTGGCTTACATGGTATATTCAGCCACAAAATCATTCCATGTTGGCACGCAAAAATCACCTCCAATTAAGGACAAATTGTGGAGATTTCAAATTCAAAGTTTAAAGCACATGGGGCACCACTTACTACAGTCTTTAGAGCTGAATATTCAAGTTATTCTATGTATATTATGTGTGACATAATATGTATAACATGTGTAAAGAGTTTGAATTTAATCGGAGAAAAATTACGTAATCGACAAAAGTCAAAAATTCAGTTTTCTACGAACACATCACATGGAACGTTTTTGGCATGACATGTAACATGTATCTAGACACTTTTTACATTTTAAATACATACTATAGTGTTCTAGAAAAATCAATTTAGGGCTGATTGGAATATACCATATGTGTATAATTATTGTGCACTATTTTACAAAGTTTGCAAAAATAAATTCAGCACATGTTCAAGCTTAGTCACATGCCTAGAGCTGCTTGGTGGAGCCTATGTGGAGCTTAGTTGGCATCTTGATTGGTCAAGAATGGACTACACAAGGTTAGTGACATAATGAAGGGAGCTACACAAGGTAATATTTCAAACTTTTTCACAAATATAACACATGCTGAAAATTCAGCATGTGAGAGTTATAATGGCCGAAATTTTGTACCAAAATTGTAATAAATTGCCTCTTTATTTTCAAGAGATTGCTATAATACTAATATGTCAATAATTTGAACATATTTGGAATATTACACATGCTGAAAATTTCAGCATGTGTCGAATAAGGTCGCCGATTTTTTGAGATTAATGAAGACAATTTGCAAATTAAGTGGGATTGATTATGTGATTTTTGGCAATAATTTTATGAATAATTTGGCACATGTTTTAAGTGAAATTTTTAGATTTGCACAGTCATTAGATGATGACAAATCTCATCCAATCAAGGAGTGCCAAGTAAACGAGGCCAAGATGATCATCCAATGAAGTGTTGCCAAGTAAGCAAGTTGATGCACATCTATACAAGGCATTCTTCCAAGGACTTTAAAGAGAATTTTCAAGATGGAGAAATGCCCTAAGAAGAGTGGCTAAGAGCGGATATAAGGAAGAGAAAAGAGTCATTCAAAGACAAGACAAGTCTCATAATTTCCAAGTGCAAAAGGAGTTCCACTTTCTCCACATCTATTTCTTCTTCTTCTCTTTCAAGCCTATTGTTCTTATATTCAAATATATTGAATAGGCTTTGTATAGACCACCATACATGCTCATTGTTGAAAAAGGTTGATCAAGGTGTGATCAATCCTTCATTCGTTCGGTGGTGGTGTTCGTGAAAGGTGTGATTGCTTGTATCGTTTGTAAAGGGTTGGAGTTTTTGTGTAACTCTAGAAACCCTTTGTGTTAAGGTGTTTTTTGTGATTAGTGATAACGAGGAAGGTGTCCTCGAATACTGGAGTAGGTTGTGTTAAACGAACCAGTATAAAATTCTCGGTGTTATTACTTTCAACATTTTACTTTCAGTTTCCAGCACTGTGCATCATTTTCATTGCAGTACTAAAAATATCAAACGAATTTCAAAAATCAAAAAACTTTCCAGAAACATAGCCACACGTTTTAAGTTTTATTTGGCGCAAGTTCCAACCTATTTGGATAAGTATAAGTCATTCAAACGTTTATAGAGACTAGTGCAATCTGATTTTCAGACTTGCAAAGGTTGAGAACTTGAACGTATTTGACATACTTCCCAAAGGAATGTTTCAAACTGTATCAACCCAATTAAATACATATAGTAAGGGGTTTTTCATTAAATTTTCAGACCATTTGGAGCCACGGTTTAATCGGAATAAATTTTTCAAGTCAGACTACCATTTCTTGCAGATTTGCCACAAACGATTTTTCGAAGGGTTAAAGGTTGAATTTTGATCTGAAATTTTTAGGAGATACTCAAAACATCTGAGACTAAAATATCTCCTAATTTTAGAATTTTTGAAGGTCTGTAACCTAGTTTTTCAAAGTTGCAAAACAGGTCCTGAAAACAGAAACTGTTTTCAGAAGTTGGATTTTTGGATCAAAACACTTTAAAAACCAAATTTTCCGCACCCACTATTCAACCCCCCTCTTCTAGTGGTGCCTCACAGGTCCTACAAGTGGTATCAGTGTGCAGGCACACTCACAACAAGTAGATCCAATGATCTTTGTGAAATGACAACCACTAGGTACAAAACAGTGCAAGAAGAAATGTCAACCGTAAGGCCTCCTCTTTTTGATGGTGAGTCCTTTATCTAATGGAAACTTAGAATAAAACTCTTTATTATGGCTATTGATATTGATTTATGGTCTATTATAGAAGACGGTCCATTCATTCCATCTAAGTTATCTACTGCTGATGGTGTCACACTATAGGTTTTAAAAACGAAACAAGATTTCACTAGTGATGATAAAAAGAAGTTGAGTATGAATGCTAAAGCCATGCAACTACTTTTAAATGGGCTAAGAAAAAGTGAATCTAGTTACGTATCTAATTGCTCTAATACCCAAGAAATGTGGAAAATTCTTGAGATGAAACATGAAGGGACTAGCCAAGTAAAGGAGTCTAAGATTAACATGCTTATGTCCACAATTGAGTCTTTCAAATTATTGCCAAGTGAGTCTATTTGTTGACATGGATTTACGATTGACTAACATATATAATTCTCTTGAGTCTCTTGGCAAAGCTTTTTCTACACAGGAAAAGGTTCAAAAGGTATTAAGGAGTCTCCCATCCGAATGGGATTCAAAAGTCATTGCAATTGAAGAAAGTAAGGATGCTAAATCGATAAAAATGGAGGAATTGATCGGATCATTAAAGGTATATGAAAACAAACTCACTTTGAGAAATTCCGAATTTAGTTCTAAACATGATAAGGCTATTGCGTTTAAATCAAATGAATACGTCTCTATTTCTTATGATCGCATAGAGGATATTGACATAGATTCCGACGACGAAGATTTAATCACAATGGGTAAACGATTAAGAAAGATCTTGAGAAAATAGATTAAAAACAAACATAAGCCTACTTCATCTAAGGATCATAGAAATAAAAATAATGAAGACGTAAAGTGCTATGAATGCGGCAAACTTGGACACTTGTCATATGACTGCCCGAACAAGGACAAACAAACGAACAAATACCTTGACAAGGATCGGATCAAAACTAGACTCGTCTCAGAACCTAAACAAAGGAGAAGAGCCTTCAAAGCCTCCACTTAGAGTGATTCATCCGATTCTGAGACTGGCGATATGGAAGAACAAAAGGCACAAGTATGCTTTACATCTAAGGCATCAAATGAGGTATCTTCTTACTCTGATTCTGATTATGAATCTTCTTATGATGACTTATTTAGTCAATATTTAGAGTTGCATAAGTTTTCAAAGACTCTTGCAAAAGAAAAGAAACGATTAATTGAGGACAATAAGTTGTTAGAATCCTCTAACACGAACCTTATTACTCAATTAAACGATTCAAAAGAAGAGTCGTCTTGCATCATAAATGCATTAAATTAGAGATCTCATCATTAACGACACAAAATGATGAAATGAAATCCGAGATTTCAAACTTGAAATAAGGAATATAGATCTAAAAAAATGGTAAAACAATTTGACATGGGTAAAAACATGCTAGATCACATTATTTCTACACAAAAGCATGATAGCGACAAAACCGGATTAGGATACGTTGAAAAAAACGAGACATTAAATAAATCAACAAAATTCATTCCGACTAAGAAAATAGATGCGTCTAAGACATATGTGGCGCCTAAGAAGACGCCTAGATCCCCCTGTGTCATCTCATCATGCTTCATTTTCATATCATACAAAACACAATCATGTGCCATATCGATATGAAAGAAATCCATTGATGCATATGCGACATTCATATCATAAAAATGCATCTAGATCACACGCCATGCATACCAACACAAGAATTTTTCAAAAACAAAAATCTTATCATGAGCATGATGGCATTCTAGGCCAAAGGCCAAACGAATTTGCACCAAACATCTATTACATTGATTCTTCATCTCTTTTCTTACCTTTTGGAAGACCTAGAAAGGTCACCTAAATTTGGGTACCAAAAGGGACATTTGCAAAGGGTTGAGTAAATAACCCTTAAGACCGCGTTATTGTTCAATACACTTGAAATGCATGATTTTTTTTTACTAATTTCTATTTATTTCTTACGTGCACTTTTGATTTTATTTCCAAAATAAAGGAGGAGAGAGTGCATGATTTAAGGGGGAGAGAGAGTGATTGATTACACAAATCGAGGGGAGAGAATTCAAAATTCGAGAGTGATTGATGTAAGGGGGAGCGAGAGTGATTGATTGCACAAATCAAGAGAGAGAGAATTCAAAATTAGAAATTTGAATTTGTGCACGACTAGAGAGGGAGCGACTAAATTTAAATCATGAACTTAGGTTATTTTGTAAATCATCAAAAGGGAGAAATTGTTGAGAAAAAGGGGGTTTGAGTGATTCACAAAATGCATGATTTAAATAATGTGTGCTAAAGAAATGCATGACACATTTTATGACTTGACACGTTTTTGCAACAAACCTGCCTTGTATACTTTATATATGATGTTGCCGTACTAACAAGCCATGAAACATTAAAGCTTACATCAAATGACAAATATTTGTTGTGTTTGAACTATTTTCAGGTGCCACCATTAATGAACTAAACGAGTTCATTAAGTGAAGTACTTAGTTAAATGAACTAAGTAGTTCATTGAATGGAGAAATATTTGGAGAAGGCATAAAAGCAACAAACATGGAAATGGAAAGTCTCCTCTCCCGTCTTAACCACACGCCATTCATGTGTGTGTATATATATATATAGATATATAGATATATATATATATATATATATATATATATATATATATATATATAAACGAATACCAAGATACCCACACGAATCAGAAAGATATACTAAAAAGAAGCAGAATAGAAAGATGCAGATGCAAGTGCATAAACACAAAAATAGATAGATTTTATAAACAAAAAACAAAAGAAGATTAACACAAGATAAGAACAAAATATTAAAAGGGGAGAAGGGAATAGGATATGGCGGAACTAATTCCAGCCAGTAAGAACATAAAGAAAAAGGGAGATGGGAATAGGATTAGGCGGAACTAATTCCAGCCAGTAAGAACATAAAGTAAAAGGGAGAAGGGAATAGGATTAGGTGGTGTATAACCGTCCATGATATAAGTATATATTAAAAAATTGAAACACTTTGAGGAACATACATTTAAAAGAATCAAATCATACCATATATTTCTTGAAAAGTATTGGAGATACAAATATTGAAGGACTGCTGGGATTTTTGGGAGGAATCTGTGATTATAAGAGTTCTCTAGGAAGAGGAGTGGACAAGGAGATCTAAGATAAGATCTGAGAGGTGTTGGATGTGAGAGAGAGAGTTCTCTGTCTGAGGGAGTCAAAACTTGTGTCTCTCTCCGTCTATTGCCCTCTCTTTTATAGAGTTTTTTTTTTAAGTATGGGAAAATACAAAAAGTAACTATTACAAATTCTCTTCATCTTCATCTTGTGCCTTCGTCTTGCTATTCTTGGAGTATGAATATTACATGCTTTTTTCTGAATATTGCGTCGCCTTCTTCGGTCCTGGTGTCTTGATGTCATCGTTATTGTTCAAGATGCTTGAAAGTCTTCATTGATGATATCTGTAATCTTCATTTTGTAGATCTTCACTATTTGATATTGTCCTTTTATTGCTGAAACAATGCTGTCATTGGTATTGTTGTCCTTCTTTTGTGATATTGTCCTTCAAAATATTGTCCTCTTGATATTGTCCTTCATTATAAAATATTGTCCTTCATGTGATGAATGTATCATGTATATGCTGAATGTATATGATGTGATTTGATCCTTTTTTTTTCTTTTTCAAATTGCTAATAAGTCAATTTCTTCTTCAATCTCAGGAGTTTCCGATGCCGTGGAGGATTTTGATGATTGCATATATGGAGCAAAGTGCTCTATTATTTGTTCCATTTCCTCTTGATTTTTAGCGGATGCCAATTGAGCCTGCATCCTCTGCTTCATTATTAAGAAATTTTCATCTCTTGGTCTGAGTAATGGTGCAGGAGCCTTCATTTTTGCATTCCAAAAAGTGATCTGTTCCGTTGCCTTGGAGGGACTGAGACTATTTGGTATATTGAATGCCGTCCACCATTTTATATAGAATTCTCTCTTTATTAGCGGAATCATATTTTGAGTATATTCGGCCCGCCATTGCATAACCCATGGTAGATAGAACTTCATGTGAAATACAAGAAGCTTTGAGAAATATTTTTCTTCATCAGTGGGGTTATAATGTTTTGAGAAAATATCAAATGATGTCTTCACTGTATCTTGCCCGCTAAAATATTCTGCACATGATCCAAAATGTTCCCACCAACTATTGAACCACAACGGGATATGTTTCGTTGTGATCTGTTTTGTGTCAAAATATATTAACCATGTATGGGAACATCTTGAGTTCTGGATATAAAAAGTATTGAACCATGCCTGCTGATAATCCCAATAATTGAAATCGGTTGCAAAGAACATCGCCGTAGAATATTGTTTGGGGAAACCAATTTTTTCTGTCAGGGACCCATATTCTTTGATCCACTCATCAAGTGAAATAATATATAATATTCTGAAGCTTGAATAAGCAATTTCATTTTGATTTTCTTTTGAAAAACTGTGTTTTATTTCAACAGATTTAGTCATAAGTAATATATTTTGATAATAATCTGTTGTTTTTGCAGAATCCCAAGATTTATAATAAAAATTTTTGCCAAAATAATTTTGCTAAGCAATCATAGGATCCTTGTGGAAAAAGGAATGTTCTATCGTAGTAATATATTGAAAAAATGATTTTTTTATGAAATTATTTTTATGTACTACTTTCTTATAAGTAGGGAAAGTAGTAGTTTGTATATGACTAGTATTAGGAGAAAATATTTTTTGTGAAACAGGTTTTTTCTCTACTACCGTAGATGTCTGTTTTTGAAAAATATTGAGTTGATATTTCTCGAACCAATCCTGGAATTCTGCACTTTGAGACAAGTTTTCAAGTATTGATAGGGTATTTGAGGTATTTGGGTTATTTTGGGAAGAAGATATTTCTGACTTTGGACTTATTTGGGTTATAGGGGTAGCTGGTATTGGATGTTGGAGACCGGAATTTTCTTCTTCCTCGACCTTGTCGGCCCATGTTTTGCGGGATTGTGTATTAGCCGGAAGTTTCCCTTTATCCTTGGTTTTTCTGGGCATCATGTCTGTTTTTGGAGAAATTCTCGTTTCAGAAAATTAGGGACAGAATTTGTATCTCCTTTAATAAACTCAATATCAAAATCATATATACTTAATAATGCTTGCCATCTGGCAAAAATCTGTTTTGAAGCTAGATTTTTTACATCTTTTTGCAAAACTTCTTTTGCAGACTTGCAGTCTATACGTAAAAGAAATTTTTGATTTAGCAAATCACTTTGAAATTTCTGAATGCACAACACAATGCTTAAAATTTCTTTCTTAATCGTAGAATATGATTTTTGTGTGTCATTCCAATGACCAGAAGTATACTGAACTATGGACTCCTTTCCATTATATAATTGTTTTAAAATTCCTCCATAGCCTATATCAGACGCGTCAGTTTCCACTATTTTTGGTAAGTTAGGATCTGCTATGTATAAACAAGGTATTTCTGATACAAGTTCTTTGATTTTCTTAACTACGGCAGTATGTTCTTCAGTCCATTGTGGAGGATGTTTTTTAAGTCTATTATGCAAGGGTTTGGATAGTTTCATTATGTTGGGGATAAAATCGACAACGTAATTTAGTGATCCAAGAAACCTTTGTAATTGATGTTTATCTAATATTTTATCTGGAAATTTGGAAGCAAATGTTAAAGATCGTTCTATTGGTAAAATTGTCCCTTGTTGTAGATAGTGACCTAGAAATCTTATTTTTGTTTGGAATAAGGACATTTTTGTTTTTGATAATACAAGCCCATTTTTCTTTACTATATAGAAAAATGTTTTTATATTTTTAAAGTGCTCTTCTATGGATTTTGAAAATATCAATACGTCATCTATATAGACGATACAAAAATTTGAATAATCCATAAAGATGTTATTCATTATTCTTTGGTATTCTGATGGAGCATTTTTTAGACCAAATGGCATTACTTTCCATTCGTATTGGCCAAATGGAACTGTAAATGCTGTTTTGTATCGGTCTTTCTCCGATATCTGTATTTGCCAGAACCCAGATTTCATATCAAATTTTGAATATATAAATGCAGAATGTAGTTTTGATAGTAGGTCTTTTTTATTTGGTATAGGATATCTTATCCATTTTAAAGCTTTATTTAAAGGTTTATAGTTAATTACCAATCTTGGTGATCCTCTTTCTATTTCAGAGCTTTTATTTACATAAAATGCAGCACAACTCCATGGGGACCTAGACTTTTGGATGAGACCTTTCTTTTCTAATTCATGTATTTCTTTTTTACAATGTTGCTCTAATTCTGCATTCATTTGAATTGGTCTAGCCTTTGTTGGTATATTTTCTTCCTTAAATTCTGGGGTATATGGTAAATCAACAATGTGTTGTTTTCTTGACCAGAATGCATTTGGTAATTCTGAGCAAAGTTCTGATTCAAGTAATTTTTGTAGGTCATGTATTTTATTTTTTATGATTGGATTTTCTAATGATTTTTGTATCTTAGCTGTAGATACTGTATCTTTAAGATTTTGTAAGTGAAAATTTTTACTTTGAATAATTGTATTAACTTGTTCATTATGTATTGAACATGCCTTAATTAAATCTAGATTTTTTGTTTTAGGTTTTTCTAAAAATTCAAATTTATGTCTTTTATTTTGTATTTTGAAAGTAATAAACTTATTATCTACATTGTATGGTGTTATTAGATTCATAAACGGAGTTCCTAAAATAAGGCCATGATGAATATCATCAACTACCAAAAATTGTGTTTTGATAGAGGTATTTGAATTTATAACAAATGCTTCAGTTTTATATTTAACTTTAAGTTTAGAATTATTTGCTGCTGAAAGTCTAGTTGTTGTGGGTTCTCTATAGCAACTAGGAACTAGGTCTGTTTTTATGCAATTTAGGTCGGCTCCTGTATCAAACAGAGCAATTGTATCTATATCATAAACATTTGAGAATTTAATTTTTATTCTTATCAGATATTTTCTAGATGTTATTTCTCTTAGTGCAAATAGAAAATCGGATGGCATATTTGTAAGATTTTCTATGATGTTTGTTTCTTCGATTTTAATATATGGATTTACTTCTGTATCTGATTCTTCAGTTATCTTTTGTAAAAGAATTTTTATAACTTCTGAGACTTGTTTTTGTTTTTCTTTGAGTTCTTTTAACTCAATCTTGACTTCTTTTATTTCCTTTTGAAGGTCTGGTATAGATACATTTTGATTTTTTGTTTTCTTATGTTTATGTAATATTTTGGTGAGATCATAATGGCTTGAAGCCACATTTGGTAGTAAATGCTGTTTTTGTACATCTTTTTCTTTAGAAGTTTTATCTATAAATTTGTCAAGAAGATCTTTTTGTATTATAGGATCCTCTATATATTTCAAAATATCTAAAATTGTTTCTTGATCTTTTGTTAAAACAGATATTATTTTATCAGAAGTTTCGGATTCAGAAGAGGTGTTAATTTCATCAACTTGCAGAGCTTCTTCAGATTCAAATGATGATTGAGATGTATCGGATTCAGATGAATCTATTAGAAGATTAGAAATTTTATTAAGAATTGATTCATCTAGATCTAGTTCTTGTAATTTTGCATTAAACCTACAGTAATTTGCAGTGTGCCCCTTTTTATGACATTTGTAACATTCAATATTTTTGAAATCTTTTGTATTGGTATTTTTCTTATAGTTGTTCATTTTCCTATAAGGCTTTTTTGTATAGTTTTTGTTTTTATCTTTATAATAGGTAGGTGTTTGAAATTTTCTAAAATTCCTATTGTATGTATTCTTTCTGTATCTATTTTGATATGGAGATTGTTTATTATATTTTTTAGAACAATGTCCATCACATTCTTTTTTATAAAATTGATCAGGGTCATTGTCAAACTGCTTACAAAAAGTACCTAACTCGGACTTGCTTTGTCTTAATTCTTTTTTAAGACTACTTTGTAATTTTATATCTTGGCATATTCTTAAACCTTCCTTTTGTATTATACTTATCAGTTCTTCATAAGTATAGGCTGAATATGGGATTATTTGTTGTCCTGATATATCTCTTATTTTATTTCTAACTTTTTCTCCTAATAAGTTAGGGAGACCTGCAAGGAATTTTTCTTTCCAAAATGGTTGGTTTGAATCTTCCCTAAACATTACTCTAGTTAGAAAAGTGTTTTTATACCATTGGAAATCACTTAATTTTCTGCATATTAAATTTGATAATAATTCAGCATTTTTATCTTTGATATGTGAAGGATCTCCTATAAAATGTAAAGATATACATAGTATAAGTGTAGCTACTGCATCAGGAATTGTTTCTCCATCATTTGTATATATAGGATTATCTTCTTGATCAATTTTTATTGCATCTAAAATTTCTTGCCTCTGTAATGGAGTCAAATAATGATCCCACCAACCTTTAAGTTGTCCAGAGAATCCAGAAATGAGATGTTCTGCTATTGCTTTATCATCTGTTGTTAGCTGTGTTCTGTATGCATTTGCTGCCATCGTCATTTGTTGTAGAATATTCAGAATTTGGTATTCTGACATTCCATCTATTGTCCATGTGTATATTGAGTTTGAATTAAATCTATATTGTGATATTGGTTTTATGTGTAAATCAGGAGATGTTTGGATCGGAATTATAGATCTATTCCATTCTACTTTTTGTAGAGAATGTTGTGTTGTTTGTGAATTCTGTTGTTGAAAGTTTTCAAGAGCTTGACTAATATCACTTTCAGAGTCTGTTTTGACTTCTAAGGTATTTATTTTGGAGGTACTTGATATTTCTTTTTCATTAGCTATTTTATTCCTAGTCCTATTAGCAATAGACATGGATGTAGTGGGTGTATCAGCTACGACTTCATTTGTAATGGAATTACTATTGTCTAAACTTTTTTCTATCCTAGAGAGATGTTCTTTCAGATTTTGTTTAAAGTCTTTGTTATTAAATACAGTGTTGACGCTACTCGAGGATATTTGGTAGGGTTTAAATATAGGTTGTTTGAATTTGTGTGATGATTGATCACTAGATGTGTGTATAGATTGTTTTTCATAATGTTGTGCTATTTTGTCTAACTGTTTTCCTATTGTATTTAGGTGTGTGTTAGTGTAATTATTTTGTAAGATAATATTCTTTGTGTTTATGAGAGTATCTTCACCTGTATTTTTGTAAGGAATTGCTTCTATAGTAGTTCCTGAAAAATCAACTTTTATCCCTAAAAGAGGTGGATAATTTGAAACCATTTTCTTCTGTGTTGTAAGTGTTGTCCATGTTTTTGTTAATTCTGTTAGTGGAGTTATTTGTTTGAAAGGAAAAGTGATATTATTTTGTGAAGCATATATTTGGAACCAGTCAAAAAAGAATATATTAATTTTATTACTATTAATAAATTCATAATATTGTTCTTGAATTTGTTTTCTACTATCCTTATAATGTCTGAAGAACCATTCTCTTTTATCTATATTATCATTATTATAAAATTCATTATGTAAAAAATTTTTGTTAACCACAAATTCTTTTTCTATGACATTTAATTCATTTACAATATTCTCAGTTATTGCAGACTGGGTCGGACTATTTGGTGGGCTGTATTCTGGTCTAGAATAAACTGGTTTTGGGATCTCCGTAGTATAATTTGCATTTCTAAAGTAAGAAGTTGTATTATCAATATCTGATGTTGAAAAACGAGGTTTTTGATATGGAGTGTTTATCACAGATGGTATCTGTGAAAATCTTCCAAGATTTATTGTGCTAGAACTAGTAGAAAATCTTCCAGGATTTATCGTACTAGAAGTGGAGGCTTCATCAGTTGTATCGCTATTTCTAGTTGAGAAGCTTCTAGCAAAGCTTAGTTTTACAGATCCATCACTTAATTGTTTTATTTTTGTTAATTCTGTATTTGGTTGGTGTTTCTCTTGATTTATGGCTTTTATTGCTCCTTCAAGAATCCATTCTTGTGGAAGATTTACATCATTCCATTTTATAGATCTGGAAATTATGGCATTAGATCTTGATAAATCTGTATGTAATATCATTGTTTCTCCTTTTTTCAAGGAGT
>AP025046.1:13890491-14029128 GCA_036186865.1 Eustoma russellianum | reverse complement strand
ATCATTGTTCTCCTTTTTTCAAGGAGTTTTTTGGTTTAGGACCAACAAACATGGAACTCATTACTTTATAATGAATGCGATATATTAAGGCCAAAGGAATTGATCCTGGTAACATATCATATCCATGTGTTTTAATTTGTAAAACCAAAGTTTTTAATATTTGTGTATCTTTTAAGGAGCATGAAAAATTTGGATAGCAATCAAATGAGATCGGTCCTGTACAAAGACTGGACTCAACCGAACTCAGAAGAGATTGTTCAAAGTTATTATGACGAATATCCCTAAGAACAATTAATATTGATGTATCTAGACCTTCTCTAGTTAAAGGTTTGATTCCTACCTGTATTAGTCCTACATGGAGATATTGGAAACCTTTTTTCCTATGTTTTTCAAGAGATTTATAAGAAATTAATTGTATTGTTTCAAAGGGTTTTGAATATATATATATATATATTCAGATTTTTTTAAAAGGCACTATACACATATATTCCAATGTACTACCGACACGTTATATATTTTACGAACGTACGTTAATGTCACACAACTATACTTACCTCATATTTATGAGTATATTCAGGTCTTATATCATATGATATAAGTCATTGTGATGACAAAATTATTACGACACATTACAAGGTTCTAAACCAAAAATTGTCGCATCGGGTGACAACCAAAACTTCGCCAACGTGTCACGTACTTGCCATATATATATGGCCAGACCCTACACTTCAAAATTGGCCACAAATTTCGTGGATTACATGGTTTATTCAGCCACAAAATCATTCCATGTTGGCACACACAAATCACCTCCAATTAAGGCCAAATTATGGAGATTTCAAATTCAAAGTTTAAAGCACATGGGGCACCACTTACTTCAGCCTTTTAGAGCTGAATATTCAAGTTATTCTATGTATATTATGTGTGACATAATATATATAACATGTGCAAAAATTTTGAATTTAATCGGAGAAAAATCGCGTAATCGACAAAAGTCAAAAATTTCGGTTTTCTACGGACACATCACATGGAATGTTTTTGGCATGACATGTAACATGTATCTAGACACTTTTTACATTTTAAATACATACTAAAGTGTTCTAGAAAAATCAATTTAGGGCTGATTGGAATATACCATATGTGTATAATTATTGTACACTATTTTACAAAGTTTGCAAAAATAAATTCAGCACATGTTCAAGCTTAGTCACATGCCTAGAGCTGCTTGGTGGAGCCTATGTGGCGCTTAGTTGGCATCTTGATTGGTCAAGAATAGACTACACAAGGTTAGTGACATAATGGAGGGAGCTACACAAGGTAATATTTCAAACTTTTTCACAAATATAGCACATTCTGAAAATTCAGCATGTGAGAGTTATAATGGCCGAAATTTTGTACCAAAATTGTAATAAATTGCCTCTTTATTTTCAAGAGATTGCTATAATACTAATATGGAAATAATTTGAACATATTTGGAATATTACACATGCTGAAAATTTCAGCATGTGTCGAATAAGGTGGCCTTTTGAGATTAATAAGGACAATTTATCTTGCAAATTAAGTGGGATTGATTATGTGATTTTTGGCAATATTTTTATGAATAATTTGGCACATGTTTTAAGTGAAATTTTCAGATTTGCACAGTCATTAGATGATGACAAATCTCATCTAATCAAGGAGTGCCAAGTAAGCAAGGCCAAGATGATCATCCAATGAATTGTTGTCAAGTAAGCAAGTTGATGTCACATCTATACAAGGCATTTTTCAAGGACTTAAAGGAGAATTTTCAAGATAGAGAAATTCCCTAAGGGGGCGGCCAAGAGCAAATATAAGGAAAAGAAAAGAGCCATTCAAAGACAAGACAAATCTCATAATTTCCAAGTGCAAAAGGAGTCTTCCACTTTCTCCACATTTCCTTCTTCTTCTTCTCTTTCAAGCCTATTGTTCTTATATTCAAATATATTGAATAGGCTTTGTATAGACCACCATACACTCTGATTTTTGGAAAAAGGTTGATGAAGGTGTGATCAATCCTTCATTCGTTCAGTGGTGGTGTTCGTGAAAGGTGTGATTGCTTGTATCGTTTGTAAAGAGTTGGAATCTCTGGGTAGAAACAAATACTTTGTCACTTTCATTGATGATTTTTCTAAATAAAATATGGATCTATTTGATAAGAAATAAATGTTAAGTATTACAATCATTTCAAAAGTTTCATGTAATGGTAAAAAGAGAGACTGAGAGAAAAATTGAAACGTATTTGCATTGACAATGACGGTGAGTACATATCAATAGAATTTGAAGCATACTGCACAAAACATAGCATAATACATTGTAGGAATATGAGGGTTTGAGTGATTTCAAAATAAAGAAATTTGAATATATATATATATATATATATATATATATATATATATATATAAACGTTGGATATATATATATACACACAAGTGTACATGTATGCATGATAACTTGCCTTATTTAGCTTGTATATTATGTTGCCGAACTAACGAGCCATGAAGCTTTAAAGCTTACATCATATGGCGAACATTTGTTGAGTTTATACTATTTTCAGGTGCCACAATTAATGAACTAAAGTAGTTCATTAAGTGAAGTACTTAGTTTAGTAAACTAAGTAGTTCATTAAAGGAAGATGCATTTGGAAAAGACATGAAGGCAACATGGCTATGGAAGGAAAGTTCTCTCCTCCTCCCCACATCAATTTCACACGCCATATATACATAATATATATGTATTTTCAGATTTTTTAAAAGGCACATACACATTTATTCCAACGTACTATCGATACGTTATATATCTTACGAACGTACGATTACGTCACACCACTATACTTAACTCATATTTATGAGTATATTCAGATCTTATATCATATGATATAAGATATGGTGATGACAAATTAAATACGACACGATAAAAGGTTCTAAACCGAAATTTGTCGTATCGGGCGATACCGAAACTTCGCCAACGTGTCACGTACTTGCCATAAATAAATGGCCAGCCCATATACATCAAAATTTATTAAAAATTTCGTGCCATACACTGTATATTGAGACAAAAATACTTTCCATGTTGGCACACACAAATCATCCCACATTTAGGCCAAAATGTGAAGATTCTAATTTTATTTTTGTCACATGTTTATGGTACCACTTTAAATCAGCCAAGTGCTGAAAATTAAAGTATATATTATATATATTATGTATAACATAATATATATAGCATGTGCAAAAGTTGGAATTTAAATTAGAGAAAAATCGGGTAATCGATAAATATCGAAAATTCGGTTTTCTACGCACTTGACATGGAACGTTTTTCTTGAACATGATGTGGCACGTATCTAGACACTTTTTACATATAATATACATCTTAAAGTGTTCTAGAAAATTAAACTAAGGGCTGATTGGAATATTACATGTGTGTAATATTAAATGTGCACTATTTTTCAAAGTTAGCAAAAATAAATTTCAGCACATGTATATACACTTTCAAAACGTCATCCCAGCTGAGATGGAGCACATGTGGAGCCTTGTTGGCATGTTGATTGGTCAAGGATCAATCATACAATGTTGATGGATCAAAGAGAGAAGCTACAAAAGGTAAGTTTTCAACATACACCTCTCTTATGTCACATGCTGAAAATTTCAGCATGTCACATACCAAGTGGACGTTTTCTTCATCATTAAGGAAGATAAATTGTCAATTTTTTATTAAGGAATAAATCAAAGGAGTTATGGAAATGATTTGAATTGTATTAAGTGTGATATTCTTCATATCACACATGCTGAAATTTTTCAGCATGTGTGAAGATGTTGTGGCCGAATTTCACTCTCTTTGGTGTCCAAGTTCATTCTCAATCTTGTAGCAAGACTTACCTTAAATAATGGATGTATTTTTATGGAAGAAATTCAAAGAAAAATGGAAGAAATATTGATTTATCTCATATGGTAAATGCTGAAAATTTCAGCATTAACAATGTGATATGGCCGAATTTTTCAAGGGTGGAAGGAAGGATTTTTGTGTCTCACACTTTATGACAAATTGTGACTATTATGGCATGATTTAATAATTGATTATTTGGCATATATTTAGTGTTTTTTTCAGAATATCCATGTCATCAAAATGATGACAACATTGAGCCAATCAAAAGATGACAAGTAAGCAATGACTAAATGATGGTCCAATTGAGTGATGCCAAGTAAGCAAAACATTGTCACCATGATGTCTCACACTCTCTCAAGCAATTAAAAGGAAATTTTCAAGAGGAGAGAGAGGTGCAAGGGGACAGCTGGACATTCTATAAGGAGAAGAGAAGAACAAACAAAAACAACACCAAGAATTACAATCAAAAGTGATCAAAGTGCAAAAGCTTTCTTCTCCTTCACTTTCTTTCTTTCTTCTCTTGTAAAAAGCCTATTGTATTTTATTTATTTCATTCTTGAATAGGCTTCATAGAAACCACCATTCATACATCTTTGTAAAAGATTGATCAAGGTGTGATCAATCTTCATTCTAGCGAGGTGGTGGAGTTCGTGCAAATTGTACTCACAATACAAGGTTTGTAAAGGGTTGGAGTTAAGGTGTAACTCTATCAACCCTGCGGTAAGGTGTACTGCGTGTGTGAAATTAGTGTGAACCAAGGAAGGTGTTCCTTGAAGACTGGAGTAGGTTGTTTATAACCGAACCAGTATAAAATTCTTGGTGCAATTTACTTTCTGCATTTACGTTTCAGTTTCTGCGCTGTTTACTCATATTGTTCACGTTTGCAAAAATAGTAAACGTTTTCTAAAAATTATAAAAATTTCCAGAAACATACATAAACGTTCTAGGGTTAATTTGGCACAAGTTTCAATCCTTTTGGACAAGTATAGGTCAGTCAAACATCAAAAGTTCTGAGACTAGTGCAGTCTGATTTTCAGACTTGCAAAGGTTGAGACTTTGGTGGTATTTGACCTACTTCCCAAAAGAATTTTCAAAAACTGTTTCAACCCATTTCAATATAGTGTGTGAGGAGTTATTGGTCAAATTTTCAGATCATTTGGACATTCACACAAATAGGAATTAATTTTTCAAAACCATCTACCGTTTCTGGCAGATTTGCACAATCTGAGTGCCAACGGTTTTTGAAGGGGTTAAAGGTTGAATTTTGATTTGAAATTTTTAGGGGACCCTCACAACATCTGAGGCTAAGTTCTCTCAAAATTTCATAATTTTTGGAGACCTGTAACCTAGGTTTTAAAACGTTTTAAAACTGGTACTGAAAACAGAATCTGTTTTCAGAACTTGAATTGATTAGGTTTAAAGAAATTTTAAAAACCATATTTTCCACACCACCTATTCAACCCCCCCTTCTAGTGGTGCCTTGCAGATCCTACAAGTGGTATCAGAGAGCAGGAATACTCACGACAAGGAATCCAACGATTCAGTGAGATGGCATCCACAAATCTTAAAACCGAACAAGAAGGTATGTCGAGCCAAAGGCCTCCACTCTTTGACGGTGAGTCTTTTATTCAATGGAAACTTAGGATGAAACTTTTTCTTATGGCTATAGACATAGACCTTTGGTCAATAATTGAAGATGGTCCATATGTTCCATCTAAATTGTCCATTGTAGATGGAGTCACACTAGAAGTAATTAAAACGAGACAAGACTATACTAGTGAAGACAAAAAGAAACTGAGTATGAATGCTAAGGCCATGCAATTACTCTTAAATGGTTTAAGTAAGAGTGAGTCTAGTTATGTGTCCAATTGTTCGAGTGCACAAGAAATGTGGAGAATCTTAGAAATGAAACACGAAGGCACAAGTCAAGTAAAAGAGTCTAAAATTAATATGCTCATGTCTACTCTTGAGTCTTTTAAGTTGTTGCCTAATGAGTCAATTGTAGATATGGATCTTCGTTTGACTAACATCTATAATTCTCTTGAGTCTCTTGGTAAGGCTTTTACAACGCAGGAAAAGGTACAGAAAGTCCTACGGAGCCTTCCTTCGGAATGGGATCCTAAAGTGACTGCTATAGAAGAAAGCAAGGAGACTAAATCAATAAAAATGGAAGAACTCATTGGTTCACTCAAAGTTTATGAAAACAAACTTATTATTCGGAAATCGGAATCAACCAAACAAGGTAAGACAATTGCTTTTAAATCAAATGAATACGTCTCCCCTCCCTCCGATCACGTAGATGATAGTGATTCCGAATCGGATAATGATGACTTGATTCTATTGGCAAAAGGACTAAGAAGATTCATGAGAAAATCATTTAGAAATAAAAACAAGGGCACTACATCTAAGAGAAATAAAAACAAGTCAAATGATAAGGACATTAAATGTTATGAATGCGGCAAACTCGGACACTTATCATATGACTGCCCAAACAAAGAAAAGCAAACTAATAAGTACCCTGACAAGGAGCGGAACAAAAATAGACCCATCTCAGATCCTAAACAAAGGAAACGTGCACTAAAGGCCTCCACATGGAGTGACTCATCAGACTCTGAAACTGAGACCGAAGAGGAGACCGCTCAAGTTTGCTTCGCTTCAAAGGCGTCTAATGAGGTATCATCCGATTCTGACTCTGACTCTGAACCTTCTTATGATGATCTTTTTAGTCAGTATCTTGAATTACACAAATTTACTAAGACTCTCGCAAAAGAAAAGAAACGTTTAATTGAAGACAAGAAACTGTTAGAATCTTCTAACGAGAATCTTGTCGCTCAATTAAGCGATTCAAAGAAAGAGTCTTCATGTGTCATCACTGCATTAAAAACCGAGATCTCATCATTGACTTCTCAAAATAATAAAATGAAATCCGAGATTTCAAATTTGAAATCAAGGAATACAGACTTAGAGAAAATGATGAAACAATTCGATACAGGGTCAAACATGTTGCATCGCATCATATTATCACAAAAGCATGACAGTGACAAAACTGGATTGGGATACGTTGATACTAACGAAGTATCAACCAAACCAACCAAGTTTGTTGTGTCTAAGAAAGTAGACACCCCTAAGCATCAAGTGGCGTCTAAGATGACGCAAAAAGCACCCCCTTCCACACGCCCCACTCCCTCATATCATGTGAAATATAACGTTGTACCATATAGATATGAGAAGAAGAGATCAATGCATACACGAAATACATATCATCCACGTACTACGCACACACACACAAGGACATATCACAAACGTCCTTCATACAATGAGTACAGGGGAGTCCTTGGGCAAAGACCCAAAGTACATGCACCACATGTATACTATATCGCACCTTCATCTACTTTCTTGCCATTTGATAGACCGAGAAGGATCACCCAAGTATGGGTACCGAAAGGTACCTTTACTAAAAGGTGATTAACTAACTCGAAAGGACCCAAAATTAAAAGGGTACCTAAATCACCTTTTTACATTGCAGGGAGACCACTCATCAAAAGACACATCAATAAAGTGGTTCCTTGACAGTGGTTGCTCGAGGCACATGACAGGTGACCCGAGCCTATTCTCCAAATTGAAGAAGGTCACAAAAGGCGGATCCGTGACCTTTGGAGACAACAATGAAGGCAAGATCATTGGTAAAGGTACGATTGGAAATCCGGATACACTTCAAATCTCCAACGTGTTTTTGGTAAGCAACTTATCTTACAATCTTCTTAGTATTTCGCAATTTGTTGACAATGGTTTCAATGTGTGTTTTACTCACCCTTACTGTAATATAATAAATAAAAATGGAGAAACTGTTTTAAAAGGAAAACGTGAAGGAAATATATTCACACTATCTATGGATGATGTAGTAGATGCCAAAGTTAAATGCTTTATGTCAAATGAACCCAATGTGAATTTGTGGCATAGACGTCTAGGACACATAGGTATTTCTACACTAGAAAAATTGCAACGAAAGAGCCTAGTACGGGGATTGCCTAAGCTTGATTTAGACAACTTTCAGTTGTGTGAATCTTGCATAAAAGGCAAACAAACACGTGAGTCACTTAAGCCTAAAAATGAGATAAGCACGACTAGAATACTAGAACTATTGCATATCGATTTGTTTGGTCCTAGTCGTACTACAAGCCTTGGTGGGCGTCACTATGCATGTGTAATTGTTGATGACTTTTCTCGTTATACTTGGACTTTATTTCTTGCACATAAGGATGATAGCGCCGTAGAAATCGCTAAATTAATTAAACAACTTGAAAATCAATACGGCGTAAATGTGAAAAGGATAAGAAGCGATAGAGGCGGTGAGTTTAAAAATAAAGAGATGATTTCATTCTGTGAAGAAAAAGGAATTAAACATGAGTTTTCGCCACCTAGAACTCCACAATTAAATGGAGTAGTAGAAAGAAAGAATCGCACACTACAAGAAATCGCTAGAACTATGCTTTGCGAAAATAAATTACCTAGATTTCTGTGGGCGGAAGCCGTAAATTGTGCATGCTATATTGTAAATCTCCTATCTATAAGAAAGAAAATAAACAAGACGCCTTACGAAATTTTGAATGATCGCATGCCTAAGATAGATTATTTTCGTGTGTTTGGATGCAAATGTTTTGTCTTGAATACAAAAGATAACTTAGATAAATTTGAATCCAAATCGATTGAGTGCATTTTTATTGGGTATTCCATAAATTCAAAAGCATATAGATGTTATGATCCTCTCACTAGACAAATCATAGAATCTATTCATGTTAAATTCAATGAATTTGGAGAGATTGATAAAGAAAAGGAATATGATGATGATTTTGAATTGAAACCCGTTTTGGATGAAGAAAATGAATCTTTTGATATGCATGAGATGAATGAGACACTAGAAATGCATGATCATATAGAAATGCATGATAACTTAGAAAACAATCAACCAAGATGGCATAGAGATCACCCACATGATCTCATCATAGGCGACATCACTCACGGTGTACGACCACGTAGAAGAATCACTTCGGATGAAATAAATGAATTTCATGCTATGATTTCTGAAATTGAGCCTAAAAATGTGCATGATGCTTTGAGTGATTCATCTTGGATTGATGCTATGCATGACGAACTTAATCAATTCGTTAGAAATGATGTATGGGATTTAGTGCCACGACCACAAGATAAGACAATAATAGGCACAAAGTGGGTATTTAGGAACAAAATGAATGAAGAAGGAAAGGTCGTTAGAAATAAAGCAAGACTCGTAGCTCAAGGATATAATCAAGAAGAAGGAATAGACTACGATGAAACATTTGCACCCGTAGCACGTTTAGAAGCCATACGACTCTTACTTGCTATTGCTTGCATGAAAGATTTTAAATTGTATCAAATAGACGTCAAAAGTGCTTTTCTAAATGGGTTTATACAAGAAGAAGTATACGTGAAGCAACCACCCGGTTTTGAAGATTTGAAACATCCTGATCACGTGTACAAACTAAAGAAGGCACTATATGGACTAAAGCGAGCGCCTAGAGCATGGTATGATCGTTTTGCTACTTTTCTTTTAGAAAATAATTTTACACGTGGTACTATAGATAGTACACTATTTTTGAAACAAGAAAAATCAGATTTACTTATTATTCAAATTTACGTAGATGACATTATTTTTGGTTCTACCTCACATAGACTCGTTAAGGATTTTGAAAATTGTATGAAAGCTGAATTTGAAATGTCTATGGTTGGTGAACTTAATTATTTTCTTGGCTTGCAGATTAAGCAAACGAGTAAAGGAATTCATATAAGCCAAGCTAAGTACGTAAACGACATGATCAAGAAATTCAATTTTGAAAATTTGAAACCATCACCCACGCCTATGAGTGTCACTACTAAATTAGACAAAGATGAACATGGTAAAGATGTTGATAATGGATTATATAGATCTATGATAGGTTCTTTACTATATTTAACTGCTAGTAGGCCTGACATCATGTTTAGCGTATGCATGTGTGCTCGTTTTCAAAGTCAACCTAAGGTGTCACACTTAAATGCGGTGAAAAGAATATTCCGCTATATTAAGCACACGCCCACCTTAGGTATTTGGTACGATAAGGATTCTACATTCGACTTACATGCTTATACAGATGCAGATTATGGTGGCTGCAAAATAGATAGAAAAAGCACGAGCGGAACTTGCCAATTTATAGGAAATTCCCTCATTTCGTGGTTTTCCAAAAAGCAAGCAAGTGTTGCTTTGTCCACTACTGAGGCTGAGTATATGGCTCTTAGCCTTTGCTGCACACAGTTGTTGTGGATAAAACAACAACTTTCGGACTTTGGAATTACCGTAGATAAAATCCCTATATATTGTGATAGTATGAGTGCAATAAATTTGTCTAAGAACCCCGTATTACACTCTAAGGCTAAGCATATAGAAGTTCGCTATCATTTTCTTCGTGATCACGTTAACAATGGTAATATTGTCATAGATCACGTACGCACTGAATCGCAAGTAGCGGATATCTTTACAAAGGCCTTAAATCAAGCCACATTTGAATCTCTCCGTTCTAAATTAGGCATGCTTCCTGTTGACGTGATTTAATGCGATATCATTGATGTACTTTCCTTTTTGACAGGAATCTTTTGATTAACTTTCCAAAATAAAGGGGGAGAGAGAAGCATGATTTAAGGGGGGAGAGAGAGATTTAAGGGGAGAGAGATCACTGATTGATTCTAATTGCATGAATCAAGGGGGAGCCGGATTTGAAATTCGAAATTCAAATTTCAAATCTGTGCATAATTCAAGGGGGAGATAACACTTAAATCATGTACACTAGTTATTTTGAAAATCATCAAAAGGGGGAGATTGTAGAAATATGAGGGTTTGAGTGATTTCAAAATAAAGAAATTTGAATATATATATATAAACGTTGGATATATATATATACACAAGTGTACATGTATGCATGATAACTTGCCTTATTTAGCTTATATATTATGTTGCCGAACTAACGAGCCATGAAGCTTTAAAGCTTACATCATATGGCGAACATTTGTTGAGTTTATACTATTTTCAGGTGCCACAATTAATGAACTAAAGTAGTTCATTAAGTGAAGTACTTAGTTTAATAAACTAAGTAGTTCATTAAAGGAAGATGCATTTGGAAAAGACATGAAGGCAACATGGCTATGGAAGGAAAGTTCTCTCCTCCTCCCCACATCAATTTCACACGCCATATATACATAATATATATGTATTTTCAGATTTTTTAAAAGGCACATACACATTTATTCCAACGTACTATCGACACGTTATATATCTTACGAACGTACGATTACGTCACACCACTATACTTTATGAGTATATTCAGATCTTATATCATATGATATAAGATATGGTGATGACAAATTAAATACGACACGATAAAAGGTTCTAAACCGAAATTTGTCATATCGGGCGATACCGAAACTTCGCCAACGTGTCACGTACTTGCCATAAATAAATGGCCAGCCCATATACATCAAAATTTATTAAAAATTTCGTGCCATACACTGTATATTGAGACAAAAATACTTTCCATGTTGGCACACACAAATCATCCCACATTTAGGCCAAAATGTGAAGATTCCAATTTTATTTTTGTCACATGTTTATGGTACCACTTTAAATCAGCCAAGTGCTGAAAATTAAAGTATATATTATATATATTATGTATAACATAATATATATAGCATGTGCAAAAGTTGGAATTTAAATTAGAGAAAAATCGGGTAATCGATAAATATCGAAAATTCGGTTTTCTACGCACTTGACATGGAACGTTTTTCTTGAACATGATGTGGCACGTATCTAGACACTTTTTACATATAATATACATCTTAAAGTGTTCTAGAAAATTAAATTAAGGGCTGATTGGAATATTACATGTGTGTAATATTAAATGTGCACTATTTTTCAAAGTTAGCAAAAATAAATTTCAGCACATGTATATACACTTTCAAAACGTCATCCCAGCTGAGATGGAGCACATGTGGAGCCTTGTTGGCATGTTGATTGGTCAAGGATCAATCATACAATGTTGATGGATCAAAGAGAGAAGCTACAAAAGGTAAGTTTTCAACATACACCTCTCTTATGTCACATGCTGAAAATTTCAGCATGTCACATACCAAGTGGACGTTTTCTTCATCATTAAGGAAGATAAATTGTCAATTTTTATTAAGGAATAAATCAAAGGAGTTATGGAAATGATTTGAATTGTATTAAGTGTGATATTCTTCATATCACACATGCTGAAATTTTTCAGCATGTGTGAAGATGTTGTGGCCGAATTTCACTCTCTTTTGGTGTCCAAGTTCATTCTCAATCTTGTAGCAAGACTTACCTTAAATAATGGATGTATTTTTATGGAAGAAATTCAAAGAAAAATGGAAGAAATATTGATTTATCTCATATGGTAAATGCTGAAAATTTCAGCATTAACAATGTGATATGGCCGAATTTTTCAAGGGTGGAAGGAAGGATTTTTGTGTCTCACACTTTATGACAAATTGTGACTATTATGGCATGATTTAATAATTGATTATTTGGCATATATTTAGTGTTTTTTTCAGAATATCCATGTCATCAAAATGATGACAACATTTAGCCAATCAAAAGATGACAAGTAAGCAATGACTAAATGATGGTCCAATGGAGTGATGCCAAGTAAGCAAAACATTGTCACCATGATGTCTCACACTCTCTCAAGCAATTAAAAGGAAATTTTCAAGAGGAGAGAGAGGTGCAAGGGGACGGCTGGACATTCTATAAGGAGAAGAGAAGAACAAACAAAAACAACACCAAGAATTACATTCAAAAGTGATCAAAGTGCAAAAGCTTTCTTCTCCTTCACTTTCTTTCTTTCTTCTCTTGTAAAAAGCCTATTGTATTTTATTTCTTTCATTCTTGAATAGGCTTCATAGAAACCACAATTCATACATCTTTGTAAAAGATTGATCAAGGTGTGATCAATCTTCATTCTAGCGAGGTGGTGGTGTTCGTGCAAATTGTACTCACAATACAAGGTTTGTAAAGGGTTGGAGTTAAGGTGTAACTCTATCAACCCTGCGGTAAGGTGTACTGCGTGTGTGAAATTAGTGTGAACCAAGGAAGGTGTTCCTTGAAGACTGGAGTAGGTTGTTTATAACCGAACCAGTATAAAATTCTTGGTGCAATTTACTTTCTGCATTTACGTTTCAGTTTCTGCGCTGTTTACTCATATTGTTCACGTTCGCAAAAATAGTAAACGTTTTCTAAAAATTATAAAAATTTCCAGAAACATACATAAACGTTCTAGGGTTAATTTGGCACAAGTTTCAATCCTTTTGGACAAGTATAGGTCAGTCAAACATCAAAAGTTCTGAGACTAGTGCAGTCTGATTTTCAGACTTGCAAAGGTTGAGACTTTGGTGGTATTTGACCTACTTCCCAAAAGAATTTTCAAAAACTGTTTCAACCCATTTCAATATAGTGTGTGAGGATTTATTGGTCAAATTTCAGATCATTTGGACATTCACACAAATAGGAATTAATTTTTCAAACCATCTACCGTTTCTGGCAGATTTGCACAATCTGAGTGCCAACGGTTTTTGAAGGGGTTAAAGGTTGAATTTTGATTTGAAATTTTTAGGGGACCCTCACAACATCTGAGGCTAAGTTCTCTCAAAATTTCATAATTTTTGGAGACCTGTAACCTAGGTTTTAAAACGTTTTAAAACTGGTACTAAAAACAGAATCTGTTTTCAGAACTTGAATTGATTAGGTTTAAAGAAATTTTAAAAACCATATTTTCCGCACCACCTATTCAACCCCCCCCCTTCTAGTGGTGCCTTGCAGATCCTACAAGTGATCAAGGTGTGATCAATCTTCATTCTAGCGAGGTGGTGGTGTTCGTGCAAATTGTACTCACAATACAAGGTTTGTAAAGGGTTGGAGTTAAGGTGTAACTCTATCAACCCTGCGGTAAGGTGTACTGCGTGCGTGAAATTAGTGTGAACCAAGGAAGGTGTTCCTTGAAGACTGGAGTAGGTTGTTTATAACCGAACCAGTATAAAATTCTTGGTGCAATTTACTTTCTGCATTTACGTTTCAGTTTCTGCGCTGTTTACTCATATTGTTCACGTTCGCAAAAATAGTAAACGTTTTCTAAAAATTATAAAAATTTCCAGAAACATACATAAACGTTCTAGGGTTAATTTGGCACAAGTTTCAATCCTTTTGGACAAGTATAGGTCAGTCAAACATCAAAAGTTCTGAGACTAGTGCAGTCTGATTTTCAGACTTGCAAAGGTTGAGACTTTGGTGGTATTTGACCTACTTCCCAAAAGAGTTTTCAAAACCTGTTTCATCCCATTTCAATATAGTGTGTGAGGAGTTATTGGTCAAATTTTCAGATCATTTGGACATTCACACAAATAGGAATTAATTTTTCAAAACCATCTACCGTTTCTGACAGATTTGCACAATCTGAGTGCCAACGGTTTTTGAAGGGGTTAAAGGTTGAATTTTGATTTGAAATTTTTAGGGGACCCTCACAACATCTGAAGCTAAGTTCTCTCAAAATGTCATAATTTTTGGAGACCTCTAACCTAGGTTTTAAAACGTTTTAAAACTGGTACTGAAAACAGAATCTGTTTTCAGAACTTGAATTGATTAGGTTTAAAGAAATTTTAAAAACCATATTTTCCGCACCACCTATTCAACCCCCCCCCCTTCTAGTGGTGCCTTGCAGATCCTACAAGTGGTATCAGAGCGCAGGAATACTCACGACAAGGAATCCAACGATTCAATGAGATGGCATCCACAAATCTCAAAACCGAACAAGAAGGTATGTCGAGCCAAAGGCCTCCACTCTTTGACGGTGAGTCTTTTATTCAATGGAAACTTAGGATGAAACTTTTTCTTATGGCTATAGACATAGACCTTTGGTCAATAATTGAAGATGGTCCATATGTCCCATCTAAATTGTCCATTGTAGATGGAGTCACACTAGAAGTAATTAAAACGAGACAAGACTATACTAGTGAAGACAAAAAGAAACTGAGTATGAATGCTAAGGCCATGCAATTACTCTTAAATGGTTTAAGTAAGAGTGAGTCTAGTTATGTGTCCAATTGTTCGAGTGCACAAGAAATGTGGAGAATCTTAGAAATGAAACACGAAGGCACAAGTCAAGTAAAAGAGTCTAAAATTAATATGCTCATGTCTACTCTTGAGTCTTTTAAGTTGTTGCCTAATGAGTCAATTGTAGATATGGATCTTCGTTTGACTAACATCTATAATTCTCTTGAGTCTCTTGGTAAGGCTTTTACAACGCAGGAAAAGGTACAGAAAGTCCTACGGAGCCTTCCTTCGGAATGGGATCCTAAAGTGACTGCTATAGAAGAAAACAAGGAGACTAAATCAATAAAAATGGAAGAACTCATTGGTTCACTCAAAGTTTATGAAAACAAACTTATTATTCGGAAATCGGAATCAACCAAACAAGGTAAGACAATTGCTTTTAAATCAAATGAATACGTCTCCCCTCCCTCCGATCACGTAGATGATAGTGATTCCGAATCGGATAATGATGACTTGATTCTATTGGCAAAAGGACTAAGAAGATTCATGAGAAAATCATTTAGAAATAAAAACAAGGGCACTACATCTAAGAGAAATAAAAACAAGTCAAATGATAAGGACATTAAATGTTATGAATGCGGCAAACTCGGACTCTTATCATATGACTGCCCAAACAAAGAAAAGCAAACTAATAAGTACCCTGACAAGGAGCGGAACAAAAATAGACCCGTCTCAGATCCTAAACAAAGGAAACGTGCACTAAAGGCCTCCACATGGAGTGACTCATCAGACTCTGAAACTGAGACCGAAGAGGAGACCGCTCAAGTTTGCTTCGCTTCAAAGGCGTCTAATGAGGTATCATCCGATTCTGACTCTGACTCTGAACCTTCTTATGATGATCTTTTTAGTCAGTATCTTGAATTACACAAATTTACTAAGACTCTCGCAAAAGAAAAGAAACGTTTAATTGAAGACAAGAAACTGTTAGAATCTTCTAACGAGAATCTTGTCGCTCAATTAAGCGATTCAAAGAAAGAGTCTTCATGTGTCATCACTGCATTAAAAACCGAGATCTCATCATTGACTTCTCAAAATAATGAAATGAAATCCGAGATTTCAAATTTGAAATCAAGGAATACAGACTTAGAGAAAATGATGAAACAATTCGATACAGGGTCAAACATGTTGCATCGCATCATATTATCACAAAAGCATGACAGTGACAAAACTGGATTGGGATACGTTGATACTAACGAAGTATCAACCAAACCAACCAAGTTTGTTGTGTCTAAGAAAGTAGACACCCCTAAGCATCAAGTGGCGTCTAAGATGACGCAAAAAGCACCCCCTTCCACACGCCCCACTCCCTCATATCATGTGAAATATAACGTTGTACCATATAGATATGAGAAGAAGAGATCAATGCATACACGAAATACATATCATCCACGTACTACGCACACACACACAAGGACATATCACAAACGTCCTTCATACAATGAGTACAGGGGAGTCCTTGGACAAAGACCCAAAGTACATGCACCACATGTATACTATATCGCACCTTCATCTACTTTCTTGCCATTTGATAGACCGAGAAGGATCACCCAAGTATGGGTACCGAAAGGTACCTTTACTAAAAGGTGATTAACTAACTCGAAAGGACCCAAAATTAAAAGGGTACCTAAATCACCTTTTTACATTGCAGGGAGACCACTCATCAAAAGACACATCAATAAAGTGGTTCCTTGACAGTGGTTGCTCGAGGCACATGACAGGTGACCCGAGCCTATTCTCCAAATTGAAGAAGGTCACAAAAGGCGGATCCGTGACCTTTGGAGACAACAATGAAGGCAAGATCATTGGTAAAGGTACGATTGGAAATCCGGATACACTTCAAATCTCCAACATGTTTTTGGTAAGCAACTTATCTTACAATCTTCTTAGTATTTCGCAATTTGTTGACAATGGTTTCAATGTGTGTTTTACTCACCCTTACTGTAATATAATAAATAAAAATGGAGAAACTGTTTTAAAAGGAAAACGTGAAGGAAATATATTCACACTATCTATGGATGATGTAGTAGATGCCAAAGTTAAATGCTTTATGTCAAATGAACCCAATGTGAATTTGTGGCATAGACGTCTAGGACACATAGGTATTTCTACACTAGAAAAATTGCAACGAAAGAGCCTAGTACGGGGATTGCCTAAGCTGGATTTAGACAACTTTCAGTTGTGTGAATCTTGCATAAAAGGCAAACAAACACGTGAGTCACTTAAGCCTAAAAATGAGATAAGCACGACTAGAATACTAGAACTATTGCATATCGATTTGTTTGGTCCTAGTCGTACTACAAGCCTTGGTGGGCGTCACTATGCATGTGTAATTGTTGATGACTTTTCTCGTTATACTTGGACTTTATTTCTTGCACATAAGGATGATAGCGCCGTAGAAATCGCTAAATTAATTAAACAACTTGAAAATCAATACGGCGTAAATGTGAAAAGGATAAGAAGCGATAGAGGCGGTGAGTTTAAAAATAAAGAGATGATTTCATTCTGTGAAGAAAAAGGAATTAAACATGAGTTTTCGCCACCTAGAACTCCACAATTAAATGGAGTAGTAGAAAGAAAGAATCGCACACTACAAGAAATCGCTAGAACTATGCTTTGCGAAAATAAATTACCTAGATTTTTGTGGGCGGAAGCCGTAAATTGTGCATGCTATATTGTAAATCGCCTATCTATAAGAAAGAAAATAAACAAGACGCCTTACGAAATTTTGAATGATCGCATGCCTAAGATAGATTATTTTCGTGTGTTTGGATGCAAATGTTTTGTCTTGAATACAAAAGATAACTTAGATAAATTTGAATCCAAATCGATTGAGTGCATTTTTATTGGGTATTCCATAAATTCAAAAGCATATAGATGTTATGATCCTCTCACTAGACAAATCATAGAATCTATTCATGTTAAATTCAATGAATTTGGAGAGATTGATAAAGAAAAGGAATATGATGATGATTTTGAATTGAAACCCGTTTTGGATAAAGAAAATGAATCTTTTGATATGCATGAGATGAATGAGACACTAGAAATGCATGATCATATAGAAATGCATGATAACTTAGAAAACAATCAACCAAGATGGCATAGAGATCACCCACATGATCTCATCATAGGCGACATCACTCACGGTGTACGACCACGTAGAAGAATCACTTCGGATGAAATAAATGAATTTCATGCTATGATTTCTGAAATTGAGCCTAAAAATGTGCATGATGCTTTGAGTGATTCATCTTGGATTGATGCTATGCATGACGAACTTAATCAATTCGTTAGAAATGATGTATGGGATTTAGTGCCACGACCACAAGATAAGACAATAATAGGCACAAAGTGGGTATTTAGGAACAAAATGAATGAAGAAGGAAAGGTCGTTAGAAATAAAGCAAGACTCGTAGCTCAAGGATATAATCAAGAAGAAGGAATAGACTACGATGAAACATTTACACCCGTAGCACGTTTAGAAGCCATACGACTCTTACTTGCTATTGCTTGCATGAAAGATTTTAAATTGTATCAAATGGACGTCAAAAGTGCTTTTCTAAATAGGTTTATACAAGAAGAAGTATACGTGAAGCAACCACCCGGTTTTGAAGATTTGAAACATCCTGATCACGTGTACAAACTAAAGAAGGCACTATATGGACTAAAGCAAGCGCCTAGAGCATGGTATGATCGTTTTGCTACTTTTCTTTTAGAAAATAATTTTAAACGTGGTACTATAGATAGTACACTATTTTTGAAACAAGAAAAATCAGATTTACTTATTATTCAAATTTACGTAGATGACATTATTTTTGGTTCTACCTCACATAGACTCGTTAAGGATTTTGAAAATTGTATGAAAGCTGAATTTGAAATGTCTATGGTTGGTGAACTTAATTATTTTCTTGGCTTGCAGATTAAGCAAACGAGTAAAGGAATTCATATAAGCCAAGCTAAGTACGTAAACGACATGATCAAGAAATTCAATTTTGAAAATTTGAAACCATCACCCACGCCTATGAGTGTCACAACTAAATTAGACAAAGATGAACATGGTAAAGATGTTGATAATGGATTATATAGATCTATGATAGGTTCTTTACTATATTTAACTGCTAGTAGGCCTGACATCATGTTTAGCGTATGCATGTGTGCTCGTTTTCAAAGTCAACCTAAGGTGTCACACTTAAATGCGGTGAAAAGAATATTCCGCTATATTAAGCACACGCCCACCTTAGGTATTTGGTACGATAAGGATTCTACATTCGACTTACATGCTTATACAGATGCAGATTATGGTGGCTGCAAAATAGATAGAAAAAGCACGAGCGGAACTTGCCAATTTATAGGAAATTCCCTCATTTCGTGGTTTTCCAAAAAGCAAGCAAGTGTTGCTTTGTCCACTACTGAGGCTGAGTATATGGCTCTTAGCCTTTGCTGCACACAGTTGTTGTGGATAAAACAACAACTTTCGGACTTTGGAATTACCGTAGATAAAATCCCTATATATTGTGATAGTATGAGTGCAATAAATTTGTCTAAGAACCCCGTATTACACTCTAAGGCTAAGCATATAGAAGTTCGCTATCATTTTCTTCGTGATCACGTTAACAATGGTAATATTGTCATAGATCACGTACGCACTGAATCGCAAGTAGCGGATATCTTTACAAAGGCCTTAAATCAAGCCACATTTGAATCTCTCCGTTCTAAATTAGGCATGCTTCCTGTTGACGTGATTTAATGCGATATCATTGATGTACTTTCCTTTTGACAGGAATCTTTTGATTAACTTTCCAAAATAAAGGGGGAGAGAGAAGCATGATTTAAGGGGGAGAGAGAGATTTAAGGGGAGAGAGATCACTGATTGATTCTAATTGCATGAATCAAGGGGGAGCCGGATTTGAAATTCGAAATTCAAATTTCAAATCTGTGCATAATTCAAGGGGAGAGATAACACTTAAATCATGTACACTAGTTATTTGAAAATCATCAAAAGGGGGAGATTGTAGGAATATGAGGGTTTGAGTGATTTCAAAATAAAGAAATTTGAATATATATATATATATATATATATATATAAACGTTGGATATATATATATATATATATATACACAAGTGTACATGTATGCATGATAACTTGCCTTATTTAGCTTGTATATTATGTTGCCGAACTAACGAGCCATGAAGCTTTAAAGCTTACATCATATGGCGAACATTTGTTGAGTTTATACTATTTTCAGGTGCCACAATTAATGAACTAAAGTAGTTCATTAAGTGAAGTACTTAGTTTAATAAACTAAGTAGTTCATTAAAGGAAGATGCATTTGGAAAAGACATGAAGGCAACATGGCTATGGAAGGAAAGTTCTCTCCTCCTCCCCACATCAATTTCACACGCCATATATACATAATATATATGTATTTTCAGATTTTTTAAAAGGCACATACACATTTATTCCAACGTACTATCGACACGTTATATATCTTACGAACGTACGATTACGTCACACCACTATACTTAACTCATATTTATGAGTATATTCAGATCTTATATCATATGATATAAGATATGGTGATGAAAAATTAAATACGACACGATAAAAGGTTCTAAACCGAAATTTGTCGTATCGGGCGATACCGAAACTTCGCCAACGTGTCACGTACTTGCCATAAATAAATGGCCAGCCCATATACATCAAAATTTATTAAAAATTTCGTGCCATACACTGTATATTGAGACAAAAATACTTTCCATGTTGGCACACACAAATCATCCCACATTTAGGCCAAAATGTGAAGATTCCAATTTTATTTTTGTCACATGTTTATGGTACCACTTTAAATCAGCCAAGTGCTGAAAATTAAAGTATATATTATATATATTATGTATAACATAATATATATAGCATGTGCAAAAGTTGGAATTTAAATTAGAGAAAAATCGGGTAATCGATAAATATCGAAAATTCGGTTTTCTACGCACTTGACATGGAACGTTTTTCTTGAACATGATGTGGCACGTATCTAGACACTTTTTACATATAATATACATCTTAAAGTGTTCTAGAAAATTAAATTAAGGGCTGATTGGAATATTACATGTGTGTAATATTAAATGTGCACTATTTTACAAAGTTAGCAAAATAAATTTCAGCACATGCATATACACACTTAAACGTCACCCCAGCAGAGATGGAGCACATGTGGAGTCTTGTTGGCATGTTGATTTGTAGCGCCCCGTACTCGGCTACCCTCGTACGGTGCGCCCGCCGTACTTTCCCTTCCGGAAAAATACAAAGCGTCGATACTTAACTCGTAAAATCCATGAACAAACATGAATTACAAAGTCGCGATCTTAACAGGTTGATAAAATACGGCAGAATTTGAACCTTAATCCGAAAGCGTCAAATCGCTAATACATAGCAAAATTATACAAACTGATCCGATAGTAACTAGTCCATGAAATTAGACCAACATAACCCGAAGGAGAAACAGAAATAGCTATGTCCCATACATCCCAAAGGTTCATCAAAAATTTCCTTCTTCATTTCCTTATCAGCGGCGTCAATAGCCTATGGGTATGGCACTCGGGGCTCATCCTCAATCCACTCGACTTCCTTTCCTGGCTCTGGGGAAAAATAAATGGGTGAGCGACAACTCGCCAGCAAGTATACAATAACTCCATGCAATAAAGAGAAAATGGCATACAAGAATCAAACCCCAAATCCTTAAGTTAAATCATACCTGACAACACCTTTTCGGAACATCATACTTAAAGTCATCTCAACACTGAGTCAAAGTCTGAATGTCATCACTTAATTTAGATGCTACGTACTATAGTTAACTTCTTATTTTCATGAATGAACGTCATGCATACTGTGTATGAAAATGTGAATGCAATGAGATTTCAATGAAAAACATGCTCATAAAATACTTGTTCTTTCTTTCTTTCTTTCAAATCATAATCATCATAAAACGAGAGTGTCAGCCTATTATACCGGGCACGACTCGGTTCTTATAACATGTTCACGTTCAGGTCTATTATACCGGACCTGTACGGTTCTTATGGCTCGTCAGACCTATTATACCGGGTCTGGATCGGTTCTTATAATCATGATCATCTTCAGACCTATTATACCGGGCCTGGGTCGGTTCTTATAATCTTCAGATCAGTTTACCCCGGATCTGTGACGGGTTAAGCTGGCCAGAAGGGACGGAATTCTTTCAAAACTTATGTAAAGCATCACCAAAATCATGGGCGTGAAACATATGAGAATGCCAATGCAAATGCATGAGATGCAACATGATATAAGACACTTGTGATATCACACACAACTTTCTGCATGAGCTGGAAAAATTCAGCAACATGTCCTGTATGGTCCGGCCTTAAAATCAATCTTTTGAGCCCATTTTCCAGAAATTAAAAACATGGACATGCACCATATGATCTTGACTATATTCTGTACAAATTCCATGAACTCTTGACAAGTGTAAGTGTCTCTATAAAAATTAACTCCCAACATGGGTGCAACAGAAATTCTGCGGTACCCTTGACTCCATTCCTTACCTTGTCTCTTTCCATAGACTCATTATGGGGTTCACTTAGTACCTGGAAATCTTCCCTGTTTCCTCTACGAATAATATTCAGATACCCATTCACCAAAACAAGTCAAAATAAGTATAATACAATTCATATAAACACATAGGGTCAATCTGTCCTGTTTTTCCAGAATATTACACCAACTTCCCCTCAATAGTTTACCATCAAGATCAATAGAGAAAATCAATTTCTTTACATGGAAACTTAGCTCTATGTCTTACGTGCTTCCTGTAAAAATTTCAGGTCAATCCAAGATGTTTAAGATACTTAAATAATTTTTCTTCCTAAAGTGGTACGTCCAGAAACTGTTTTGACCCACTGGTACTAAAATTTTATTTCTGACCAATCCACAAATGATTTTCCAGAAATTCCAAAGCCACAATAAACTAGACATAATAAGCTATGACCACACCAAAAATAAGCTCAATCCAACGGTTACAAGGTCCTTAACTATGTCCGTCAATTAGGCATACAATCTGTCCAGAATTCTGTTTTCAGTCAACATGCATAGAAACATCTTTTCTTCCCTAATTTTTGTTCTTTAGCCTGTAGTCCAAGTTAATGACCATTCAATAGACTTAATAAGACTTTCCTATACAATTTCAAGTCTCCTCTTTAACATGCAAAAGTCATTCACATGAGCTATTCATTCTCCCACAAAACAGTCCCCTAATTTAACAATTTCAAAACATAAAGAGTAGCAACTTAGACATATTTTCACTAAAGTCATAACCTAGTCTTCTAGACATTCATGCATGCACATTTTCACATATATTACAAGGAATTAAAGTATACTTGCCTCTTCAACTAAAGCTTTTGTCTTTGTTTGGTTAGGAAGTGAGATGTGGTGAGATCCTTCACCCTTTTCACCTAGAGTACACGGTTTTGAGGGAGTGAAGTAAAAAGGTTAGTTCTTTATTCAAATGGAAGAACTAAGTCATCTTTAAAGTTAGAGCATCTTACCAAATAGTCTTGAAATGGAGGTTCAAGCACCTCAATGTATCTCTTCCTAAAGAAGTTGGTAGCCTTCCCTATCTCCACCTTGAACCCACGGTTTTAGCATAAAACAAGAGAATGCATGTGAGTTTCATTCTCTTAAAAGTGAGAATTCTCTTAAGGAGATTAGGAACAACACATACCTAGATGTCTCCTTGAGGTCTTGAAGTGAACTTGAAGTCCTAGCCCTCAAGATGGAAGGGCCGAAATCTCTTGATGAGGAAAGGTGGAGATTTTGCTAAGTGTTCTTGGTCTTGCAATATGAGAGAGATGCTTCTAGAATGAGTTGAATTGAGCTATGTTTGGAGGCTTAGGGGGGACGGTTTCTTTGGAGGGAATTGGGGAGATTAGGGCTTCCTTGTAACTTAACCAAGGTTAATCTAGCTTAACCTTGATTACTTTGCTCAACCATAGTTACTTTTTGCTTTAACCAAGGTTACTTTAGTTTACCATGGTTACATCAACCTTGGTTAGAGAATAGTAATCATGTAAACATTTAAAATTCCTCCATGCCTAGACAAGAAGGGTGTCGGCCTTGGTTGGGGTCTTTATGACCTCAACCACACTACTTTTTCCTTAATTGAGGTGTCTTAATTAGTTCCTTAAGTGCATGTATCATTTTATTTCTATTATTCTTTGTCTAGTAATTACTTATCTTATTATCTTAACCAATAAAATTGGCTAGAAATTCCTAGAGTCTCCATGTATAGGCCGAATTTAGGCTTCTTGGCCAATTGGTATTTCTTGTACTTTAGTTCATGTAATATATTGTTTCACCTATTTTATTGTATTCTAAAATTAGCATATGTATGCATACATATCACACATACACGTGCACACATATATGTTAATATGTATGGCCCATGTAACCCTATCTCTCATGTGCTACTCTCTTAAAGTTTCCCTTATTTAATTTGGGCTTGGTATCACCTTAATAAGAATTAAGTAAAGAGACTTAAAGAACTTAAGTAACATGCGCTAAAAGAAATTTCCGTTTTCATTCCGTCTCATATCCATAGTTTTTTTCACTTACATGATCATGTGGGTACAACATGATTGGTCAAGAATCAATCATACAATGTTGATGAATCAAAGAGAGAAGCTACAAAAGGTAAGTTTTCAACATACACCTCTCTTATGTCACATGCTGAAAATTTCAGCATGTCACACATCTTGTGGCCGATTTCTTCAACATTAAGGAGATATTTTGTTGATTTTTTCATTAAGGAATAATCAAAGGAGTTATGGAAATGATTTGAATTGTATGTAAGGTTATTAAGTGTGATATTTTTTATATCACACATGCTGAAATTTTTCAGCATGTGTGAAGTTGTTATGGCCGAATGTGACTCTCCTTTGGTGTCCAAGTTCATTCTCAATCTTGTAGCAAGACTTACCTTAAATAATGGATGTATTTTTATGGAAGAAATTCAAAGAAAAATGGAAGAAATATTGATTTATCTCATATGGTAAATGCTGAAAATTTCAGCATTAACAATGTGATATGGCCGAATTTTCAAGGGTGGAAGGAAGGATTTTTGTGTCTCACACTTTATGACAAATTGTGACTATTATGGCATGATTAATAATTGATTATTTGGCATATATTTAGTGTTTTTTTTCAGAATATCCATGTTATCAAAATGATGACAACATTGAGCCAATCAAAAGATGACAAGTAAGCAATGACTAAATGATGGTCCAATGGAGTGATGCCAAGTAAGCAAAACATTGTCACCATGATGTCTCACACACTCTCAAGCAATTAAAGGAAATTTTCAAGAGGAGAGCGAGGTGCATAGGGACGGCTGGACATTCTATAAGGAGAAGAGAAGAACAAACAAAAACAACACCAAGAATTACATTCAAAAGTGATCAAAGTGCAAAAGCTTTCTTCTCCTTCACTTTCTTTCTTTCTTCTCTTGTAAAAAGCCTATTGTATTTTATTTCTTCATTCTTGAATAGGCTTCATAGAAACCACCATTCATACATCTTTGTAAAAGATTGATCAAGGTGTGATCAATCTTCATTCTAGCGAGGTGGTGGTGTTCGTACAAATTGTACTCACAATACAAGGTTTGTAAAGGGTTGGAGTTAAGGTGTAACTCTATCAACCCTGCGGTAAGGTGTACTGCGTGTGTGAAATTAGTGTGAACCAAGGACGGTGTTCCTTGAAGACTGGAGTAGGTTGTTTATAACCGAACCAGTATAAAATTCTTGGTGCAATTTACTTTCTGCATTTACGTTTCAGTTTCTGCGCTGTTTACTCATATTGTTCACGTTCGCAAAAATAGTAAACGTTTTCTAAAAATTATAAAAATTTCCAGAAACATACATAAACGTTCTAGGGTTAATTTTGGCACAAGTTTCAATCCTTTTGGACAAGTATAGGTCAGTCAAACATCAAAAGTTCTGAGACTAGTGCAGTCTGATTTTCAGACTTGCAAAGGTTGAGACTTTGGTGGTATTTGACCTACTTTCCAAAATAGTTTTCAAAAACTGTTTCAACCCATTTCAATATAGTGTGTGAGGAGTTATTGGTCAAATTTTCAGATCATTTGGACATTCACACAAATAGGAATTAATTTTTCAAAACCATCTACCGTTTCTGGCAGATTTGCAACAATCTGAGTGCCAACGGTTTTTTGAAGGGTTAAAGGTTGAATTTTGATTTGAAATTTTTAGGGGACCCTCACAACATCTGAGGCTAAGTTCTCTCAAAATTTCATAATTTTGGAGACCTCTAACCTAGGTTTTAAAACGTTTTAAAACTGGTACTGAAAACAGAATCTGTTTTCAAAACTTGAATTGATTAGGTTTAAAGAAATTTTAAAAACCATATTTTCCGCACCACCTATTCAACCCCCCCTTCTAGTGGTGCCTTGCAGATCCTACATACATGAGAAGACAATTCCTGGTACACCGCATGATAACGAAGTTACAGAACATATGAATAAAACCATTGTGGAGAATGTATGATGCATGCTTAAAATGGATAAATTGTCTAAGTCGTTTTAAGGAAAGTTGTTAACACAACTGTCTACTTGGTCAACCGATCATTTTGGGTTCCTTTTGACTTTGACGTTCCAGAAGAAAGATGGAGCAGAAGAGATTACTACTCCCACCTGAAAGTATTTAGATGCAAAGCCTTCATGCATGTTCCAACAGACCAAAGGTCAAAGTCAGACAAAGCTATTCTTTGTATCTTTTCAAAATATAGAAATGAAGAATAGCTTCAGACATGGGATCCAAAAAAGAGGAAAGTCATCAGAAATAGAGATGTTGTATTCCAAGAACGTGAAAACTTTTAAATGATGCATGAAAGAAATCTACTACAAAAGATGTTACAAGGATAACGCTTATCCATTCATTGAACAATGACACGACTAAAGGAAATGTAGAAGAAACTAAAGAAACAGTTGATGATACTGGTAGTGCTGAGCAGAGGGAGCAAACCCTTGCATTGCAAAATGTCGATCATCAACCAAGAAGGTTTGTGAAAGAGTGTGCAGCTTCTACCAGATATCTTGAGTTCTCAATATATTCTTATGATAGATTATGAAGAACCAGAAAATTTTCAAGTAATACGATCTCATAGAGACAAAAATTGTTGGACAAAAGTTATGCAAGAAGAAATGGACTCATTGAAAAATAATCTCACTTATGATCTAGTTCAACTTTCAAAACAAAAGAAAGCTCTGAAAAAGCTAAAGAAAGATGACGATAAGATATTAGAGTACAAAGTTTGATCGATGATACAGGGTTTTGGTCAAAATAAAGGTATCGACTTTGATGAAAGTGTCTTGCCAGTTGCTAAAGCAAGTTCTGTTAGAGTTGTACTTAGTTGGCAGCTAGCTTGATTTTAGAGCTAAAGCAACTAGATGTTAAAACAACTTTCTTGCATGAAGATCTAGACGAGAAAATCAACATGGACCAACCAGAATTCTTTATAGCCAAAGGCAAAGAAGACATGGTCTGCAAGTTGAAAAAGAGTTTGTATGGATTGAAGCAAGCACCGCAACAATGGTGCAATAAGTTTGACTCATTCATGCTGCCTTAGGAATTCAATGGAATAGCTGTTAATCTTTGTGTATACATTCAAAGACATTATTAACTTGTATGTTGATGACATGATTAGTGTAAGAAAAGATAGCAACATGATCCAAATCTTAAAAAAGAAACTGTTAGAGACATTCGACATGAAAGATTTGAGTGTTGTAAAATGTATCTTAGGAATTGATATCATTCGAGATTGAGCAAGAGAAAAACTTTGGCTAGCACAAAAGGTATAAATTGAATGAGTACGTCAACAGTTTAATATGGACAAAGCTAATCTAGTTAGGATTCCACTTACTGGTCATTTTAAGCTAAGCATGAGAGAGTGCCATTCCACAAAGAAAATGAAGAAGCAATTTTATCGATTGTAGTATTCTGTAGTTGGAAGATTGATGTATGTTTTGTTCTGTACAAGGGCAGACATTGCCCATGCGGTAGAAGTTGTGAGAAGATTTCTGTCAAATTCTTGAAAGATGCATTACAAAACAGTGAAATAGATCTTTCAGTATCCTAGAGGAACTTCAAAATTATGCTTAACTTTTGAAGGTCCTATATCAACTCTTGATGGATACACGAACTTAGATACGGCTGGAGATCTACATGGTAGGAGATCTATTTTAGTTATCTGTCTACATTTGTAGGGAGAGCTATATTTTGTCAATCAAAACTTCAAAAGTGTTTATTATTGTCGACCACTGAAACATAATACATTATAGCTATATAAGTTGGTAAAGAGAGGCTTTGGATGAAACGATTTCTATAGGAGCTGAGATTCAAACAACAACAATATAGATTATATTACGATAGTCAAAGTGCTATTATTTAAGCAAGAAATACGAGGTAATATATATGAGAACCAACATTTTGATGTGTGATATCATTGGATTAAGAATGCTATTGAGGAGGCAATTGCAAATCAAGAAGATCCTCACAAACAATAACGCTACTGATGTGATGACAATAGTCATTACAAAAGAGAAGTTCAATTGGTGTATCAAGCAAGTTAAGATGAACTATCAATGAGACTCGAGTATGCCTCAAGTCTGGGGAAGAGATTTGATGGGTGCAGATGAAATGCAAAAAGAAGTTGAATGCTTTGAGACCTGATCAAAAAGGTGTTCTATTTTATTGACACAAAAAATTGGTGGCTGAAACTTTTGACAAAGTGTGAAGAAGAACAGGAATTTGAACAGGATTGCACATGCGTTATATCATTCTCACTTGCCTATAAATAGTCGTGCTTTAACAGAAGGAAAGACACAATGAGAAGTAATTCATCAGCTTCTTGTGAAAGAGTTGAGTGAAATAAAATAAAGAGAGGGAAAAAGAGTAGTAAAGTTATAATAATTTGGTATAAAAAAATATTGAGTGCTTCAATTATTTTGTATTTTTCAAGTTTAAGTCTAACCTAGTCTAAACTTGAATTGTCATCTGTATTCTTATTACTTTGAATGGTCGAAGTTGTTTTCATTGCCCGTGTTTTTCCTTCTATAGAGAAAGGGTTTTTTCACGCACAAATTTGATATTTAATTTTATTTCTATTTTATCTTGCTTTATATATGTCATATCCGACGATCCTAATGAATAAAAAATTATTATTTATGATTACATTTTATTTAGAACCGAGTCATTATTCCCAACTTAAAGAAGCATGGATACCTAAAAACGGAATGTGACTGATATAGAAAAAGAATGGTCGGAGCTTCATTTTCGCAATGAATTTTTAGCCCAAGAGGAGAGAGTCATTTTGCGCCAACTAGACAACTTTACTATTATGGAGGAGTAATGGAAGCAAAGGGACCGCACTAGCTGGATTAAGTCCATGGACAAGAACATACCCTATTTTCACTACAAGGCATCGTCACGACGGGAGAAAAATCGCATACGTATGCTACTTCGTGTGGACGGTACATCAGCAACTACGGAAGGAAATTGACTTTGGAATGAAAGCTATTTTCATTGATTTTCATCGTCTCGGATTATACAATTATATAGTGTTTACATTGTGCTATCTATGGTAATCAGGGACTTGATCATGATTTGATCTGATCCTGATACAACAAATATTTGTTACCAAAACAAACCAGATTCTATTCTTATCAAATATTCTGCCCTAACTAACATTTATTTTCATATTCTATCACTCTCCCTCAAGTTGTGCACTGGGTTCACCAATGTTCAACTTGTCACGTGTCATCTCAAACAACCGTCTCGTCACTGCTTTGGTGAGTATATCAGCTAACTGGTCTTCGGATCGTATGAATGGCATCTCAACAACTCTGTTCTCGAGCTTTTCTTGATGAAGTGACGATCAACCTCTACGTGCTTGGTCCTGTCATGCTGAAGCGGGTTTTCTGAAATACTAATCGCTGCTTTATTATCACATCTTAGCCGAGCTGGCTCTTTCTGTGGGAGTCCTAGGTCTTTCAGCAGCTTCTTTAACCACAAGACTTCCATTACCCCTTTCATAATCCCTTAGAACTCTGCTTCTGCACCTAAGTCACTGCCAACTAATGCAAAGTATCCTGACGTTGACCTTCTATCATTCGGATCTCCAACCGAATCAGCATCTGTGTAGACCTCTACATCTAGGTGACCGTTCTTTTTGAACAGTATCCCACATCCAAGTGACCCCTTTAAATACCTAACAATCCTTATTACTGCCTCCAGATGTTCTTGTTGTGGCTTATGCATGAACTGACTCACCATCCAACAGCATATGCAATGTTGGGACGGGTATGAGTCAAGTAAATCAACTTGCCGACCAGTCTTTGGTACTGCTCCCGATCCACTAGCGGTGCATCCTGATCTATTCTGAGTTTCTTGCTTGTCGTCATCGGAACTTCACACGGTTTGCAGTCCAGCATAACCTGTTTCTGTTAAGAGGTCCAGTACATACTTCTTTTGTGATATGAAGATTCCCTGGATGGATCGCTGCACTTCTATTCCCTAGAAATATTTTAGCACCACTAGGTCTTTCATCTCGAATTCTGTGAATAACTGTCTCTGTAGTTCTACCATCTCCTCCTCGTCATCTTCTGTGATAATCATAGCATCAACATAGATAATCATACATGTTACTAACCTTCCTTTCCTTTTAATGAAGAGCGTATGGTCAGCATTGCTTTGATGATATCCACACTGTTTCATAACTGATGTGAATCGCACAAACCATGGCCTCAGAGACTGCTTTAGACCATACAGAGACCGCTTCAGTAGACATACATCATTTTCACAAAAGTTCTCAAAAAAATCTTGTGGTGCATCCATATACACTCCTTCTTTCAGCCCACCATGGAGAAATACATTTTTAACATCGAATTGATGGAGTGACCACCCTTTATTTGCTGCTATAGAGAACAACACTCGAATCATATCGATCTTCGCCACTAGAGAGAAGTCTCTGCATAATCAATTCCATATGTTTGAGTGTATCCTTTAGCTACAAGTCTGGTTTTGTATCTTTCAATCGTGCCGTCTGCCTTACGTTTAATTGTGAACATCCACCTACATCCGACTGGTTTCTTTTCTGCTGCCAGTACACATCTTTCCCACGTTTCATTCTTCTCCAATGCCCTCATCTCAATCTCCATTGCGTCCCTCCATTCTTCTCTTGCATTAGCCTCTTCAACTGTTCTCGGTATATTCTCCTGACATAAGGGTGTAAGAAACCCTTTTGCCTCCTGTTTAAGTGACAAGTTCACCGGATACTTTTGGGACAGAGAAGTGTGTTCTGGAGAGTATCTTCTTGGTGGCACTCCCCTATTGCCCCTGGGAGGAAGGACCCGAACCTGATGCTCAAGGGGAATAGCATGTTCAAGGGTATTATTTAGTGACAGGGGCTCATCTGGAGAGTTAGTGATCGGAAGGTTTGAAATAGAAACTATTGTTAAAGACAAAAGTTCATCGTTACTTACCTCAGTCGGTTCATCCTCATGATGATCATTGGGACATGTACTGAGTGGTTCAGTCAATCCTCAATTGTTTAGGGTTGTCCGGTGGTACCATCTACTTGTCTTTGTTGGCCAGTCACAGGGCTACTACAGTTATGTAACCAGTCGAAGGGCTCATCATCGAGTCTCTCCCCCTAAGTTGAAGACTGGGTACTATAAAAATATTCTGTTTCAAGGAATGTACAATCCATAGTGACATGTACTCGTTTCGTGGTGGGATTGTAACAACGGTAGCCCTTTTGTTGAGTTGCATAGCCCATAAAGACACATTTGTTAGCACATGGATCGAGTTTCGTGCACTCAATTTTGGGGATGTGTGTGTAGACGGAGCATCCAAATACTTGAGATGGAAGAGTTAGGATAGAGGGTATACTGACTTGGGTAGAGAGGACGTGTAGAGGAGTTTTTGAGGCTAGAACTTTTGTGGGTAACCGGTTTATGAGATATACTAACGTAGCAATTGCTTCGAGCCAAAAAATTTGGGGACATTAGACTCAATCATCATGGCTCAGGTCATTTCAAGAATGAGTCAGTTTTTTGTTCCGCCACTCCATTTTGTTGAAGAATGTAGGAACACGATGTTTGATGGACAAGGCCGTGATGACAGAAGAAATCCTGGAGATCGGTGGACATATATTCACCCCCATTGCCTGTTCGAAGAATTTGTATTGTCTTCTAGTATAGAGTTTGGACCAGTTGGTAGACATCACGGAAGTGGGTATTAACTTCAGATTTATGTTTAAGAAAATATACCCATACCATTCGGGAGAAGTCATCGACAAATGTGACAAAGTAGTGGAATCATTGTGGAGTGGACACAGGTGCTGGACCCCACACATCAGAATGAACCAGAGAGAAAGCACTGTCAACTCGTGTATTATTCGGTCGAAAAGTACTTTTGTGCTGTTTAGCACGGATGCAGGTTTTACACTGGAAATGTGGTATAGATTGTTTAAACAAACTGGGAAACAGAAGTTTAAGATAACTAAACGAAGGATGACCCAATCGACGATGCCACAACCATAGTTGCTGATGGACTGTCCCATGGGCAAGCATAGACTGACCTGTTAGGTGACCTCATCAACGTAGTAGAGACCATCCCGTTCAGTACCGCATCCAATGATCACCTTCGTTTGAATGTCCTGAAAGAGGCAAAAACGAGGGTATATGAGTACGACAAAGTTGTGTTGTTGAGTAACTTGACTAATAGTTTAGACGATAAACTAGGGACATATAAGCAATTAGACAACGTAAAGTACAGAGTAAGGTAATTGAGCCAGTCCTATGGACGTCAACCAAGTCAACGTTGGCGGTTTCAATTTTGGTTTTATGTGGGTTACGAAGGACAGAAAAATCGCTAGGATCATAGGATGATATCTGTGGCGCCATAGTCTAAAATCCAGTTAGTGTATTTATGTGGTATTGTAGGGTTGGTTAGAGGATAATTGGTTATTTTGGAGGGCATGTGGTGGGTTTGGAAAACAGCCGACTGGATGGAGGGGATATATGGACTGGCTTGACATACTTTAGCTGACAGTGGCATTTTCGTCTTTTGAGGGTTTGAGGGTTCGGTAATTAAATCCCAACCCTCACTTGGAATCATTAGGGTCCGGCCCCTTTCCTCTCAGCCGCCTCTGGAGCCCGCTTCTTTTTCGTTTGTGTTCTCCTTACCTGCTGGGGTGGAACCAGTGTTGCTGTCGCGGGAACGGATGGCACTGGCGCTACCCTCATCGCCATTGATGCTAGCTACTGCTCCGGTATTTCCTGCGATGATTCCATGTGTTGTTTTCTATCCGATGCTGTCATTCTGTCTTGGTAGTCATGGTCACTCCGCGATGATAACTTTGAGCGAAGATTTCGTCTGACTGCTGCCTCTTCCTGCATGGTGTCTAGATTTTAGTTAGGGGTGAGAAAGGTATTTTGGATTGTGATGAACAAGTTCTGAGTCCAAAGGAAAAATCTTCCAATGAACAGATTTATGAGATTTTCCCTTTTTTTGTGTTTGGTGCTTTGAATCTGACAATTGACGGTGTAAAAAATTTCTGAGTTCTGTAGAAAAAAACGTTTTCCTGTTCTCTGTTTGAGACATTTTTTCTGGGAATGTCGCTGTTGATGGTGTTGTTTTCGGTAGGGTTGTTTTCGGAATGGTGATGACCCTGTTTCTGAAATCCAAAAAACGGGTTATTGTTTTGGCTGGTTTCTTTGGTGTTTGTGTTGAAGGTTTGAAGGATTCTTTCTCGTCTCTGGTTGCTGATTTCTCTAGTTTTTCGATTTGAACCGAAGACTGATTCTTTTTGCTGCAATCAGTCACTAGAACAGTTATGAATCTTGGATAGTTCTGAGTCCAAGGATCTACACTGCTCTGATGCCATGAAGGAAATTGACTTTGGAATGAAACTTATTTTCATTGATTTTCATCGTCTCGGATGATACAATTATATGATGTTTACATCGTGCTATCTATAATAATCAGGAGATGATTTGATCTGATCCTGATACAACAAATATTTGTTACCAAAACAAACCAGGTTCTATTCTTATCAAATATTCTATCCTAACTAACATTTAATTTCATATTCTATCAACTACAACCTGAGGGGTTGGAGGACACTGCGGTTGATTATTTTCATTACATATATACATCCCCTAGTCCACCATCTGGGTATTTTGATGACCTTCAGTTTCGTCAACTATCGAGCATCTGGCAGGAGAGGCTGTCCGCTCCATATTAGCAGGATTTGCACCATGCTTTCAAACAGCTCCATGAGAAGAAATTCTCGGGCAGGACGGAGTGCATGTAATATTTCTTCAATGATTTTGGCAAGTCATTGGTGCGGATTTGAATCATATATTTCTGAACTGTTTGAATCATAACGTTGTGTTGTCTTTAATCGCACATTTATTGTTCTCATTCCTAACTGCAAGTCCCCTTCCAGATTTCTGATTATGGGACCATTTCATGGGTTCAAACTATCTAAATGGTTTTGGTCAAAAAGAATACTGTGAGCTGGTTGGCATATTTTCGTAAAATCATAGCCGGGGTTCACAATTTTTAACAAAAGGAATGGGCAGTTTTTTGCACATTGAAGCACACGTTTTTTATTCATTTTTTTGTCCATGATCTTTTTTCTTCAAAAGAGAAGGTTTTTCACGTAAATTTGGTATCTATTACTTCTTTTGGTCGCCTGTAGACATTATTTGAATTATAGAATTCTTTCTCTTCGAACTGGCAGTTCCTTATGGTCCTACGTCCTAAGTTCGAGTAGCTCTGGGTTTCTTCGGCTGCATGGATCTCTCCTTCCCACAAACTTTAGCAGAAGTTGAGATCTAATCCATTAAATATAGATCTGGTGAATTTGAAATCACTATGATTTTCACCAATCTTTTAGCTTGTTTGTTATTTATGAACCAATGCATGTTTGTGTCACATGACTGCCATGTGCAATGATTATAGTAAATATAGTAAATTATTAGATACGATTTTATTCCGTTTAAAACTAGACCGTTACTCCGAACACCTCTAGTCTGCGTAACTCAATTTACAAATTGGTGGCTCGCATGATTTTGAATCGTATGAAATTTGTTATTGGTGATCTTATCTTCCCACCACAAATTCCCTTTGTCGGTGGGAGCCTTATTACAGAAAATTCTAGCACTACCTTTGAGGCGTTTCATTCAATGAAACATCGCTGCAATTTGGTTTGACAAGCATGTGGCTATTAAGCTTGATGCGGCGAAGGCGTTTCATAGAATAGAATAAGGCTATCTTTCGCAGGTCAGAAAAGCTATGTGCTTACCAGCATATTCTATTCATTTGATTATGTAGTGTATCTCCTCTTTATCTTACCAGGTTCTAGTAAATGAGCATCCCACATGTGCTATCATTCCCACACATGGTATTCGGCAAGGCAATGTGTCAAATTTCAAATTAATTCAAAGAAAGAAGGAGACAACCACGTGATCAAAAGAAAGAAACATAGAAGAGGATTGAGAGGAAGTAGAAAGTTTGGATAATTTTTGTAACTGCTTCATTCGATTCATCACTTTTGCTATAGTTGGTTGTGACCAACAAAACAGAGAGGGGAACGAAATTAAAAGTGGCTTTACAAGTTTGTCCTCCGTTTACATCATTTTACTTTATTAATCCAGGAGAATACTTGTCATTGCAACACGTTTAAACTGTTCCCGCCTGATCTTCCTTCTTCTGCCTTGGATTGCAGCTGCAATCCAACTTCTTGATCTTTATTTCTTCAATCCAACGTGTCCACAATATCCCTTAAACCTTAGTTCCAGCTATGGTTCAACAGTCCTCCACTTCTCCATACTACTATAACCGGATTATGCTTCTTTGGAAGCTGAATTGCTTGTGTTCGTTGCTGCGTTCCTTCAACTACCTTAAGATGCTGTTCATCAGTGCAGTCAGAATGCTTAACCTCTTTGAATCCAAGTCCTTTGTGAAAACATCTGCCAGTTGAAGTTCTGTTCTGATTGGCATGGGCCTAATCACTCCTTGAAATTTTATCTCACAATGTGATAGTCTATCTCAATGTGCTTGGCCCTTTCATGAAAGACATAGTTCTTTATAATGTAAATTGCACTTCTGTTGTCACAAAATACCTCCACTGGTTCTGAATGCAATACTTGTAAATTCTTTAGTAAATAGAGAATCTATTGAACCTCACAAGTTGTCAAGGCAAGAGCTCTATATTCAGCCTTAGATGAAGACTCTGAGACTGTGGTCTGTTTCTTGGTCTTACAAGACACCAAGGCATGTCCGAGGAACATACAGTAGCCTATTACTGACTTTTTACTCTCCACACAGCCCCCAGTTTGAGTTTGAAAATGCTGTCAATTTGAGTGATCCTTGGATAGGAAAGAGAAGTCCTTGCCCAAGAGACCCTTTGAGGTACCTTAACATACTTTGAGCAGCTTTCCAATGCATCTCTGTAGGTGTATACAATAACTGACTTAGTTACTGTACAATATAACTAATATCAGGTCATGTGATCGTTAGGTACAACAGTTTCTCAATCAATCTCCTATAGCTTTACACATCTTCAAAGGTGGGTGAATCATTGTGTGCCAACTTCAAATTTTGTTCCATTGGCTGTTAACAGTTTTGGATGCTAGGTGTCCTGTGTCCTCCAATAATTCTATAGTATATTTCCTCTGACACACCATGAACCCCTCCTGAGACCTGACCACTTTCAAGCCTAGGAAATATCTGAGCTCCCTAAGATCCTTGATTTTAAAAGAACAATGAAGACTATGCTTGAGAGACTGAATGGCATGTAAGGAGTCACTGGCAACCACAATGTCATTGACATAGACTAAAAGAACCAGAAAGGATCATTGGTGTTGTCTGGTAAATATGGTCTAGTCCTTTTTAGACTGTGTGTAGCCTTTAGACGTGAGAAATGAGGCTAACTTTGCATTTCATTGTCAGCTAGCTTGTTTGAGACCATACAGAGTGACTTGTGAAGCTTACAAACAAGCCCAGGTGAAGTATTGAAGACCTTAGGAGGAACCATATAGATGTCTTGGTTCAAATCTCCATGTAAGAAGGCATTGTTGACATCTAGCTGGTGAACAAACCACCCCTTAACAGCTGCCAAAGCCAACAACAGACGGACTATGGTCATTTTGGCCATAGGAGAAAAGTGTCCCCATAATCAATACCTTCTTGTTGAGTATACACCTTAGCAACAAGTCTGGCTTTAAACCTCTCTACACTGCCATCAACCTTTCTTTTGATCTTATATACCCACTTGCATCCAATGGGCTTCTTGCCAGATGGTAATGGAACAAGACTCCAAGTATGATTGGCCTCCAAGACTGCTAGCTTCAAGTTCATAGCCTCCTGCAAATTGCACTGGGTCAGCTGCTTGCTGATAAGACTGAGGATCTTGTTGTAAACTAACATTAAGTACATAGTTTTTAAAGTTAGAAGCTAACTGATCCAGAGAGTAGTATTGTTCAATAGGATAAGGCAAAGAACAACTGATATGTGATGCAAACAAGTGATTGCAGTGATAGTCATTTAAATAAGATGGTGGTTTTCGAGTTCTGATGGGACGTGTGAGAACATCAAGTGAAGATGGAGTGGTTGGAGGTGCGGAAGGAGAAGTAGAGGCGTTGTCATGAGCACATTATCCTCTTGTCTAAAGATAAGAAGAATATCAAGGGTAATGTGCGGAGGAGATGAGGAAGGTGTAGCTGATTGTGTTGAGGAGGAAAGTGTAGAAGTGGAAACAAGATCATGAGAATGAGGGATTGGAGAAGGAATGCTAGGAGATGATAATGATGAACGAGGAGTTGAGTCATGAAAGGGTGTTGAAAGGTAAGGTGTTGCAGGAAGCACTGATAAGGAAGGAAAAAATGAGAAAGGCCTATCTGTGGAAGAAGGTTGGAGTAGAGTGGTGTAAGAAAAGTGGGTCTCCACAAACTACACATCTCGAGATATTATGATAGCTTTAATTTCCATGTTTTGCAAAATATACCCCTTGGTTGTAGAAGGAATGACCAAGAAGAGACATGGAATGGACATGGGAGCAACTTGTGTTTATTAGGTGTAGTATTGTAAGCATAGGCTAAGCATCCAAATACCCTAAGGAAGAAAATTTCATAGGGAGATTCGTGTGATAGAATGGGAGTAGGGATAAGATTTATCAGGTGCATTGCATGTGAAACAGAAAACCCCCAATAAGGCATAGGCATTTGTGCTTGAAATGCAAGTGACCTAGCCACCACTAGGATTGTTGGTGCTTCCTTTCTGCGAAACTATTTTGTTGTAGGGTATAAACACAACTGGTTTGGTGTATGATGCCATTATTCAGGATAAATTCAGGCATCTTAAATTCCACAGCATTATCAGTTCTTAATACTTAACACTTCTTTCAAATTGAGTACGCACATAGTAATAAGCATTGAAGAACATGTCAAGCCTCAACTTTAGATTTTAGTAAATACAGCCAGGTATGTCTAATGTAATCATCAACAATAGTAAGAAAGTATTTCTATGCATACAATGTAGGATGCCTATTTGGGCCTCATATGTCTACATGAACCAGATCAAAGGGTTAGACAGAATTTGAAACAGAAACAGGAAATAGTGATCTCTTTAGTCTAGCTAATAGGCAAACTTTACAAGGTTCATCAAGACAGTCTGCTGGAATGGAGGCATCATATCTATGAATTTCCTTTATTCTGGAGATTGAGGCATGCCCCAATCTGCAATGCCACAGCATAGTTGGAGAAGTAAGAACAAAAGTTGTAAAGCAAAGACTTCTGTTGTGGTGTCACTCCATAAAGATAATACACACCATGAGACAATCTAGATAAACCAATCATCCTCTTAGACAATTGATCCTGATGAAACAAGAGGAACCAGAAATTTGAATGAGCAAATTAGGATATGAGGCCAACTTGCTTAATGAAATCAGGTTGTAGGCAAAAGAGGGCACATATAGAACATCAGAAAATGTAAGTAAAGAATTAGTTGCAACTGAACCAATATGAGTGGCTGGAACATAAACTTTTTTGAAAAATTTATGACAACATTGTTTACAGGTATAAAGGACGAGAAAATAAGACTGGAAGCAATGTGATTAGTAGTTCCAGATTCCAAGACCCAGGTACTTGAAATGTCAGAATCAAAATTACCCTTCATCTTACCAACTTGAGCAGACAGTACAGTACTTTGTGCAACTCCACCTGCACTCCTTTCTGAATATTCATCATGCTTGTTGAGCCAATTGAGTAGCTTCTGGTTCTGCTGGGTCAGAACCAAGGATTGTAGTGTTTTGTTCATCTGAGTGTCTTGTGGCTCATCAACTCCAACTTTCTGTTGCTTCACTAAAGTTAACCTGGTTTCTTGGATTGAAACCAAGAAGAAAACCATGATTTTTATAGCATCTATCAACTGTGTCCCTGCATTCCACAATGAGCGCAATGAAAACGTCTTACTCCATCAGAACTAGATCTTCCCCCTCTTCTAAAACCTGTTGGTTGTCCTCTGCCCGAATATGCAACAAACTATCTGACAACTGCCCCTTTGCCACCAAGGCAGTAGGATTACCATCTAAAGTACCACCACCACTATCAGCTAACATCTTCTTTCATACTTCAAGGCCATAGAGAAGGTTGTGCTTATGTCAGACAGAGGTGTGAGAATAAACACTTGAGATTTAACTGGCTCAAAATTATCATTAAGAGCTTTAACAAATTTGATGACATAGTCATCTTCCACAAATCTTTTCATTTTTATAGAAACATCACATCTACACCCTCTACATGTTCATGTGGGAATATGCCTCACAGCCATCAACTCTTCCCAAACAATCTTCAAATTGGCGAAATACTCACTAACACTTAATGTTTCCTGTATAATACTATATGTCTCCAACAAATCCGATAATCTAAAAGGATCTGTGCTGCTATACCTTAGTTGAAGATCATTCCAAGCATCATAAGCACTGTCAAACCACATAATGCTTTGAGCTATTGAATGAGACACTGAATTCATCATCCATGACTACAACATTGCGTTAACCTGTCTCCAAACCAAATACCGAGGATCAATTGTAGGTGGCCTTTGAATTGTGCCATCTATGAAGCCAAACTTGTTTTTAACAACTAACGCTATTTTAAAGATTTGACTTCAGGTGTGATAGTTGTATGAATTCAAGGGAGACTGGGCTAACACAATGGCTAGAATGTCATTAGGATGCAAATAATAGGGGCTCTTCAACGGATTCTCAGGAATCGAATTTTGATTCCTCCCCTAAACCAAACACTACGTTCTGCAAGGGACTATCACCTGATGGAACTTGATTCAATCTAGAAGTTGTAAGACTACCGTTTTGTGTTTCCATCTCACTCAAAAATTTAATCAACACACATCAACTGTTCCGAAGAGAAATTAAGCTTCAATCAAATGAACAAGACAATTCAACAACTACAGTAAACACACATTACAAGCAACCAATTCTCTGATACCATTTCAAATTTCAAATTATTCGAAGAAAGAAAGAGACAACCACGTAATCATAAGAAAAACATAGAAGAGGATTGAGAGGAAGAAGAAAGTCTGGACAGTTTTGTAACTGTTTCATTCGATTCATCAGGTTTGCTACAGTTGGTTTTAACCAACAAAACAGAGAAGGGAACGAAATTAAAAGTGGTTTTACAAGTTTGTCCTCCGTTTACATCACTTTACTTTGTTAACCCAGGGGTATAATCTTTATTTCTCCAATCCAACGTGTCCACAATATCTCTTAAACCTCAGTTCCAGCTATGATCTAACGGTCCTTCACTTCTCCATGCTACTTTAACCGGATTGTGCTCATTTGGAAGCTGAATTGCTTGTGTTCGTTGCTGCGCTCCTTCCACTACCTCAAGGTGCTGTTCATCAGCTGCAGCCTTGCATCCTTCAATACGATGTTATATCCCCATTCTTTTTTACCGTTTGCGCAGAAGGTCTCACTGATATTCTCAACCGTGCAGCAACAGGAGATGATTTTTGGGGTCGGTCTTTTTGGAGGAATGGCCCTATTGTCACCCATCTTCTCTTTACTGAAGACAACCTAGTTTTCATGGATGCTAGGCAATAAGGTTGTGGTACAGTGGCCAATATCCTCAAAAAGTATGAACTTGTTTTAAGGCAGTCCGTTCAAGTCGTCGTTGTTCGTAAGGCGTATCGGGTGTTTGTTGGGAGGTCATTACTGCTAAGTTAGGCATACCAGGGTACGTGGAAAGGCAAATATCTAGGCCTCCCATTTATGACTAGATGTTGAAAACAGGTCTTTAGCTTCGTTCGAGATAAGGTACTTAAGAAGATGAGCGGATGGAAGTAAAGGCTTCTCTCTTTGGATGGGAAAGAAATTTTAATTAAAGTGGTTACTCAAGCAGTGCCCATGTATGTGATGGAGAGCTTTCTCTTGCCCACTGGATTGATTAAGGATCTTGCTATGCAGATCAAAATTTTTTTTGAAGGAAACAAAGATAACATTTCAAAAATTCATTGGAAATCATGGCAGGCATGTTGTGCTCCTAAGAAGGGTGGAGGGCTTGGATTTAGAGAGCTTGAAGTATTCAACCGAGCTCTCTTGGCTAAACAGGTTCGCACCTTCTCCGGAACCCCAATTCCTTGGCGTATGGTATACTACAAGCAAAGTACTTCCGTTCTTTGCACATTTCGCAAGCAAGTTTTGGGTCTAGGCCCTCTTTTTGTGGAGATCTTTGCTGGTGGTACGTGATCTTCTAGTGGCTGGTGAGATGAGATAGAAGGTAGTTTCTGGTACATCCGTCTCCATTTATCATGATCCATGGATACCTCTCGAACGTAAGTTCCAGCCAATTTACACAGATGCTGGCCTCTGGGTGGATGCATGGGTTAATTGGTTGTTGATGCTGTTGGAGAAATTGGAAAGCAATTGAATGACCAAGTTGCAAAATATGGTTAGCAACGTATTTTGAGCTGAGTTATAATTAATTTTTATTAATGACAAGTGAAAACTAATAAACTCTTAATTATCTACGTAACGAGTAGCGTATTTTAGAGTTTGAAATCACTCAATTATGATACAGGGTGAATGAGAAATTAATACTCAAAGTAGGGGTAAAGCAATTTGAATGTCGGTTGCTTAACCGTAATTCAAATTTGAAAATAGGTTAATTCAAATTCAAATTTGAAAAGCGGTTATCTGATCTAATGGCAGCAATCTGATCCGACGCTTGTGGTTAAATTGACAATTAACCACCCAAATCTGTTTTTTCCCGATATATACCAGGCCAAGGCAGTATTCTGCTTTCCATCCTATTTTCTCCTCCTCTCCTCCTCTACATACACATGTTCTTCTCCTCTCTCTCCTTCTACATTTTGCATCAAGTCCGAGAAGTTCAGGGCAACTTACAGGTTCATAAAGTTCATACATTGCAGTGCCGCTCGTCTGAACTGACTTCCGTTGTATCCTGGGAGACAATTGCTCCATTCGGTTAGGCACAATATTCCAGAGCAGTACATCTTAAGGACAAGTCCTGGACTCACCCTGGATCTCTGCTCAGCTGAGCTGTTGAGGTTATTGTCAAGCTGAGCTTTGTTTTGTGTTATGCTCTGCTGAACGAAGGACAGCGCAGTACTGTTGTGTATAGTATTTTCCGAACTGAGCTCTGCTGTGGGCTGAGCTCTGCTGTTTGGCTGAGAGCATTCGTTGTTCTACAGCACTGTCGTGCTTGAGTTCTGCTTGTGTGCTGAGCTTGGCTGAAGCGGCTGAAAGCACAACTGTTGGTCAGTTGTGCTGAGGTGCCGAGGTGGCAGGTCGGCCATCAGTTCAGAACGTAAATAAATTCCGAATTTGAATTATTCTCAACAATTCTTATGACGTATTGGTTTTGATTCTGTACTAATTCTAGTTTGTTTTTGACATATTACAGAAACTAAATAAAGAACGCAAACTCTAGCTCGGTTCAAGTCGCAGACTACACAGTTCTGCTCTTATGGCACCAAATGCTGAGGTGTCTAGTCATGCCCCTCCTGCACAGGGTCCTATAGTGGCCCAAGTAGAGAAGCCTGAGAAGTTCAGTGGGAGCTTCGTCAGGCGCTGGCAGCAGAAGATATTGTTCTTCTTGACTGCCATAGGATTGGCTTCATTCCTGACCGAGGACCCACCTGTGGTGGATCTTGAGGAGGACCTGACCCAAAATATGGAACACAAACTCTTTGTTAAATCATGGAACTTCAACAATTATGTTTGCTTGAGCCATATTTTGGGGTGCTTTGAAAACTCCTTGTATGTTTTGTACTGCACGTACAAAACCGCAAAGTCTTTGTGGCAGGCTTTGGAAAAGAAATACCGTACGGAAGATGCCGGCACTAAGAAATTTATTATGGCAATTCTTGGATTTCAAAATGTCTCATTCTCGCACAGTTGTTTCTCAAGTTCAGGAACTTCAGACGTTGGTAGCCGAGATAGAAGAGGAGGGCATGTTGCTCGGTGAATTTTTTGTGGTGGTTGCAGTGATTGAGAAGCTACCTTTTCGTGGACGGAATTCAAACTATCTCAATCACAAGAGAAAGGAAATGACATTGGAAGATCTGATTGTTCAACTCTGTATAGAGGAAGACAATCGCAGATCTGAGAGAAAGCAACAATCAAACTCTGGTCAGGCCAAGGCCCATGCTGCAGAGGCCAAGAAAAAGAAGGGTCAACTTGGGGTGAACAAGAAAGACAAACAGATAGCCAAGAAGTTCATCGGGAAATGCTACAACTATGGCATTCAGGGGCATGTCAGCAATGAGTGATAGAAGCCCAAGAAGAAGCAGACCAAGGCAAAGGCAAACATCGTTGATGCCATGGATGATCTAAACCTCTATACGGTGGTCTGAGAGTGCAACATTATGAGGAACATGCGTGAATGGTGGCTCAATACAGGCGCCACAAGACATGTCTGCTCTAGCAGAGAGATGTTCATGGAGTATCAGCCGGGGAACAATGAACAACTTTACATGGGGAACTCAGCCTCATAGAAGATCGAAGGCAAGGGCAAAGTTGTTTTGAAGCTGACTTCGGGGAAGCATCTTACTCTGCAGAATGAACTGTACGTCCCGACATTCGGAAGAATTTAGTATCTGGAGCTCTTCTAGTCATGCATGGTTTTAGACTAGTTTTAGAGGCCAATAAAGTTATTCTTTTGAAAAATGACATGTATTTTGGGGAAGAGGTACTTGACAAATAGGATGTTCAAATTAAATCACATAACTATTATACCAAAGAAAGATTTGCCCAGGGAGGCTAATGATATTGCTTCCTCTTCTGTTTACATCCATGAGTCTTTTGTTTATGACATTTTCGTTTGGTGGCATGTTAATTATAAGTCAATACAACGAATGGTTAATCTTGACTTGTTGCGCATATTAAATTTTGATAATGAAAAAAGCCAAATATGTGTTGAAGCGAAGATGGCAAATGTACCATTTCCTTCAATAGAAAATAACACTAAACCTTTTGATCTAATTTATACCAATGTGTGTGATTTAAAATTTGTGCAAATGAGAGGTGGTAAAAAGTTTTGTAACTTTTATCGACGATTGTACACGATAGTGTTATGTCTATTTGCTAAGTAGCAAAGATGAGGCTATTGATGCTTTCAAAGACTATAAAAGTGAAGTTGAAAATCCACTTAGCAAACAAATTAAAGCAATTCGCAGTGATAGAGGTGGCGAATATGATGCACCGTTTAGTGAATTCTGTTCAGAACATGGCATTATTCATCAAATGACTGCATTATATTCACCTCAATTGAGTGGCATTGCTAAACGCAAAAATCTAACTCTAAAAGAGATGATGAATGCTATGTTGATAAGTTCGGCTTACCTTAAAACCTGTGGGGGAAGCCGTTCTCTCAGCTAACGTCATTTTGAATAGAATTCCATCTAAAAAGATGGATGAAACCCCATACAAGCTTTGGAAAGGCCACAATCCTAGCTACAAATAATTGAAAGTGCGGGGGCCTCTGGCAAAGGTTGTTGTACATAAACCAAGAAAAGTGAGAATTGTGCCTAAAACGGTTGACTGCATATTTATAGGATATGCAACTAACAGTAGTGCATATCGTTTCTTGGTAGAAAAATTGGATATTCCTGACATAAATGAAAATGTTGTCATGGAGTCAAGGAATGCAGTGTTCTTCGAATATGTCTTTCTGAGGAAAGACAAGAACTATGAAAAAACAAGAACTGGTAAGCGAATGCTTGAGGCGACTCCTCAAGGAAATGAGAAACTTCGTCAAAGCAAGCGTGACAGATTATCAACTTCGTTTGGTCTGGATTTTCTAACTTATATGATAGAAAATGAGCCAAGAAACTTTTTCGAGGCGATGTCAACTCCAGAAGCTCCTTTTTGAAAAGAAGTAATTAATAGTGAGATAGACTCAATTCTTCAGAATCACTTTGGGAGTTGGTTGACCTTCCACCGGGAAGTAAACCACTCGGGTGCAAGTGCATTTTCATGAAGAATATGGGTCTATCGAAAAGTACAAGACTAGGTTGGTAGCTAAAGGATATCGACAGAAGGAAGGCTTTGACTTTTTTGATACCTACTCACCAGTAACTACAATGATTTCTATAAAGATGCTAGTTGCTATTTTTGCAGTCTATAATTTGAAAATCCATCAGATGGATGTAAAGACTGCTTTTCTGAATGGTGAGTTGGATGAAAAAATCTATATGGAACAACCTAAAAGGTTTGTGGTTCTAGAACAAGAATCGAAAGTCTGTAGACTTGTCAAGTAGCTGTACAGACTTAAACAATCGTCTAAACAGTGACACTTGAAATTTGACCAGGCTATGCTAGCTAATGGTTTTAAGATCAATGAGTGTGACAAGTGTGTCTATATCAAGAACACATAAAATGCATATGTGATAGGATGTCTCTATGAGACGACATGCTGATCATAGAAAGTACTCGGGATATCATCTTAAATACAAAGAAGATGCTGATGAGGAGCTTTGACATGAAGGATATGGGAGTTTCTAATGTTATTCTAGGAATTAAAATTTATAGGATAACCGAAGGACTCGTGTTGTCACAAACTCACTATATTGAATCTGTTCTAAAACGTTTTGATATGCTTGATGTGAAACCAATGAAGACTCCACTCAACTTAAGTATACATTAAGGAAGAATCTAGGCGAGCCAGCAGCTCAATTGGAGTACTCGCAAGTAATTAGAAGTCTGATGTACATAACGAACTGTACAAGGCCAGATTTAGCATGCTCAATAAACAAATTGAGCAGGTTTACATGTAATCCAAGTGATGAACATTGGAATGCTCTGAATAGAGTAATTAGATACTTGAAATATTACTATGGATCTTGGACTACATTATTCAAGATATCCAGCAATGTTGGAAGGCTATTGTGATGCCAACTGGATATCTGAAAGTAAATATTCTAAGTCCTCCAGTGGATATTTATTCATGTTGGTGGAGGTGTTGTGTCGTAGAAATCCAGGAAGCAAACGTGCATAGCTCTTTCCATGATGGAAGTGGAGTTTATAGCACTTGGTAAAGTCGGGGAAGAAGCTGCATGGCTTCGGAATTTCCTGGAAGACGTGCCATGCTAGCCTAAGCCAATCGCTCCTATTAGCTTACACTGTGATAGTCAGTCAGCTATTGGACAAGCACAAAACAACATCTATAATGGTAAGTCTCGACACATGCATTGGAGACATAATACCATTAAAAAGTTGATCTTTAATGGCGTGATTTCCATTGATTATATAAAATCAAAAGAGAATCTTGTAGATCCGCTTACAAAAGGCTTGCCTAGAGATCACATATCAATTTTCACAAACGAAATGGGACTAAAACCTATAATGCATGAATCTTTGTAATGGTAACCCACCTTGTTGACTAGAGATCCCAGAATCTTGGTTCCATGAGGCAACTAAATTATGAAGTTCAGTGAGCACTTACCCATTATGTTAAATGAAAGTGCTGTCTGCAGAAGAATAAGGGTAAGCTAAGGCTTTTAATGGTTTCTGTATCTTGATATAGCAAGTGGGGTATGGCAGAATACTCTTGATAGGAAATACATATGTAAGTGTGAATTGTGACCGCTTCTGTGAAGATTTTGTAAGGCCAAAGTTCTCTAATACACTTTTTGAAACCAGGTGGTTGATGGCCAAAATAAACACAATCATGAGAACCAAAAAGGTGTTAAAGGAAATGTTGTGTGAGTATTATTATCTAGGTTCTCACTAATGGCCGGTTAGTTCAAGACATCACGTCACTAATTAGCTAGGTGAATGCGATAGTATATCACTAAGAAAGGTTCAAAGCCAGAAGCTACCTCATCTAATGCAACATTTTCTTGTCTGGATTCTTTGTAGAGTCTGCATAAACACTTGCATTAATTCCCATTCATATGGAGGATTTTTGGAGAAATTGGAACGTTGCAAGATGTAGTTAGCAACGTATTTGAGCTGAGTTATAATTAATTTTCATTAATGACAAGTGGAAACTAATAAACACTTAATTATCTACTTAATGAGTAGATGATTTTAGAGTTTGAATCACTCAATAACGATACTGGGTGAATGAGAAATTAATGCTCAAAGTATGAGTAAAATAATTTGAAAGTCGGCTCCTTAACCATAATTCAAATTTTAAAATAGGTTGCTTAACCATAATTCAAATTTAAAAAGTGGTTATTTGATCTAACGGCAACAATCTGATCCGACGGATGTGGTTAAACTAGCAATTAACCACCTAAATATGTTTTTCTCTATAAATACCAAGCCAAGGCAGTATTTTGTATCCATTCGATTTTCTCCTCCTCTCATCCTCTACATACACGTGCTCCTTTCCTTCTACATTTTGCATCAAGTCTGAGAAGTTCAGGGCAACTTACAAGTTCGTAGAGTTCATACGCTATAGTGCCGCTCGTTTGGACTGACTTTCATCGTATCCTGGGATACGATTGCTCCATTCGGTTGGGCACATTATACTGGAGAAATACGTCTTAAGGATAGAGTCCTGGACTCATTTGGGATCTCTGCTCAGCTGAGCTGTTGAGTTTATTGCTAAGATGAGCTCTGCTGATCGAAGGACAGGGTAGCACAGTTGTGTATAGTATTTGTCGAATTGAGCTCTGATGTGTACTGAGCTCTGGTGTTTAGCTGAGAGAATTCGTTGTTCTGCAGCACTGCCGTGTTGAGCTCTGTCTGCTGAGATCGGCTGAAGCGGCTGAAAGCACAACTGTTGGTCAGTTGTGCTGAGGTGCCGAGGTCGAAGGGTCGACCATCAGTTCAGAACACAAACAAATTGTGCAGAATGGACTGATCTGATCTTACTGATCAATCTGACTTCAGTTCAGCTCAGCTGGAAGGCTTGATAGCACAGAACTGCTATTCTGAAGTGCTATATAGCTCATGTCAGCAGGTCGACTGACTGTTCAGAACACAAACTCAAATTTCGCCATATGAACTGTCTAAACCAAGCAGATCAATTCGGCCTGCACCGATCTCAACAGCTCGGCTACTGCTTTATTTCAGAAGCAAACTGTATAGAAGTCAATTTTCTGACTTTGAATTATTCCAACAGATGTCGGGTGGTGTTGGTTGGAATGAAGCATTGGTGCGTCATATGTTTCTACCCCATGAGGCTGACAAGATCCTTTTTCTCTTCCTGTATCTTCAACTGGGAATGATGATAGTATGTTATGGTATTTTCACTCTGAAGGCGTATGTACAGTTAACACTGGCTACCAACTTGCCATTCGCTTAAAGACAGACAAAATGGCCCAGCCTGGTCCTTTGGAGTCTCCTTCTCTACATGACCAGGTTTGCAAGATTATTCGGGATACGCCCATGCAACCTCACATACAGCATTTCCTCTGGAAAGTTGTCTATGATTGCCTGCATACCGCTTTAAAATTTTATGAGCGTGGCCTTGGAAGTCCATTTGTGGTGCACGTGGGGCTAAGGATGAAACTTTGTTGACTGCCATATACCACAGGCTGTTGCTGCTCGGTCTATAGACCTTTCTCGTTGGTTTGATTGGAAGGCAACAAACTTATGTGAGCTCATTTACCCTATTTATCATAATGAAGGTTCTGGGACGAGTTCACAGCGAGTAGCTCAAAACTCATTCTTACGCATTTAGTCATCATGATTCCAACTTCATGTACTTCTAATTTTTTATGCATGTAGTTTTCATGACTCCAACTTGATGTACTTCTAATTTTTGAGTATTTCTCTTTGAGTGGTTATTTTTCTCAAACTAAATATGTCTACATTAAACCCTTTGATTTTTTGGTACTTTTTATGGTTTCTCTATGTTTTTTTTTTGAACATTCAACCCCCGCATTTTGCAAAAACAGAGATTAAAGAATGGCAAAGGAATGACAGCATAGACTTCTTTGTGGGGTTGAACTATTTCAAATCTATTATCTTCCACAAACAAAATTGCTTTAAGATTGTTGGAAATTTAGGTCTATAAGATGTGGAAGATGATAAACCATTGATAAAATCACAACATAAATATGTTTAAATACATAGAAATTGGAAGTAAACATCAAAGAAGCAATTCTCAAGTTTTCTCAAATTTTCTTTGATAATGAGCAAGACACTATGATGAATTACAAGGACATGATACCAAAATAGAAAGACAATGAATCAAAGAGAGGAAATAGTCGAGACACGAAAAATATTACTGTCTTTAAAACAATTTTGCCTCCACCATTGACCATGGTAGTCTACGCGGTAAATACCTCTCATGATACAACGAGTTCTTTTTGTTTGTACTACGAGAAGAAGATTGAACTTGTCTATTTGAATGGTTTAATATCAGAGAAAGCACAGAAAATAAAATAAGAAATTCTGCAGGTTTTCATAAAGAGTGTCAATTTTTTTGTTCAAATAGCATTTCAAGTTATATCAAATATATATTCAAAACCTTTTGATCATTGTATTTATAAACTTTTAATTCACAAGAAAAAATTAATTTGACATCTCTTTGCAAAATTTACCTTCCAAAGTTAGTTTATGACATTTCAAGGTTGAAAGGAGGTGTCCTATGTTGTAAAACTTACATCATTTCACCAAATGATAGTAGCAAATTCTATAGTCTATACCAACTACATGTTTGGTCACTTTGACCAAACGCCGCATTCGAAATTTTTAAACATTGTAACTCAAAACTCATCACCAAACTCGGGATCAAACATTCAGTAAATGGCTTCACAAAACATTTGGTCAAGCATTCGGCCACAAAACAAAAACTTCAGAATAAGACCAAACACAGAGACCAAATTGAGAAGTCATCATTGCACGTTCAGTCTCGGTCACCGAATGTTCGTTCACCTCAGAATTTTGAGTATCATCTTTCATTCAATCCAAGTTTCACTGCTTTTCTAATCAACCTTCTTACATGTTTTTATATAAATTTGGATCATTTTCTAAATAACTTTTGTGCTTTTCCAACAATCTCCCACATGCAACAAATTTATATAACATCCATGAACAATCATAAACTATTCTCTCTAATATTAAACAATATAATGACGTATAATGGATATAGTGATTTGCATCTTGAATCATCATTTAGTATAAATAGAGTTATATACACAAAAATAAGATGACATAGACACCTTGAATCACATTTTACTATTATTTATAAACAACCAAATACGTGTCATTGTCTACTTCATACAATTTTGTGGTTTGACGTGGAATCGGCAGTGCATCCAGTCCCAGGTTTTTATAAACACTTTAGTAAGGTTATTCCAAACTCTCATAGAAAGCGGCACAACCTCCACACTTATATTGATGAAATTCGTCGAGTGCATACTGCTCACACCACCATAAACATACTATGAACTTAATTAAGAGATTCTTAAAATTTCACTCTCATAAACATGCAACAAGCACCATCTTACAATAAAACCATAAGGAAGGACAAGTTTGATAGTATTGAGTAGAACTCTTCTATGACTTGTTTTTACCATATTGAACCTCGTTTTTAGGATCTCTACGAATAGAGATTGAGTTTCCATCACAGACAGCTCACATCAAATAGAATAATCCCATCTCCTTTTATGTCACCAGAACAAACTTGCACTTAGTTCTTATCAAACCACTCTCATAGACATTACAATGTCTACGATTTACTAGAAAAAACTCATGAACATTCATATCGTTGCATCAAACATCAAGTGCTAGAACCGTCTCAAGTCGTTGTTTTCTGTGATTCCTGTAAATGAACCACTTAATGAAACATCTCATCAGGCCATAAAGACTATCTAGAAACAATTTTGGAAACATTGAGTTATGTTTTCTTTAATCATACCATTAAACTCCAGCACAATAAAACGTTTCCATGAACAATTTCCTTCAAAAATATAATTATCATTCATCATAAACATATCATGGAGTTGGTTTTACCAACAAATGTCCTACAAATATCAACCAAATGAAATTAATTTCATATACATCAAGAAAGCCTATCATACTCATAAGCTTGAAATAACAGAATATCAACCAATTATTACAGTAAGCTAACAACTGTTTTAGTATCGATCTAATTTTCTTCTTCAACATCCTTAATTTCTTTAGAATTTAAATAGCATAAACAAGCTATTCACATGACACTCATCAACATACTAAAATAGCTTTACTTTTAAACAAACATGATAGACAATGAAGTATTTGGGTTCCTATCTTCGCAGCGCCATACATTTATATTCGGATGCAGTTCCTATTTCGCAGCGCCATACATTTACTGCGCTTCTAGGTATGCGGCAGTCTACTCTCCCAATGAAGTATTTGGGTTCCTATCTTCATAAAGGTATTACACGCTCTTATCACTGCCTAGACTTACTGCAACATGTGGATTCTAAATTAAATGGTTGGCATGCGAAGTTGTTAAGTTTTGCTGGTAGAATAGTGCTCATACGGTCAGTCCTACTATCCATTCCTCTGCATGTTCTTGCTGCTTCCTCTATACCACGTAGCATTGTTAAATCTTTGGAAAGGCGTTTTGCTGTATTCCTTTGGGGTCCAGATCGTCGTCAGTGGGTAAAATGGACCACTGTTTGTTGCACGAAGAATGAGGGTGGTCTAAATATTCGAAGTCTGGCTGTAATTCAGCGCACCTATGCAGCTAAAATATGGTGGCAAAATCATGTCAGTACAACATTGTGGGGGGCATATATGCGATTGCGCTATCGTAGAAATGAGACATTTGTTCCACGTCTATATGATTCACCTGGTTGGAAACGCATTTGTCGCATTCATTCACAATGTCAGCCACTAGTGCAATGGTCTGATGGCGTATCAGTTTGGCCGACTTCTACGGGCCAATTTCTCATGCGGCATGCGTATGATGCCTTTCGAACAATGGCTACACGGCGGTTGTCTAATCAAATAGTCTGGATGCCACGTCAACGTCCAATGATTCAGGTATTCCTTTGGAAACTTTTGCATAAAGCGCTGCCTTTACCAGATGTCCTATCTCGTTTCATTCAAGTACTCCCAAGCATATGCCCATTTTGCCGCGTGGAGTCAGCCACTCACAATCACATATTTTACCACTGCTCTCAAATAAGTCCTGTTCGACATTACTTTAATGATCTGCTTGATATCCGTGCGTATCAAGCTACTGGATGGCGCAGTTTCCTTGTATCGGTATGGTTGGAATCTTCAGGTGGATTTCTTGGGCATATGCAGCGCATTTATCTTGGTGTTCTTAATTGGAATATATGGAAGATGTATGCAGAGATGGTGTTTGGTGATGGCTCTTGGTCTCAAAGAATGCTTCTCAAGAATATACGGCTCGATATGTTTCTGTGGGCTAAATCTCAAAATGGTACAAAAATTGTGTCGAATATTCCACGTTTAATCAGTAATGGGCTATCACCTCCTCTTCGCTCGCCTCGGCTTCGTATTGTTCGTTGGTGCCCGCCGCCAACAGGAAGGTTGAAGTTGAATACTGATGCTTCTGTTGGCCAAACAACAGCAGGTGGTGGCGCAGTCTTACGTGATGCACACGGCTCCCTTATACATGCAATCTCTTTTCCATTACGACATGATTATCCTGTTCGAGTAGAGGCGCAAGCAGTTTTACTTTCTCTTCTACATTATCTACCTAGATATGGCAAAGTTGATGTTGAGGTAGATTGTCAGCAGTTACTTTCACTCATCCGCACTTCGACTCCGTTGGCCCCAGATCTTGCAAGACTTCGGGCATTTTTTGCTGCATCATCGCTTAATATATGTTATGCTCCTCGGGAGGTAAATCAGGCAGCACATTTTTTGTCTCAAGAAGGATCACGGCCAACAAAGCTTACATCGTATTCCACAGTGACGTCATTGCCATCGCACATTCGAGGAATAATCCTGACAGACTTCACGCTGCCAACATTTCGCACTACAGCCAATGGTGATTCCTAGCTTGCTTCTTTGGAGCATCGGCCTCCTGCTTCTAGCATCTTTCACTGACTTTGATATTTCTTTATACGTTATAAGTGGGATTGTACAGTGTCAGTCTTGCAACAATATAAATATGCACGCTATTTCCTTCGCCATGGTTTTATCCACAAGGGTGGTTTTACATGGCAAGGTTTTAATGCGACATATCATATATTGTTTCACTTTCACTATCCACATGTACCTCTATTACTTATTTTCATGTGATGACTTCGTATACATTATTGTAATAAGGCTTTCTCCTCCGCCATAAGCGAGGATATTTAATAACACATCCTTTTTGCTTAAAAAAATATATATTTTCAGATTTTTTGAAAAAGGCACATACACATATTCCAACGTGCTACTGACACATTATATATTTTACGTACGTACATTAACGTCACACCACTATACTTAACTCATATTTATGAGTATATTCAGGTCTTATATCATTTGATATAAGTCATGGTGGTGACAAATTTAGTACAACACGTTAAAAGGTTCTAAATCGAAAATTGTCGTATCGGGCGAATATCGAAACTTCGCCAACGTGTCACGTACTTGCCATATATAGATGACCAGCCCCTATACTTCAAAAATATCAACAAATTTCGTGGCTTACATGGTATGTGCAGCAATAAAATGATTCCATGTTGGCACACACAAATCACCCCACGCTAAGGCCAAATTGTGAAGATTCCAATTTCAATTTTGTCACATGGTTTAGGTGCCACTTTAATCATCCTTATGAGCTGAATATTAAAGTTTAATTGATGTATATTATGTGTAACATAATATATATAACATGTGCAAAAAGTTAGAATTTAATTAGAGAAAAATCGGGTAATCGATAAACGTCGAAAATTCGGTTTCTACGTACACGAACATGGAAACATTTTTGGCATGGCATATAACATGTATCTAGACACTTTTACATACTTCATACATTCTAATGTATTCTAGAAAAATCAATTAAAGGCTAATTGGAATATACCGTGTGTGTATAATTTAATGCGCACTATTTTTCAAAGTTTGCAAAAATAAAAGTTAGCACATGTATAATCTATTATACACGCCTATACCATCATGTTGAAGCATATATGAAGCTTTTTTGGCATCTTGTTTGGCCAAGAATGGACCATGCAATGTTGGTGACTTAAAGAAAGGAACTACAAAAGGTAACATTTCAAATCTTGTCACAATTGTGACACATGCTGAAAATTTCAGCATGTGAACAATAGGCTGGCCGATTTTCTCATCATTATGAGGCATATTTTACTTCTTGAATTAAGTGAATTAATTGGAGATGTATGGAAGCATTTTGAATATGTTATAGAATTAAAATGGTGATATCTTTGAATATCACACATGCTGAAAATTTCAGCATGTGTGGGAATATGTGGCCGAATTCTAGGCTGCATTGGTGACCAATTTTTATTCCAAATTGATGAAAATATTGTGTACTAAATGGTGATTGAATTTTCTTTAATTTCAAGATTAAATCTAAAGTAAACTTGGCAATTTTGAATGAAATGCAAATGTTACACATGCTGAAATTTCAGCATGTGCAAGTGGTGTTATGGCCGATTTCATAAGGCATTGGAGTTATTTGCCTAGCTAATTTTTGGGATGATCTTGTGACTTATGATAATTAGTTTATGGCTAATTGGCACATGCTTTTGAGGTTAATTTCAGATTTATCTAGTCATCAAGTGATGACAACATCCAACCAATCAATGAGTGCCAAGTAAGCAAGAGTTTAATGATCATCCAATAAGGAGATGCCAAGTAAGCAAGGACATGTCACAATGATGCAATACACTCTTCCAAGGACTTAGAAGATAATTTTCAAGAGGAGAATAGATCAGGGGGGGCCACAATGTTAAAAGGAAAGAAGAGAGCAAAACAAAACAAGAACAAGTCTTGCAATTTGAAGCATCAAAAACGTGTTCTAGCCTTCTCTTCTACACTCTTTTCTTTCTTCTCTCAAAAGCCTATTGTACTTATATTCATATACTTGAATAGGCTTCTAGACACCACATATATTCTTTATCATTGTAAAAGATTGATCAAGGTGTGATCAATCTTGCACTTGCAAGGTGGTGGTGTTCGTGTTCATTGTATTCTCATACAAGGTTTGTAAAGGGTTGGAGTTGGTGTGTAACTCCATCAACCCTGTGGTAAGGTGTTTTTGTGTTGTGTGATTAGTGCTACCGAGGAAGGTGTCCTCGAAGACTGGAGTAGGTTGTTTATAACCGAACCAGTATAAAATTCCTGGTGTATTTACTTTCAGCACTTACTTTCAGTTTCAGCACTTTATTTTTAATCACGTTGGTAAAAATAGTAAAAATTTCAAAAATACAAAACTTTCCAAATCATAGCCATACGTCTAAGGTTCTTTTGGGCAAGTTTCAACCCTTTTGGACAAGTATAAGTCATCCAAACGTCCAAAGTTCTGAGACTAGTGCAGTCTGATTTTCAGGCTTGCAAAGGTTGAGACTTTGATCGTATTTGACTAACTTCCCAAAAGAATTTTTCAAAACTGTTTCAACCATTTAAATAAACTAATAAGGGGTTAGTCTTTAAATTTTCAATTTGGAGTTAGTTACACAAATAGGAATTAATTTTTCAAATCAGACTACCGTTTCTGGCAGATTTGTGCAATCTGACCACCAACAATTTTCAAGGGGTTAGAGGTTGAATTTAATCTGAAATTTTTAGGAGATACTCAGAACATTGAGGCTAAGTTTCTCCAAATTTCAGAATTTTTGAAGACCTGCAACCTAGTTTTCAAAACGTTTTAAAACTGGTCCTGAAAACAGAAACTGTTTTCAGAAGTTGAGTTTTGGTTTAAAACTATTTTAAAAACCACATTTTCCGCACCCACTATTCAACCCCCCTTCTAGTGGTGCCTTGCAGATCCTACAAGTGGTATCAGAGCACAGGAACACTCACATCAAAAGGATCCAACGATCTAAGTGAGATGGCAACCACAAACTTCAAAACCGAGCAAGAAGGTATGTCCTAGTCAAAGGCCTCCTCTCTTTGACGGTGAGTCTTTCATTCAATGGAAGTTAAGAATGAAACTTTTTTTCCTTATGGCAAGTTGATATTGATCTTTGTGTCAATTATAGAAGATGGTCCATGTTTGTTCCATCTAAATTATCACTGCTAGATGGAGTCACACTAGAAGTCGTTATTAAGCCTATGACAAGAGATACTACTAGTTGAGGATATAAGAAAGAAACTAAGCATGAACTGCTAGGGCTACTTGCAAGTTCCTTTTAAATGGATTCTAAGTAAAAGTGAATCTAGCTATGTTTCAAATTGTTCTAGTGCCTCAAGAAATGTGGAGAATTCTTGAAATAAAACACGAAGGCCTAGTCAAGTAAAAGAGTCCAAGATCAGCATGCTTATATCCACACTCGAGTCATTTAATTATTGCCAAATGAATCTATCGTTGATATGGATCTTCGCTTGACTACATTTACAGTTCTCTTGAGTCTCTTGGCAAAGCCTTTACTATGCAGGAAAAGGTTACAAAAGGTATTCCGAAGCCTTCATCCGAGTGGGACCCTAAAGTAACGGCAATAGAAGAAAGCAAAGAAACTAAGTCCAGTCAGATGGAAGAATGAATTGGATTCACTTTAAGGTTTCATTGAGAACCAAACTCACCATAAGGAAATCTGATCATCAAAACAAGGGTAAAAGCTTCTTGCATTTAAATCAAATGAATATGTCTCTCCTTCTTCCGATCACGTAGGATGATTAGTGATTCTGAAACAAGATAACGATGACCTAATTTTATTGGTAAAGGCTTAAGAAAATTCATGAGAAAGTCATTCAGAAACAAAACTAAGGCTACCTCGACTAAAAGAACTAAGAACAAGACAACGACAAGGATGTTAAATGTTATGAATGCGGTTAAAACTTGGACATCATCATATGACTGCCCTAATAAGGACAAACAACCAAACAATACCCCTGACAAGGATCGGAACAAGAATAAAACTCGTCTCAGCACCTAAGCAAGGAAACAAGCTCTCAAAGACTCCACTTGGAGTGATACATCGGACTCCGAGACTAAAATAGAAAAAGGAGACTACACAAGTATGCTTTGTGTCCAAAGCATTCAAACGATGGTATCATCTGACTCTGATTCTGACTCTGAGCCTTCTTATGATGATCTTTTTAGTCAGTCTTAGAATTGCATTAAATTCACTAAGACTCTTGCGAAAGCAAAGAAGCGATTAATTGAAGACAAGAAGCTATTAGAATCTTCTAACGAGAATCTTGTCGCTCAATTAAACCATTCAAAGAAGAGTCGTCATGCATCATTAATGCATTTAAAGACAGAGATCTTATCATTGACCACGTAAAATGATAAAATTAAATCCGAGATTTCAAATTTGAAATCAAGGAATACGGACTTAGAGAAAATGATGAAACAGTTTGATACGGGATCTAACATGCTAGATCGTATTATTTTATCACAAAGCATGATAGTGATAAAACGAGATTAGGATACATTGAAACAAATGAAGTATCCATTAAACCAACCAAGTTTGTAGCGTCCAAGAAAGTAGACACTCCAAAACCAAATACGGGGTCTAAGATGACGCAAAGACACCCTCTCCCCCCATCTTCGTCATTACTTCTTCTTCATATCATGAGAAATACAATTTTGTGCCATATAGATATGAGAAGAAGAAACAGGTCATGCATACATGACATTCATTTCATCCCTCTAGATCACGCACTACGCACACTAACACAAGGACATATCAAAAACGTCCTACATATAATACGTATAAGGAGTTCTTGACCGAACGCCCAAAGTGCTATCACTACATGTCTACTACATTGCACCTTCACCTACATTCTTGCCATTTGCTAGACCGAGAAGGATCACCCAAGTATGGGTTACCGAAAGGTACCTTTTACCAAGAGGTGAATAACTAACTCGCAAGGATCCAAAATTAAAAGGGGTACCTAAATCATTCTCGTACATTGCAGGGAACCCACACATCAAAAGATACATCAATCAAATGGTTCCTTGACAGTGCTTGCTCGAGGAACACGACGGGTGACCTGAGCCTATTCACGAAATTGAAGAAGGTCACAAAAGGCAGATCCGTGACCTTTGGAGACAACAATGAAGGCAAGATCATCGGAAAATGTACAATTGGAACCCAAAACACCCTTCAAATCTCAAACGTCCTTTTGGTAAGCAACTTATTTTTTAATCTTCAAAGCATTTCACAATTTATTGATAATGGTTTCACGTGTGTGTTACTCATCCATATTGCAATATAGTAAATAAAAATAGAGAAACGGTCTTAAAAGGAAAAATGGGAAGGAAACATCTTTACGCTTTCTATGGATGATATGTTAGACGCTAAGGTTAAGTGTTTCATGTCAAATGAACCTAACGTAAATTTGTGGCATAGACGTTTAGGACATATTGACATTTCTACACTAGAAAAACTCCAACGAAAGAACCTAATACGAGGATTGCCTACACTTGATTTAGACAACTTTCAGTTGTGTGAATCTTGCATAAAAGGCAAACAAACACGCGAGTCACTTAAACCTAAAAATGAAATAAGCACGACTAGAGTTTTAGAATTATTACACATTGATTTGTTTGGTCCTAGTCGCACTACTAGTTTTGGTGGACGTCACTATGCTTGCGTGATTGTTGATGATTTTTCTCGTTATACTTGGACTTTATTTCTTGCACATTAGGATGATAGTGCCATTGAAATTGCTAAACTAATAAAACAACTTGAAAATCAATACGGAGTCAATGTGAAAAAGATAAGAAGCGATAGAGGTGGTGAATTTAAAAATAAGGACACGATTTTATTTTGCGAAGAAAAAGGAAATTAAGCACGAGTTTTCGCCACCTAGAACTCCACAATTAAATGGAGTAGTAGTAGAATGAAAGAATAGGATATTACAAGAAATTGCTAGAACTTTGTTGTGCGAGAATAAATTACCTAGATTTTGTGGGTGGAAGCCGTAAACTGTGAATACTACATAGTAAATCGCTTGTCATTAGAAAGAAAATAAATAAGATGCATTATGAGATATTAAATGACCGCATGCCTAAATTGACTATTTTTTGTGTGTTTAGATGCAAATGTTTTGTTTTAAATAAGACAATTCAGATAAATTTGAATCTAAATCAATTGAATGCATCTTTGTTGGATATTCTGTAAATTCAAAAGCATACAGATGTTATGATCCTCTCACTAGACAAATTATTGAATCGATTCATGTGAAGTTTATTGAATTTGGTGAGATTGATAAAGATAAAGAATATGATGATGATTTTGAATTGAAACCCATGTTGAATGATGATGATGGCATGTTTGATATGCATAATATGCATGATACACTAGAAATGCATGATCACTTAGAAATGCATGAGAACATAGAAAATAATCAACCAAGATGGCATAAACATCACCCACATGATCTCATCACAGGCGATATCACACGCGGTGTGCGTCCACGTAGAAGAATAAATCCGGAAGCAATAAATCAATTTCATGCCTTGATTACCGAAATTGAACCTAAAAATGTGCATGATGCTTTGAGTGGTTCTTCTTGGATTGATGCTATGCATAATGAACTTAATCAATTTGTTAGAAATGACGTATGAGATTTAGTGCCACGACCCCAAGTTAAGACCATAATAGGCACAAAGTGGGTGTTTAAAAATAAAATGAATGAAGAAGGAAAAGTTGTTAGAAATAAAGCTAGACTTATAGCACAAGGCTATAATCAAGAAGAAAGAATTGATTATGATGAAACATTTGCACCCGTAACACGTTTAGAAGCTATACGATTTTTACTTGCCATTGCTTACATGAAAGATTTTAAACTTTATCAAATGGACGTGAAAAGTGTATTCTTAAATGGATTCATACAAGAAGAGGTATACGTGAAACAACCACCCGGTTTTGAAGATTTGAAACATCCCGATCACGTGTACAAACTAAAGAAGGCACTATACGGACTAAAGCAAGCACCTAGAGCATGGTATGATCGTTTTGTTACTTTCCTATTAAAAAATGGTTTTAAAAGAGGTACTATAGATTGCACTCTATTTTTTAAACAAGATAAATCGGATTTAATTATTATTCAAATTTATGTTGATGACATCATTTTTGGCTCTACTTCTCATAAACTGGTTGAAGATTTTGAAAATTGCATGAAATCCGAATTTGAAATGTCTATGGTTGGCGAATTGAACTACTTTCTTGGCTTGCAGATTAAACAAACGAGTAAAGGTATTCACATAAGCCAAGCTAAATATCCAAATGATATGATTAAAAAGTTCAATTTTGAGAATTTAAAACCATCCACCACCCCTATGAGTGTTACTACTAAATTAGATAAAGATGAACATGGTAAGGATTTTGATAATGCCTTATATAGATCTATGATTGGCTCTTTGCTATATCTTACTGCTAGTAGGCCTGATATCATGTTCAGCGTATGTATGTGTACACATTTTCAAAGTCAACCTAAGGTGTCTCACTTTAATGCGGTGAAAAGAATATTCCGATATATTAAGCACACACCCATTTTAGGCATTTGGTATGATAAAGATTGTGATTTTAATTTGTATGCCTACACTGACGCTGATTATGGTGGATGTAAAATAGATAGAAAAAGCATGAGTGGCACTTGCCAATTTATAGGAAACTCCCTTATTTCATGGTTCTCCAAAAAGCAAGGAAGCGTAGCCTTATCCACTACTGAAGCTGAGTACATGGCACTTAGTCTTTGCTGCACACAATTCCTATGGATAAAACAACAACTTTCGGACTTTGGAATTACTGTAAATAAAATCCCTATATATTGTGATAGTATGAGTGCAATTAACTTATCTAAGAACACCGTGTTACACTCTAAGGCCAAGCATATAGAAGTACGCTATCACTTTCTTCGTGATCACATAAATAATGGTGATATTGTCATATAGCGGATATTTTACTAAGGCCTTAAATCAAGCCATGTACGAAAATCTTCGTTCTAAGTTAGGCATGATTTCTGCTGATTTGATTTGATTATCTTTCTATATTTACATGTATTTTTGGTTGACTTTCCAAAATAAAGGGGGAGAGAGAATCTGATTGCATAAATCAAGGGGGAGCGGATTTGAAATTTAAAATTCAAAATTTAAATTTATGCATGATTGAAGGGGGAACGATAAGATTTACATCATGAATGTAGGTTATTTTGGAAATCGTCAAAGGGAGGAGATTGTAGAGAAAAAAGGGGTTTGAGTGATTTCAAAATACATGATTTAAATGTGTTATAAAGAAATGCATGACATATTTTATGACATGAGACGCACTTGCATAAAACTTTCCTTATATAGTCATATATAATGTTGTCGTACTAACGAGCCATGAAACTTTAAAGCTTACATCAAATGGCAAACATTTGTTGTGTTTGAACTATTTTCAGGTGCCATAATTAATAAACTAAACTAGTTCATTAAGTGAAGTACTTAGTTAAATAAACTAAGTAGTTCATTAAAGAAAGCCATATTTTGAAAAGGCACAAAGGCAACAAGGTGAAGAAAGGAAAGTCTTCCACTCCCTCTCCACACATATCACACGCCAATTTTTTTTTGTTATTAATGTTTAAATGTCTCCTTTATGGTGGAAGAAACGATAGTACAACAGTGTATATCATACGAAAACAAATAATGTAAAGATGTGATGATATGTAATCTCCAATCAAATATGATATGCCGCATTAAAACCTTGCCAAGTAAAACCACCCTTGTGGATAAAACCTTGGCGAAGGAAAAAGCATACATATTTATCTGATTTGAGGGCAAAGGTGTAAATACAGACACAATATTTTATGTCATCCAGAAGTATATGGTGTGTTGGCCGAAGATGCACACGAACAGTTGATAGGGCAGCATGTAGCAGCATTTGAAGGAGTCCTCATTTGGAAGCAAGAACTGGCAGCTGGGAGATTGTGTATGGCCAAGCGACATAGCGAAACCACGCAGTATAGATGATGGCCCTCGACAGAAAACAGATAATGTTGAATTATCCTCCATAAATGTTAAAAAGAGTAGAGAGAGCATTATGTAACTCCAAACGCATACCGATGTTGCCCGTAGTCTGTAGACAGACTACGGGCAACCAAATAGAATGAACGTATTTGATATATGAATGGAAGGATAGAAGGCATACCCGCGTTGCCTGCATGCGAACAATGCAGGAAACCATACAATGAAACCGGCCATATATGTTATGTTCTGAGCGCATGTATGACCCCGTCTGTGTGATAGAACCCACGAGCCGAATGTGGTAGTTCATTGGCCGATGTAAACAAACAAGTGACAGGGTGCAAACGAGCATGTTGGCATAGATAGTGTGCTACCATATTAATCTCTCTAGGTATATGATGTAACGTACTGCCAGTGAGAGTCAAAAGTTGAGTGAGTCGGGTGTATTCTGGCAATTCATGAAGACTAATGTTGGACAGCTATGAAAGTTGCTTGCAGTCTGTTTCAATAATGAGATGTCGATGAAGTAGGCCAAAGAACAGTAGACTAAAAACAACCGCTTGCAACTCTGCTCGAAGAGGTGATAAAACGGGCAGTTGAAAAGATATGCCTGCTATTATCCTTCCGTTGGAGTCTCGTAGAATTGCTCCTGCAGAAGCATGCAATTGTCCAGCAGAGGCATCCACGTTGAGCTTTAATTTACCTGTCGGGGGAAGCGTCCACTTCAAAGGAAGGACGTGTTTTGGGCGAAGACGAGGGGAAAAGCCAGCATCAATGAGAGATAGAACAAATTGTGCCAATGACGTGCCAGAAAGGGTTGTAGCCCAATCAAAGCATGATTGTCTAGCTAAGTGAAAAATGCTAGTCACAGGCAAATCTGCATCACCATAAAAGTGATTTGTATAAATTCTCCAAATAGCCCAGCATAGCATTATGGGACCAATTATTTTGAGGTTCCCTTTTAGAGATTTGACAGAAGAAGTTATCCACCACTGGAGCAAGTATTGGCGTATGTTGGCGATCTTAGGCAACGGACCATCAAGCACTGCTGAAAGTTGTATCCATGCTGGCTTGACGCAAGGGCAAAGCAAAAACACATGAACAAGAGAGGCTGAAGCATTGCGGCATAATGGACATATGGTAGGACAACTGCAAGAAAACACTTTTAAGTTGTCCTCCATTGGTATTGCTGAATGTAACATCCGCCATATAAACATGCTAACAGTTGTTGGAACACCTCTCCACCAAATAAACTTATATGATAGCAGATGAGCTCGATGTGGTCGAATATCTTCGTACGCATACCTGAGTGAGAATTGACCTGAAGGACTTGAGGACCATACTGGAGTGGGATGATTTGATGTGAGCTGCAGGCAGAGAGAATGTATAGAACATATTCTTTTCCAGCTTGGAAAGTCATAACTGTGCAGTGAGTAGTCCATTCTAGGGCCATAACATGCACGCATGTATGTTGTCCATAAGGAGTTACGGGAATGATAAGACCACCATAACTTACAATCATATGCACGTTGTATGTATAAGAGATTACGCACTCCCCATCCCCCTTCTATTTCCGGGTAACATAGGTTATCTAATGTAGTCCAGTGGTGTTTTCCTCCCCATATAAAGAATGAGACTTTTCTGTTAAGGGCATGAATAACACTCTTGGGGAGACGAGATGCCGCTAAGAGGTGAAGTGGAATGGCCGTTAAAACCGACTTGAGCAAAGTTAGGCGACTCCCTGGTGATAATAGATGACTAGCCCAGCCCGTTAACTGTGTGTCAAAGTGCTGCAAGAGAGATGTGCAGTAAGAGGCTCTATTGATCCCACGATAGAGGTAAGATCCCAAGTATTTAACAGGTAATGTAGATGGCTGCATAGCCAGAACTTGAGCAACATTCTGCAGTTGGCTTGATGTTGCATAAGAGCTCATTACAATCTGACTTTTGGAGTAATTAACTAATTGTCCCGAGGCACGCTGATAGTCTTGTAAGAAAGACTGGAACCGTTTCAGATTTTGTGTAGACGCATTTAGAAAGATCAGCAAATCATCTGCATAGGCTAAATTGGAAACTGGTACAACTCTACCCGTTGCAAATCCGCTAATGCGATGTGACTCATATTGTCTATTTAAACCTCGACTGAAACCTTTCGAGCAAAGAATAAATAAAAGCGGAGATAACGGATCACCTTGTGTTACACCACGGGAAGGCAAGAAAAAACCATGATTCGTCCCATTAACTGTTATGGAGAGCCTGGAAAGACGCATGTTGTTCAGGATGATACGTATGAGTCGAGAATCAAATCCAAATTTGATCATAATGGCCTATAGATATGACCAATTAACGCGGTCAAAGGCTTTGGCCATGTCAAGCTTTATCATTATGTTGCCATGACGGACTTTTCTGTCTAGCAGATGTGTCATCTCGTTCGCCATGATGACATGCTCACTTATGTCATGTCCTTTTAAAAAACCAATTTGCTCCTGGGATATGATACTTGGGAGCAAAGTGTTCATTCGGGTAGCTAATATGCGCGTGGTTACTTTGCTAATAAAATTGGAGAGACAAATAGGCCGAAAGTCTACATAAGTAGCTGGCTGCATCTTTTTTGGAATCAATGTTATTAGGGATGCTATCATTGCCTGTGGAGGGGGAACACCAAGGAAGAACTCTTGTACAACAAGGATGACGTCCAGATGAATAATATCCCAACATGCTCGATAAAATTGTCCATTATAACCGTCTGGGCCTGCAACACTGTTAGGATTTAAGCTCCACACTGCTTATTTGATTTCTTCAGCAGCAGGAATAGCCAACATCATATTATTATTATCTGGCATGATCAGGGAAGGAATGTGGTGTAGAAAGTCAGCAACTCCTGTTACGGGTTCATTTGAAAAGAGGTGTTTATAGAAAGATACCGCAACATCGCATAGCGATGCATTATCCTGCAATATGTCACCTGCAGAATTCCTGAGCTTCCCAATTTGTTTTCGTCGGTGCTTATCCTTAACAATTGCATGGAAGTATGCTGTATTTGCCTCCCCTTCAGATATCCACTTAATTCTTGATTTTTGAGCCCAATAGGATGTTTGTGCTTTGGTTGCCTGAATTAGTTGAGCCTGTGCCTTCGAAAGTGTTGAACGATTTACAGGGGTGGGATCAGCATCAAATTGTCTCTCATGTCTGTGGTAGTTCTCCTCTGCTACCGCTACATTGTTGAAAATAATTCCATAAACATTTCGATTCCAACTGCGAATGTCTTTTTTCAGTCTGTTTAACTTCGAATATAACCCATGCATACCACCAATCATGGGGTATTGAGCCCATTGTTCTCGCACAAATGCCTTAAAATCTGAGTGAAGTGCCCATGCATTGATATAGCGAAAAGGAGTGTGAAGTCTTTCGTTTGAAGTTGTGCATTTTAGCAACATAGGAGAATGGTCCGATGTTGCTCGTGATAAGTGTTGAACTGACATATTGGAGAACATATTAGAGAAAGCCACAGTGCACAAGTACCTATCCAGTCGTCGCCTAACTCTGCCTTGTCTGGTTCCACGTGCCCAAGTACACTATGAACCACTAAATGGGAGATCTTGTAGCCCACAAACATCCGCACACTGTTTGAAGTCTTCCAAATGACGAAGAGGTGGAGAGGACCGACCATCATGTTCGTCAAGAGAGAGAAAAGTGTTGAAATCACCACTTATAATCCATGGCAACGTATTATTCTTGGAAAATTGGATCAACGTCTCCCATAAAGGGCGTCGTTCTGCAATTGTGTATTTACCATATACTACTGACCACATAAAAGTTTGTTGTGTTGGAATGTATACGAATGATAGATGCGAAGTTTGAGTGCCATGTTGTACATCAAGAAAACGCAATAGAGAAGCAGCCCATAATATCCAAATATTACCTTGGCATGTTTCTAAAGAATGTGAAAAACATAGTTTCAACCGATAAGACGTAAGTTTTGCAGGACGTTGCTTTGGCTCAATGAGAATCAGAATGCCTATCTGCAACTGATGTAACAAAGTGATGAGACGTTGTAACGATGTTCTAATACCTCCTACATTGCACGTTAGAGCATTCATGACGATGTGGTTGGAGGATTGGCACACACACGTGATGCACTTCGAGTTGTAACCATGGAAGGAGGTCTCGGTGGTAATTCATGTTTATGTCAGCGTCTGCGTCTTGGTTCCACTGGAATAAACCTGTCCAAATCCTGTGACGCACCAGCAAGGCAGTTCTGCAACATATCTGTACTAAAAGAGTGTGATTTTCTAGCGGAGAGACGCCTATTTATCTTTTCTAATGCCTCTGTCATTTGGTGCTGAAATTGAGATTGCGAGGCCGTATCAGTGTGAGCAACATGGGATATCTGATCTGCATCTGAATCTGAGACTTGGAATACATCTGGATCATCTAGAATACCATGGGCAGAATTGTCTGGCTCTTCAAATAGTCTGTGAAGTGAAAACCATTCGACACCGGTATTTATATCATGGGCCTCTTCAGCTGTGGTTGTGTGATCTATAGGTTGAGATAGGCTATCCTTTTGAATGACTGGTACTGTGGTATTATCCTGCGCTGGTGCAGACTGCTGCTGATCCGCGTTTCTTGGGGCCAAAGAATCTTGTTGTAACGCTTGCAAATCAATTTCTGTTTGCTTCTAGAGCAAAGTGACGGGGGAAGGATCCAAGGTGGGAGCTTTTTGTCCTTTTTTAGGTGTCCAGCGGGTGGTTGGTTTCTGTTGTTTTGGTGGTTGCTGTTGATCAATCTGCCCACATGCTGATGTTGCATGCCCTAAACGGCGGCAGTCAGTGCAGAAGGAGGGAAGATCCTCATATATTATCTGCTGTTGGATAATCTTTTGTTTACCTTGCAAATAGAGTTTTTTTGGGTAGATCTTTGGATATATCTGCTTCAACACAAACCCTTGCTACTGAAGGACGAAGGCCATCGGCGGTGGCTACGTCGAGTTTGATGGGATGACCTACAATACGTGCAATTTCAAAAAGCGCAGCCTTTTGTTGATAGTGTATCGGCAAGCATGGCAGTGAAATCCATATTGGAACAATCGGTGCATCCGCAGAAGGATCAAAATCGATGGTCCATTTGGTTACACGCATTGTGCAACCTGCAATTGTCCATGATCTCCGGTAGAAGCAGCGGACATAATCGGGCTCATGAAGGAAATTCAACAATATGTGGGATTAATCCAAAAGTGTAATTTTTACGTCAGATTTGAATCCAATTCGATCAAATACATCACGTATGATCTTTAATGGAGGCCGCCCAAACCAAAAAGTGCCAACTAGAGTCAACCGGTATGGAGCGGTGAGAGAGTCGATTTCTTCGTCCGTAAAAGCAATCAAAGGGTGACCTTTGTGCTTTGAAATCGTCTTTGAGGAGATGATCGCAGTTGAAGAAGGATCTGCAACCACCGCTGTAAATGAACGAGGATGATCGCCGGCGGGGAGGTTTCCTGAAGAAGACGACGCCATTATCTCCGCCAATTTATATATATATATATATATATATATATATATATATTCAGATATTTTGAAAAAGACACATACACAAATATTCCAACGTACTACCGACACGTTATATATTTTACGTACGTACGTTAACGTCATACCACTATACTTAACTCATATTTATGAGTATATTCAGGTCTTATATCATATTATATAAGTCATGGTGATGACAAATTTAATACGACATGTTAAAAGGTTCTAAACCGAAAATTGTCGTATCGGACGAATACCGAAACTTTGCCAACGTGTCACGTACTTGCCATATATAGATGGTCAGCCCCTACACTTCAAAAATGGCCACAAATTTCGTGTCTTACATGGTATGTGCAGCCATAAAATCATTCCATGTTGGCACGCACACATCACCCCACATTAAGGCCAAATTGTGGAGATTCCAATTTCAATTTTGTGACATGGTTTAGGCACCACTTTAATCAGCCTTATGAGCTTAATATTAAAGTTTAATTGATGTATATTATGTGTAACATAATATATATAACATGTGCAAAAAGTTGGAATTTAATTAGAGAAAAAACAGGTAATCGATAAACGTTGAAAATTCAGTTTTCTACGTACACGACACATGGAACATTTTTGGCATGTCATATAACATGTATCTAGACACTTTTTACATACTTCATACATTCTAAAGTGTTGTAGAAAAATGAATTAAGGGCTGATTGGAATATACCATGTGTGTATAATTAAATATGCTCTATTTTACAAAGTTTGCAAAAATAAAATTCAGCACATGTATAATCTATTATACACGCCAATACCATCATGTTAAAGCATATGTGGAGCTTTGTTGGCATCTTGAATGGCAAGAATGGAGCATGCAATGTTGGTGACTTAAAGAAAGGAACTACAAAAGATAACATTTCATATCTTGTCACAATTGTGACACATGCTGAAAATTTCAGTATGTGAACAATAGGCTGGCCAATTTTTTCATCATTATGAGGCATATTTTACTTCTTGAATTAAGTGAATTAATTGGGAGATTGTATGGAAGTATTTTGAATATGTTATGGAATTAAAATGGTGATATCTTCGAATATCACACATGCTGAAAATTTCAGCATGTGTGGGAATGTATGTGGCCAAATTCTAGGCTGCATTGGTGACCAATTTTTATTCCAAAATTGATGAAAATATTGTGTACTAAATGGTGATTGAATTATTCTTTAATTTCAAGGATTAAATCAAAGTAAACTTGGCAATATTTTGAATGAAATGCAAATGTTACACATGCTGAAATTTCAGCATGTGCAAGTGGTGTTATGGCCGAATTTCATAAGGCATCTTGGAGTTATTTGCCTAGCTAATTTTGTGGGATGATCTTGTGACTTATGATAATTAGTTTATGGCTGATTGGCACATGCTTTTTGAGGTTAATTTCAGATTTATCTAGTCATCAAGTGATGACAACATCCAACCAATCAATGAGTACCAAGTAAGCAAGAGTTTAATGATAATCCAATAAGGAGATGCCAAGTAAGCAAGGACATGTCACAATGATGCAATACACTCTTCCAAGGACTTAGAAGATAATTTTCAAGAGGAGAATAGAATCAGGGGGGCACAATGTTAAAAGGAAAAGAAGAGAGCAAAACAAAAGCAAGAACAAGTCTTGCAATTTGAAGCATCAAAAATGTATTCTAGCCTTCTCTCCTACACTCTCTTTCTTTCTTCTCTCAAAAGCCTATTGTACTTATATTCATATACTTGAATAGGCTTCTTAGAGACCCTCATATATACTCTTTATCATTGTAAAAGATTGATCAATGTGTGATCAATCTTGCACTTGCAAGGCGGTGGTGTTCGTGTTCATTGTATTCTCATACAAGGTTTGTAAAGGGTTAGAGTTGGTGTGTAACTCCATCAACCCTGTGGTAAGGTGTTATTTTGTGTTGTGTGATTAGTGCTAACCAAGGAAGGTGTCTTCGAAGACTGGTGTAGGTTGTTTATAACCGAACCAGTATAGAATTCCTGGTGTCATTTACTTTCAGCACTTACTTTCTGTTTCAGCACTGTTTATTGTTTTTAATCACGTTCGTAAAAATAGTAAACGAATTGCAAAATTACGAACCTTTCCAGAATCATAGCCATACGTTTCAAGGTTCTTTTGGCGCAAGTTTCAACCCTTTTGGACAAGTATAAGTCATCCAAACATCCAAAGTTCTGAGACTAGTGCAGTCTGATTTTCAGGCTTGCAAAGGTTGAGACTATGATCGTACTTGACTAACTTCCCAAAAGAATTTTTCAAAACTGTTTCAAAATATTTAAATATAACTAATAAGAGGTTAGTCTTTAAATTTTCAGAGCATTTAGAGTTACGTACAAATAGGAATTTATTTTTCAAATTAGACTACCGTTTCTGGCAGATTTGCGCAATCTGACCACCAACGAATTTTCAAGGAGTTAGAGGTTGAATTTTAATCTGAAATTTTTAGGAGATACTCAGAACATCTGAGTCTAAGTTCTCTCCAAATGTCAGAATTTTTGAATGTCATACCCCGTAACTTTTAAGTCCGACCGTTAATAATTAGAAAACAACTTTAAATATAATTTTATTAAATGCATAGGTTTACGAGGTTGAGTGGATAAAATACAGGTGAGAAAATAAGCAAAATAGTGAAACTAAGAAATTATGCTGAAATACCCAAAATACCCCTCTCCACTTAAATGATGGGGGAGTTACACAAAGGAGTATAACTCCCCATTAGTCTAGAAGAGGCCGGTTACAAACAAAGAAAAGGAGGAGAGAACGCCTAGAGGGGAAAGAGAAGGAGAAAGGAGAAAGAAGAAGAAGAGAAGAAGAAAAGGAAGGGAGAACGGCCAATCTAGGTTCAATCCTTACCGGAATTCCGCAGTACACTCGTAAGCGCATCTAGATTCCAAGGCAAGTAATCTTTCTATACGCTTTACGCAAATTTTGATACTTTAGGCCCTATGTTCTTACAAAGAGAAAACTTGGATCACACATTAGTAATCTTGACTTGTCTATGTTAAATGTTTTACTATATGTAAGTTTTGTTGCTAGTTGCGTAAAATCTTGTTCTTTGGGCCATATTTCTGAAAATAGTTATGTGGTGCTTTGTTGTTTCTCAAGCATGCCCATGAAAGTGTATTCTTGATGTGTTTATTATCTTGTTCTATTCTTGTGTTGATTGTCTACACTTAGACGTTTGAGAGTAAGTGCAGGGAATTGAAGGATGAATGATGGCGTGGTTATAGACTTGTTGTGTTGGGAATGTTGATGGTATCTTTTGAAGGTTATGAATGATAGAAGGTTAAGGGTGGATGCTATTAGACATAATTAAGCATCAAATCATGTTAGTTGTGTGCTAAGCATGATGAATCCAGAAGCTAAGATGGACCTTGAAGGGTTGAACATGAAAGGGTTGAAGAAGAAAGGTGTTGGGTGGAAGTTACTGCAGAACAACTGCAGTTTAGAACCGTCAGAACACTTCGAACACCTACATTAGGCACTCTATGTCACATTAGGCGCCTAATGTAGCGTTCAATGTGTCCTGAAGCATCCCCGAACACTTCGAACACCTACATTAGGCGCTTCATGTCACATTAGGCGCCTAATGTAGCGTTCAATGTCACATTAGGCGCTTCATGTAGGTGTTCAATGTCTACGGCACATCCCCGAACACTTCGAACGCCTAGTATAGGCGCTTTATGTCGCTTTAGGCGCCTCATGTGGCGTTCCAAGTATACTGGAAGTTTTTTTGACCCTTTAGGCGCCCTATGTAAGTGTAGCAACTTTATACACTTTCTTTGAACATAAAATGCAAGGGTATTTGAGGTGTAATTGAGGAATAGATGGTAAGATTGACTAAGTAAGAATAAGATTGAATCCCAAGTGAATTAGTGAGACAAACGGACTTGAAAAGATACAAACAGGGAGTGTTTGAGTTGCAAGACCGTATACTTGATATGTAAGATGAGTGTGTGGGATACCTTTATTATCTTCCATTGTTCATGAATTACAAAGTGTTTGAAAGTGTGCTAGAGTTGTAAACATTAAGTGTGAATGAGTAGGGTTAAGTATGAATTCGAAGAGGATTCGTGATACGAAAGGGCATGAAGTGGTATGAATGAGGTGTATTTGAGTAGTAAACGTTAAGTGTGAATGAGTAAAGTTAGGTATGAATCCAAAGTGAGTTAGCAATGTGAAAGAGCACAAAATGGTACGAAAAGGGTGTGTTTGAGGAAGTATGAACGAGCAAGGTTAAGTGTGAACTCGAGATGATTTCGTAATACGAAGGGACATGAAATGATACGAGCAGAATGTGATAGGGGTTCAGGACTTTGTACTTGATATGTAAAGTGTGTGTGCATGTTTATACGTTTGATATGATGTTACATGAGCATTCTGCATCATGACATGGGCACTTGCATTTGATTTGAGAATTGCTTTGCGAAAGAACATGTGTTTACAAGAAAAGTTTGAAGTTTTCGAAAGACAAGATGGCTGCTGGTTGATCGCAGGGTATAAAAGTCACGCCTGCGAAAGCAGGGTATAAAAGCGTGATCTGTGAATCAACAGCAGGGTATAAAGTATTTTATGGGGCCGTGGACCTATCTGCACGGAAAATAAAGTTATTTTATGGGGCCGTGGACCTATCAGCACGGAAAATAAAGCTATTTTATGGGGCCATGGACCTTTCAGCACGGGGTATAAAGTTATATGTTATGGGGCCGTGGACCTTTCAGCACGGGGTATAAAGTTCTGTTTGCTGTGGACTGATCACCCACAGGGTATAAAGTTCTGCTACGCGAAGAATATGATATGTAAAGTGATGAAATGTTTTGTGAAATGACATGCATGACATGTTTATGAAAGAAGACATATGCATGGGTGTTGTGTGTGATTTTAAAGAAGTACATGCATCGTGATACACGAAGCATAAGACTTGATATGCGAGAAACGTGGTTAGTTTATGACTTGCTTATGTGATACGTTGTTTAATACATGCTTGTTCTCGTACCCGTGTACCATATATGTGCTTTATCTGTTTTGAGAAATTCTTATTGAGATGCTATTGCTAACCCGAGCACCTATATTTTGGGCAATGATTTATACACTGGTGACTCGTCGTGTGTGATTCCGTAAGGTGTATAGACGGGTTACTTGCTGGCGATAATTTCGCTAAAAACAGTTCTCTATTCCTTTTCAGGTGAGCCTGAATATGAGTTGATATTTATCGAGGACGATGGCGAGTGGGCTCAGTGGGAAGACGGACATGGGAATAGATAGATGTTGGATTATTTTCTTGAGATTGGAAACTCAATGTTATTATGTTGTTCTGACATTTGTGTTAGCTAGAAGACCAAACACTTTTTAATTCCGCTGCATTTCCTGGTTTTAATGATGATGAAGTTTTAAATTTATCAATGTTTCCGCTGATTTATCTTTCGTCATAGATGACGTATGCTTGATCCGCTTTGACGCTTCGTAGTTCTCATCGTAGACTACGACGGGTGCACTGGTTCCGATGATGGTATCGGGCCAGGGCGCTACATTGAAGACCTGAAACCCAAGTTTCAAAACGTTTTAAATCTGGTCCTGAAAACAGAAACTGTTTTCAGAAGTTGAGTTTTGGGTTTAAAACTATTTTAAGAATCACATTTTCCGCACCCACTATTCAACCCCCATTTCTAGTGGTGCCTTGCAGATCCTACAGTTCAAATCTTTGCTGAGCGTGTATTATCTTTGATTTGTAGTCATCATTTTCATTTGATAGTTATTATTGAGCCAGAGGCAAGAGCATCATCTTTGTTATCCTATCGTCTTTCATTTGGTTTGTCAAAAACAGTGTTGGACTGTGATGATTATATTTGGTTTTCTGGCGCGACTCTGTACTCTCGTTAGAGGATGAACGAAGAGGTATTCAGAATTTCTCTAGTAAAAATTTAAGTGGTTAGCTTCGAGTGATGTATTTTGGAGTACCTTTGTCTATGGTTTGCACTCTACTTTGGCTAGACACCCGTTGTGGGAGGATCTTATTCTCATCCATAGTAATTTGGATTTACTGTGGCTTATTGGGGATGACTTTAATACATTTCTTACAGTTGATGAACATACATGTCGTTCTACCCCTGCCCTGCAGACATTACAGGATTTTAACAGCTATGTTGCAATCTGTTCGCTACTGTCTATTCCATATCACGGATCACCTTACACTTGGAGTGATAGCCGCGGCTTAGATAGGGTTTGACGCCGGCTAGATCATTTCATGTGCTCTCCGTCTTTCTTCGATATATTTGCTGAGGTCAGATATCAGTATCTTAGTCAGGCTATTTTGGATCATGCATCTCTTTATCTGTAGTGCTCACCGGAAGTTTCAGGTGGTTCTGCTTCTTTTCGATATCTGGATGCTTGGACTACTCATCCTGATTTTGATGGTTTTGTGAAACATCATTGACAATCTTTTTCTACAATTGGTGGAATGTGGGGTTTTTATGATAAGTTGAGCCAATTAAAATCACATCTTCGCCGTTGGAACAAAGATGTATTCAGCAATATATTTGATGCGGTCGCTAGTGCTGACGCTGATGTTGTTCGTTGGGAAAAGTAGTATGATGCTAACCCTTTGATAGCACCCGTATCCAGTATCATCGGAGTACAACTTTATTGCATCAAGCCCAATCGCGAGCATTTTTTTCTGCAAGCAAAAGACAAATATAAAGTGGTTACAGGAGGGAGATACTAATACAACTTTTTATCATCATATATTGAAAGATGGAAGACGCCGCCAATGCATTCGCCGTATTATTCGTGACGACGGCGTGGGATGCCTTTCTTCGCAAGATATTGAAGCTGAAGCGGTGTGTTATTGCCAGTCATTATTTTCAGCTAGTTCTACTTTGCTATATTAGTCTATTATTCAGTTTATTCCTTCGCTATTGACTGAGGATAGTAACGGTCTATTATTATCCATGCCTATGTTTCAGGAGGTAAAGTAGGTTGTGTGGGATCTTAGTCCCACAAGTGTGGTCAGGCCGGATGGTTTTTCGTGTTCCTTCTATCGACGGTTCTGGGCTGTCCTACAATTAGATGTACTTAATGTAGTTCAAGAATTTTTCTTGGGGATTCAAGTCCGAAGATTGATGTCCTTCGCTGTCATTACACTGGTTCTTAAAGTGGACATGCCACAAACTTTTGTTGTTTTTGTCCTATATGTTTGGCCAACTTTCTATCTAAAGTGGTCAGGCGTTTAATCGCATCACAATTGTTAGCTCTTTTTCTTAATATTATTTCGCCTGAACAAGCAGGCTTTATGAAGGGTATGGGCATCACGGAGCAAATTCTATTGGCGCAGGAAATGGTTCATGTTATTGATCGACCAATCCCTGGGGGGGACATGTCTTGATTAAATTGAATATGGCAAAAGCTTTTGACAGAGTGTGTTAGGTGTATCTACGACATCTTTTGCACAAAATGGGGTTTGATCCTCGCTTTGTCCGTCTAATTCTGAAACATTTAGCTTCTATTAGATGTTTGGTATTGGTTAATGGAAAGCCTGTAGGTTATTTTTCTATGGGACGTGGTGTCAAGAAGGGAGACCCTCTTTCTCCTTTATTGTTTATTTAGGCTTCTGAGGGATTCTCGCATGGTCAGAATGCTTTAATGGATAACGGCTACATTTGTGGTTTTCAAGCATCCAGAGTACCACGTGTTTCTCATCTTGGTTTCACTGACAATTTAATTATCTTTTGAAATAGTTCCACCCAAAAGTTGACACATGTTCGGCATTTCTTAGGGGCCTATCGAGAAGCCTCTGGCCAACTTGTCAATTATCATAAAAGTAATGTGGTTGTTGGCTCAGAGGCATCTGGCTTGCGAGCGTCATAGACATTAGGTATGTACTTGGCTGCTTTACCAGTTAAATATCTTGGCTCGTATTTTTATAAGGGCATTAATCGAGCTAGCTATTGTGTTTCATTACTAAGACATTTTGATGCTAAGCTAAATGCATGGTCTTCTAAGTTACTCTCTACTGCTGGCCATATTGTACTTATTCGTTATGTTCTTTGTTCCATGCCTACGCATATAATTGCTAGCTCATGACTTTCAAAAAGTGTTGTGGATGATTTAAATCGTAGGACGACTGTCTTTTTGTGGAATGGCCGACATCATTGGAAGGCCTGGGATATCGTTTGTTGCCTGGTTAAGGTTGGGGGATTAGGCATTCGACATCTTTCAGCTATTCAGCAGGCTTATGACTGTCAAATTGAGTGGAATTATCATAACCCACACTCTCTGTGGTCTCATTATTGTCAGACGAAATATGGCAAGCGCCCTGCCATTTATGAGCATATTTATGATTTGGCAGGCTGGAAGCATATATGTAGAGTCCATGACTTTATGTCTCAACGCGTTGATAACACACCGAAAGGCATGAAACGGCTAGCGGATTCTCATGGTCAATTTTCTATTAAGTCAGCTTATCAGGCTGTCTCTTCCTCTGAGAATTCCTTTATTAATTCCCACTTTGTACGGTGGTCGGGTTCACATCTAGGGGGTCGAATATTTCTTTGGAAGTTATGGTCTCATTCTTTACCTCTGGTGGATAACCTATGCGCATGGGTTTCGATTTTACCATCCCAATGCGTTTTCTGCAGACAAGTTTCTCACACATAAGATCATATCTTCTTACAGTGTTCTGCTATTCGTCCACTTTAACAGGAAATGGAAATTATCTTTTTGGATCCGATGCCTCAGCAATCATCTATATATGTATATCTTATCCGTTGGTGGCGGTTTATCACAAAATACAATGAAAGGGCAATAGAAATTCGTTCCTATGTTAGTCACATGGGCTATTTGGAAGAAGTATGCTACAATTCGTTTTGGGGAAGATGTTTTCTCTTATCGCCGATTATTTGAGGCAATATGTGCAAGTGTCTATACTATTTATGCTGCAACGACGGGGAAAAGATTTTCACAAACTATACCTCATTTGGTTGCCTGATCATTCTCTCCACCATTGAAGAGTCGTCGGATTCGTGTAGTAAGTTGGACTCTACCACCAGCGAGTAAGCTCAAATTGAATGTGGACGCAGCAGCTGGAAGGTTGGCCTCGGCGAAAGAGCCATTGCGAGATGATAATGGAGCGCTTATCTCGGCCATTTGTTTTCCTTTGCCTTTTGTTAGCCCTCTGCATGTTCAATTGCACGCTTTTACATGTGCTTTAAGTTACTACGTGCAGCATTATGAGCATTTGATAGTTGAGACGGATTGTCGGATGCTTCTCTCCTGCGTTACTAAGCTTCAGCGCGTCGGGCCATTACATTTTTATGTCTAAGTAGTTAGACATTGCAGTTCTACCCAAGGAAGCCAACTTTGTAGCACATGGTTTATCACAACATAGGTTACATTTTGCCAGATTAACTTTGTATACGTCCTTACATAGCCTTCCATGTGAGGTTTGAGGTGCCGTTATTTTGGATGTCTCTATCCCTGCTTTGCGGCCCTGATTGTCCAACTTCTACGTGGGTTGGCTAGTTTTCATTGTTGTTGCCTGAGCCACTGGTTGATGCAGGCAATTTTGGTATGGTTTAATCCCTTTGTTTGCTTGCTTTATTTACTTAAGCTTTGGAGACATTTTCTTTGCCAATGGATAACTACTCATCTTTTTCGTGAGTTTGGAGCCTAGGAGTAGAGGGTTGTGACCACACGAATCCGTTTGCACATTGGCTTGCTATACATTCGGTTACCTGTGTTCCTAGAAAGGAAACACGGGTATGTATTTGGTTTCTTTCACTTAGTATGTTTCCATTTCTTTATATTGCCAATTGACCATTTCATTTTCTGTCATGAGAGCGATGGATGTCGTCTTTATCTGAAATGCCACGGTGAACACCCTCAGATGTGTGGGGTTTTTATGGAGATGGATATATGCATACATTTCTTTTCAAAGCAATTTCAAACTTCTGTTTTCCACTCGGCATTTCGTAGACTGATGTATAGATTTTATGCTTTTTGAACATATTCATTCTATACGTCAAACATCTTTTGCAGGTTTAAATTGTATTCTTTTTCATGCATTCTAGTGGAAGAGTCTCCTACTCAATATGTAACCACGGTATTCCTCCGCCACAAGTGAGGGTTCTTTATTAATTACGGACAGTACTACCCGTTCTTATCTAATATATTTTTTAGTTGAAGGACAAGCGGTACCGTCCGATTATTTTATTAATATGTAAACCCTCACTTGAGGCGGAGGAATACCGTGGTTACATTATCAGCCTTAGCTATGGAGGGAGACTCTCCCAAACTAAGCAAAACAGATAACAAAAAATGCATAGAAATCTCAAAATACATGTAAGCAATAAACTACGATGCGAAAATAGGAAAAATAAATCCAATACTCCTAAGCAAGCAGTAGCCGTATACTTCATGGATGTGATAAACCACAGCTCCGTCATTGTCTTCATATGTGGCGGACGCACAATGTACCTCAAACAGACAGACAAAGAAACCATTACATATGCAAACAGGATATATGCTCCAAAGATATAATATAATCAGAAAGGGAGAATGAATACCCAAGTTGCCCACAACTTTGACAGTTATGGGCAACGTGTAAGAGAAATTAGCCCCGTAGATATCCATCCTTGAACAGTCGATGGGAGTCCCATTGCGTGCAATGGTAAGTCTCAGCACAACAGATAAATGTGGCATCATCGCTAGGATGAACTATAAGTAACAAAACAGAAAATGTATAATGAAAACATACCGAGCCGCCTGCACCAATTTGATGCATGCGTAAGAGTAAAGAATTGCCTTCTCCATGAGAGTATTATGTGCGAATGTACAGAAGGTGAACATTTGTATGTAAACTACCCCTCGCCATTGGCGGAAGCTCCTGAAGTGTGTAAAAAATGCATGTGCGAGACCGTAAAAAACCATATTGCGTAAGAGAATGAGCTACTGAGTTACCCTCCCTGGGTACAAAGGAGATAGTAGGACGCATGAGTCTCAGAAAATGCTTTAGACGAGCATAATCCAAGGCCAGCCGATGAGAAAGAATAGGAGGTGCTTCTATCAACTGTATAAGTGAGAGGCAGTCCACCTCAATGAGTAAATCCAAGTATCCTGACGTCATAAAAAAGAGAATGGAGAACAACATAGCCTGAAGTTCTGCATGTAACGGAGGCAAAATCGGTAGTGGGAAACATAGAGCTCGAACCATCTGGCCTGCAAAATCTCGGAGTATAGCACCTCCTGCTGCACCTTGTCGTCCTGTTGTTGCATCAATATTGAGTTTTGATTTACCTGTAGGAGGCTGCCTCCAACGAATGATTTGAATGCGTCTGGATCGCAAAGGTGGTGAGTAATGTGTTGATACCAATGGCTGCAGAGTAGCTGCAAATTTACTCCCTGAAATAGAAGAACACCATGCGTATATTCCTTGCCGAATACGCTCACGCAAGCGTGATAAAGAAAATAGCTCTTCTTCAAAGTGAATCAACGCATACTCCTTCCATATATTCCATGAAGTTATTAATGGAACAACCGCAGCAAGCTGGCCAGACATTGTACCTTTAGCCGCTTGCTGCCACCAACTGCAAAGAAAGCGCTTCAAATGGGAATCATTCGGTAATGGTCCACCAATGACAACAACCAGATGAGTCCAGACTGATCGAATGATTGGGAAAGAATAAAACATGTGATTTGTATCCTTCGAAGCACTGCGACAAAAGACACAACAGGTAGGGAATGAACACGCCAAGCACGTAGATTCTCTGGCATAAGCAGCGCGTTGTACCACAATCGCCATAAGAAAACCTGGGCTTGGGCTGGCGCACCTGTCCACCAAATGTATTTGGCTGGTAGAAATTGTGATCCCTGCGTACGTCAGACTTCATATGCACTACGAAGAGTAAATTGGCCATTTATCCCTGGAGACCAGAGAAAGCCATCCGACGATTCTTGAACATACATGGAGCAAAAAGATGCAATACGACATATTCGCTTCCAATCAGCAGAATCATAAATATGGACCTAGAATCCAGAACGCATCCCATATTTTTGACGAATATATTGCGCCCAAAGCGAGTCTGATGTTTTATACAACCACCAGAGCTTACAATCATATGCCTTCTGCAATGCATTGAGACTGCGAATTCCTAAACCACCTTCTGCCTTCGGATAACATATAGGATCCCAAGAACGCCAATGAAATCCTTTCCGCTGTAAGAACTACGACATTTTACCATTAAGCTCTACAATAACACTCTTTGTAAGATGTGCACTCGCCATTAAGTGTAGAGGCATAGCTAATAAAACTGATTTTATCAGAGTCATGCAGCCTGCTGTGTTAAGTAGCCGGTGCGCCCAACTAGCTAATCTAGCCTCGAAATGGTCCAGTAATGTTGTATAGTATTGTGTTCGATTTATGCCTTTAAAGAGATATGACCCCAAATACTTTATTTGAAAAGATGAAATACGCATGTTTAAGACTGCCATCACCCTTTGAACTGAAACATTCGGTCAAACAACTAATTGACTTTTATGAAAGTTTACAAGTTGTCCCGATACACACTGATATTTGTCCAAAAATGATTTAAATAGTCGCAGGTTTGAACTTGAACCATTTAGGAAAATAAGTAAGTCATCAGCGAATCCCAAATGGGAAATACCTAGAACTCGGCCAGTTAAATCCACGCAGCATACCCTCAGAGAACAAGGCTTTAATTCCCCTAGAAAATCCTTCTGAGGCTAGAATAAACAGCAAAGGCGACAAAGGGTCGCCTTGCTTTACTCCATGTAAAGGATTGAAAAAACCGGTGGGCACCCCATTAATCAAGATAGAGCAGTGTGTAGCAGCCAAATTATTAATGAGAAGTCTAACAAAATGTGCATGAAATCCAAAACATAGCAGCAGTTGCTCAAAATAATACCAAGAAACCGATCAAACGCCTTTTCCATATCCAGCTTGATCATTATATGACCCCCTCTACACTTGCGATCCAACAGATGAACCATCTCCTTTACCATCAACACTTTCTCAGCAATGCCACAGCCTTGCATAAATCCTGTTTGTTCTGGAGATATAAGACGTGACAGGAGAATAGATACCCGCGTGGCAATAATGCGAGTGACCACCTTAGAAACAAAATTTGTTATACATATAGGACGAAAATCCACAAACGTATTAGGATTGGCCTTTTTTGGAATCAAACAAATCAATGAAGCAGCCATCGCCTTTGGAACACGTATACCAATAAAGAATTCTTGGACTGCAAGCAAGACATCTAAACACAAATCATCCCAAAAATGTCTATAAAAAGAACCAGGAAAGCCATCTGGACCTGGTGCACTCGACGGAACTGTCATACCGCTCTTTTAACTTCATCCGCCTGCGGGAGAAGCAGAAGGCTCGTATTATCCTCTTCTGTCAACACACAAGGAATATGCTGCAATATATCTTCATGATCATATGTGTGCTCCAAGGAAAATAACTTTTGAAAGAAATTGACTGCCTCCGCTTGTATAGTCTGTACTGTATCAGATTCCACACCATCCTGCCTGCTAATGGATACAATTGCCTACCGCTGTCTACGTGATTTTACCGTTTAGTGAAAAAAAGCCGTATTAGCATCACCATCTTTTATCCATCGAACATTTGCCTTCTGTTTCAAATATAAATAGGCACGTGTTTGTATCCGCAGCAAATGTCCTTTAGCCAGTCGAGACGCTTCTCTAGTGGACTCTGTTGGTTGCGCATCATAATCTCTTTCTGTCCTCATAGCCTCCTCTTCCGCCACCACCAAGTCACTAAAGATATTTCTGAAGATGCCTTTATTCCAAGCTCTAAGATCCATCTTTAATCTTTGCAGTTTATCATATAATCCATACATGCCGCTACATGTTGGGTATGTCTGCCAATGTGAACGCACATAGCCACCAAAGTCCTCATGTGTTAACCAAACCTCCAAAAACCGAAAAGAAGAAGGGCCAGGATGTTCAGCCAATGTGTACTGGATTAGGAGAGGAGCATGATCCGACGTTGCCCTATGTAAATGACGCACCAACCCTACACCAAAAATATCAAAAAATCCCTTTGTACAAAATATCCAATCCAATCGACGCCACGCCTTACCAAGACCCCATCTATCTGACCACGTAAAACGAGAGCCTTGAAAAGGAATATCCAATAATTCGCAAGACTCAACAAACTGTTTGAAATCCGACAATGTATGCAATGATGGTGTAGCAATGCCCTTATAGTCTTCTAGAGATAGAGAGGTGTTATAGTCTCCACCAATGAGCCAAGGAAGTGTATTTCCGTCAGCAAATATCTATAAGTCATCCCACAGAGGTCGACGAGCAACCATCATATGACGGGCATATACAACTTTTAACCAAAAGACAGTCCCTGTAATTAACCACCGAAATTGCAAAGAAAAATTCTGTACACCCGACCGTGGATCTAGCAACTCCAAAAACAATCACGCCAGAATACCCAAATATTATAATCTGCAAAAGAATATGCATTAGTAAAACAAAGTTGTAGACGAAGATCCTCCAACCTAGAAGGCCGTAGCTTAGGTTCTATCAAAATTAGCAAGTGTAACATGTACTGACGAGTGAGTGAGATAAGCCGCATGTGGGAAGTGTTAATTCCCAGAATATTCCATATTAGTGCCTTCATTAACATAAATCAGCAGAAGAGTTAAGGGAAGAACGTTGCAAAGCTCCACGTGTTACAACCGATGTTGGGGGAGCCGTAGGCATCTCCTCTTTTTTCATATGTGGACGTCGGGTCCACAGTGTAAGCAAATGATCAACCGCCTACGTGACATTCGGGTGGGCAATATCAAGTGAACCAGTCTCAGTATGAGGTGTATTCGACAATACGCGCGAAACATCCAACACTGCCTCGCGTAATTCTTGCGTATCAGCAACATGATCCTCGTGAAGTTCGAAATCTGAGGTATGCACAATCAGGGGATCATCCTCTACTTCAGCAGCAACTCTATTGGTTGTAGAAGTGCATTGCAGTCGAGATAAATCTTGAGCATAAGACACTGTTGGTTCTTGAGCATATGTTCCTGCTTGCTCTGTACCGTGGGCTTGTGAGCAGTTCTCTAGTGTCATCCGTAGCTCCAACAGCTGGCTCTGAACGTTCCACAGCCTTGGGTTCCACCTCCTGCGGAACAACTAATTTTGCAACGTCAGTAAGGTCTTGCAGCTTGTGTTTTTTGGGTGTCCAACGTTGAGAAATTGTAGATTCCACCCTCTTAGGATTTGTAGGAAATGAAGCAGTGGTGTTAGCTGAGGGATGAGGCACATCTTCTGGTGACGAAGCATTGCATGTGCCAGTCGAGTGACCCAGTAATTTACGATCCGCACAATAAAGAGGAAGCCGCTCATATTCCACAAGTGTGAAAAAATGATAATCATCACTTTGAATGTATAATCTCTGAGGTAGCTCCTGAGAAACGTCCATCTCAATACATACTCGTGCAACGGAAGGTCACAGAAATTGCATGGTTGCTAAATTAGCCTTTAATGGCGTGCCAATCATTTTGGCAATCTCAAATAATGCCTCCTGCTTATGAAGATATATTGGAAGACCCGGCAATGGTACCCACACAGGCACAATAGGCACATCAACCTTGGGGTTATAATCATAAGACCATTTAGTAACACGCATATGATACCCTAATACAGTCCATGTTCGACATGAGAAGCATCTATAATAATCTGCCTCTGAATCAAATTGCAGCAGAATATGAGTGGCGTCTAAAAACAGTGATTTTGATCGCAGCCTCAAAATCAATCTTCTCAAAGCATATACGTATGGCGTCAGCTTTGGAACGACCATACCAAAAAGCCATTATATATAAGTGGTTGGCGACAGGTGAGTGTTTTTGGCTCACGATGGTTTATGCTCTTCACACTATATCACCTAGACGTCCATTGTGGGCAGATTTGCAAAGTTTTCATGGTTCATTAAGTCTTCCTTGGTTGACTGGTGGTGATTTCAATACCTTCCGTACACTAAAGGAACATAGAGGCAGATCTTTGCCAACTCTGCACTCACTTCAAGATTTCAACGACTGCATACAAGCATGTGAATTGCAGGAATTGTCTTTCCAAGGCTCTTTATTTACTTGGTGTGATGGAAGGGGTCTTGGTTGAGTTTGGCGTAGGCTGGATTGGTTTAGTACAACATTTTTTGATATTTTTCCAGTAACACAAGTACAACATCTTACATGGGCTACATTGGATCATGCTCCATTATTTTTAACGTGTGACCCAGACAGTCCAAAGGGTCCTGCCGCTTTTCGATATCTGGAAGTTTGGTCAATGGATCCTGACTTTGACACTTTTGTACAGCATACATGGGAGTCTTTCTCCACAATGGGTGGTATGTGGGGTTTAGTTGACAAATTACGTCGATTGCGTAACAAGCTCAAACAGTGGAATAAAGAAGTTTTTTGGAATGTATTTGGCCATGGCTGAATCTTTGGTTGTTATGTGCGAACGAGCATTTGATTTGGACCCAAGTGACATAACGCGTGCAAATTACAATCGCAGCTTAGCAGAATTACAGTTAGCGCAAAAGTGGGCATTTCTTTACTGGAAACATAAAGATAATATCAAATGGCTTAAGGACGGAGACGCCAACACTTCTTTTTATCATATCTCATTGAAGGATAAACAGCACAGACAAACCATTAAGCGCATTTTGCGCCAAGACGTAAGCGAATGTTTACTTAACGCCGATAATGAAGCGGAGGCACTCCGGTATTTTTTAAAGGATAATATCATGTTACAGGAAGTCCCAACTTTACAGGAGGTGAAACAAGTTGTATGGGATCTAAGTCCAACACGTGCTGCTGGTCTAGATGGCTATCTAGGTTCTTTCTATAGATGTTTTTGGCATGTTATTCAATCTGATGTACTTAAGGCGGTGTAGGAATTTTATTTGGGTATACATATGCCGAAGCAGATGGCGGCATCCACAATAATCCTAATCCCAAAGGTTCTGAATCCTCAAACTTTTGCAGAATTTCGACCTATCTATTTAACGAATTTTATTTCCAAAGTTATTACCCAGTTGTTCTCCACTCGTCTGGGCCGATTGTTGCCCAAAATCATATCTCCAGAACAAGCAGGCTTTATGAAGGAACGTGGAATCACATAGCAAGTCTTATTGCTCAAGCAATGGTACACGTTATAGATAATCACACAAGGGGTGGCCATGCAATAATTAAACTGGATATGGCGAAAGCTTTCGATTGGGTTAGTTGGCATTATCTTGAGTTACTGTTGAAGCATATGGGTTTTAAACACAGATTGGTCCGCATCTTATTAAATAACTTCAGATCCACACTCTGTTCAATACTTATGAACGGTAAACGATCAATATCCTTTTCTGTAGGTAGTGGCGTCAAGCAGGGAGACCCGTTGTCGCCTCTACTGTTTATTCTTTCTTCAGAAGGGTTCTCGCGGTTTGAAGACATTGATGTCCGCAGGTGAAATAAGGGGATATTCTGCGGGGCGTGTACCATGTGTTTCTCATTTAGGTTTTGCGAACGATTTGTTGATCTTTTTAAATGCGTCTAGACAAAATTTGGAGTGCTTTCGCACCTTCTTGATATCTCATCAAAATGCATCTAGACAATTGGTTAATTATAAGAAAAGTCAAATAGTGGTGGGCAGAGGAGTTGTAGGATCAGCAGCATCATAAGTGTTGTGGATGCGACTATCATCCTTCCTTATAAAATATCTTGGCTCTTATCTTCATAAGGGCATCAATAGAGCCAGGTATTGTACTTCTGTCATCAATCATTTTGAGTCTAAGCTCCATTCTTGGTAGAATAAATTTCTATCCATGGTTGGTCATTTTGTACTGATCAAGCATGTATTAAGCACAATGCCAATACATGTTATTGTAAGCTCTCGTTTACCGAAAAGTGTGATGCACATATTGAACCGTAAAATGGCTGCATTTCTCTGGAAGGGTAGATATCATTGGCAGTCTTGGTCTTCAATATGCCGTCCAATTAAGGAGGGAGGTTTGGGTGTTCGACGTCTTTTGGAGGTGCAACAGGTTTATGATTGTCAGTTATAATGGAAATACCACCACTCAGATACTCTACAGGCGCATTTAGTAGATGCAAATATGATCGTCGTCACTCTATCTATTCTCATATCTATGACTCACCAACATGGAAAAGAATATGTCGCATACATGAATTTATGGAGTCTAAGACGTGCATGTTTGACAATACATTCCAGTGGACACCGGATGCTAATGGACAATTTTCTATTAAATCTGCATATGCTGAAATTACGGCAAGCGGAGACCACTTCATTGAGTGCCGCTATGTTTGGTGCAAACAATCCCAGCTGGAGATGCACCTATTCTTATGGCAGTTATGGTCACGATCACTTCCAATGGTGGATCAGTTAAAGGCTTGGCTCAAAATATTCCCATCTCAATGTGTGTTCTGTAAGTTACATCAAGATTCAGAGGATCATGTATTTCTCCACTGCCCAGTCATTTGGCCATTATGGATGGAAATGGCGCATATATTTTCTGGCCCTTTACCCAGCAGTAACACCATTATGACGCCTCTAATCTGATGGTGGCGCACATCTAATCAGACATCAATGCAAGGACAACTACACGTTGTTGCTCCTTCCATCCTAACGTGGGTTGTCTGGAAGGAATATGCGGCGATAAGGTTTGGTTCCGAAACTTTCAATTATGCAAGGCTTTTTGAAAAAGTACGACTGGCAATTTATACATGGTGTGCAGCAATGAATGGAAAAAAGTTTGCAACAAATATCTCTCTTTTAGTATCTCTCCATTTTTCACCGCTTTTCCGGACAAGACGCCTCAGGATTGTTCGACGGGAATTGCCCCCTACTGAAAGGTTGAAGCTAAATGTTGATGCAGCATTGGGTATATCTAAAGCGATTGTAGCAGCAGTGTTGCATTCAGATCATGACCAGATGCTTTCTGCAATATGCTTTGTATTGCCTAAGGTAACACCGCTGAGGGCAGAGCTTCTGACGCTAACGTTTACATTGGTATATTATGCGAGGGAGCATAACAACCTTATAGTAGAGACAAACTGCAAATAAATTCTTCATCTGTTGGCCTCAATGCGGGTACTCACGGGTTTATTAGTGTTTGATATTCAACGCACATCCATCTTTTTGTCGTTAAATCACTCAACTATACAGCATTATCTGAGGGATGCCAACACTGCTACTCATAGGCTTGCCAGACATGGATATAAAGCGTTTGGTCTTCAGCTTTATCGTACGCTCCATGATATACCCTGCGAGGTTCATGGGGCAATACTAATGGACCTTCAGTTGCCTGCTTTGTGTTGAGGATATTGCCTCACATAGTGTTGGCGATGATTTCCTTCTGTTTCCTGTGTTGCTTACTACCACAGGCAACACTGGTGCGTTTTCCTCACAATTGGCTCTATATTTGCTTTGCTATGTTTGGCTTGTATTTATCATACTGTCACTTACACATTCTTCATTTGCTGGATATCTCAACGCATTTAACTCATTTATCCTGTCTGCTGAGCATGCTACGCTGCCATCGACAAAGGCTACACATGTGGATCGCTTTAGATACTTCAATGGATATCGATACAGTACGATGCCTTATACTCTGGATGTCACCTTGGTTCCATTTGAATCAAGGCGACATGGGTACGTGCCTTCCCTTCTTATCATATTTGCTTCGTCATACTTATTTTAGGCTGATGCAATCATGTCTATTTTTTTCCTAAGGTCTTTTGGATCAAGCTCTACTACTGCCCTACAGCTCTTTCTTGGATTTATTCTACCATTGGTTCATCGTTGTGCCATGGCTTCCAGCTTTATTCTGTAATTCGCCAACTCTCACATTGTATAAATATGTATGCTTTTTTCCTTCGCCAAGGTTTTAACCACCAGGGTGGTTTTACTTGGCAAGGTTTTAATGCGGCATATCATATACGATTGGAGGTTGGCAATTATTAGAGCATTATTTCATTTATTTTCTTACGATGACTTCATTGTAATAAGGTTTTCCTAAGCCAAAAGTGAGGTTATCTAATAATAAATCTCTGTTCATAAAATATATATATATATATACTTAAATACATGTCTGGTGTGAAATCAATAGCCTTGGACACATTTATGGATATAAGTAGGTATAAAGTAACCTATAATAGAAATTATGACTAAATTATATACATTGTTGCGAAATATACAACCATATGTAAAAGAATAAGAAATTAGGGGTTTTTTGGATTAATATATGTAGGTTTAAGAGGTGTAATTTGAGGAAATATTGATAGAGGAAATCGAAGAAAAGTGGGCTGTTTTGATGGCTGTTAGCCGGGACCTTGGTTGGGGAAAATGAAGTGTATCCTGATTTAAAACATAGGTTATGTATATATGTGATGGTTTAGAATGTGATGATATGAGATGGTTTAAGTGTCTAAAGTTGATGAAAGTATAAGTTGGTCAAGGATATGCATGCATTGTTATCTTTCATGAAGTGTTTGAAAAGCTTACCGTGCAAGTAGAATTATATCGGATATTTATGCCATGTCACAGTATTTATATGTTCAGTGGTGTTCCGTCAGAACATCGGAACGGATGGTTGACGTTATGGGACATACAGGATGTTATTGTTGGAGCGCCGCATGATATCGGAGCCCAAGGGGGTTGATGTCATGGGCATACTGGCTTCTGTGTATTCTTTGTTGATAGACAAAGGATCACTGACATATCGATTTACTGTTAGTAACATATACAGTTTAACAATTATCATATGAAAAGGGTCATTTTTATGTAAGAGTATGTTTATACATGTTTCAGAAAAAGGAAGATGATTACATGATTACTGTCTATGTTTATCACATTGTTTACCGACATCTCATTATACGAGTATCACATTGACATGATTTGTATATACCTTGATGCATTTAGATGATAAGAATAGGTATGATGATATTTTAGACATGGATGGAGATTCTAAGTATGGAAATATATGCTAGTCGCATTTTTATAGTCTTGATAGTCTAGAATGTTACATGATTTAGATATATATGTTACATGTTATTTATTTACCTTTCTGTTATGCACTTTGTTTATTTAAGTTGGAGACATCAAATGTTATGATCTTTATTTATGAATCATTGTTTTAGTAGCTCGTCTCCCATGCATGATCCACATGATGTATCTAGACGGATTACTTGCTGAGCGATTAGTGTTTTATCGCTCATACTGGCTTTATCACATTATAGAGAACAGGGACCCTAACGCCTTGTTCATCATGGAAGCACCCTGGCTAGAGTATATGTGAGCTGAGCTGTAGGTTGGATTTATGTACGAATCATTTTGGAGTTGTTATCATGATGTACTTAGATTATTTTGAGACATTGTACATTATGATTTATACGCACTATGACTATTTGTATGATGATGCATGTCGTATGTTTATCTTTATGTTGCTTCCGCTTATCGATTTATTATTCATGTCATGATGCACATGTATAATATCAACGCCTTGTACTCTTCTTAGTAGAGTATGGCAGGTGCACCGGGCCGAAACCTTAATTTCGGGTGGGGTGCTACAGGTGGTATCAAAGCCTAAGGTTCTAGATCCACAGCAGAAACAGTGAAGTAAACACTTAGAATTTAAGTGATGATTTTAGAACTTAAGTAATGATTTTAGGCCGAGAGTTCAGCCATAGACTAAGTTGACTAGAATGGGTTAGGGATAACAGACAAAATAACCTATCTTATTAAGAAATAGACGGATATAGTGAAAACCCTAAAAATTAGAAATATTGTATAAGAATATGGAAAATGACTTGAATCAATATTTTCATTAAGTATTTGTAATGGTTGTATTGATATAAAATGCTTTTAATAGGATGTATTCACGACCACAACCGAGAGGTAGACTGCATGCCAACAGACAAGCCCAGTTACCTCCTCCTCCGCTGCAGCCACAAGTACCTCTGCCAACAGAGATGGTACAATCTTACATTGTGCTCGTACCCCAACCTCCACCACAGTAGGGTCAGGAAGATTTTCAGCAGCTAGTCCTACAAGCCTTGGTACAGATAGGGTAGGAGGCTAGGAATAATTGCCACAAGCATCTGCGGCACCTCCACCACCGCCACCCCCACTGTAGCATGGCACCTGTTTCTTTTATGGAGAGTTAAAGAAGGCTCGAGTGCCTAATTTTGAGGGCAGATCTGATCCGGACATAGCTGAGAGATGGCTAACAGAGGTACATAATAACTTTGATCCGATTCAGGTACCTGAGGAGATGAAAGATCAGGTTATCAGACCTATTCTGATTGGCGAGGCCGATTAGTGGTGGAGCATGAGTTTACAGCATCTGCCACTACCAGTCACTTGGGAGCAATTTCTGAGGGAGTTTCGTAAGTTCTACATCCCTCCCTTTGTTACTTTACAGAAGATAGGGATGTTCGAGTCTTTAGTACAGGCACCAAGCATGACACTGGCATATTACACCAACCAATTTACCGCTCTAGGGAGATATGTCCCAGCCATCATGGGTGATGAGCAGCTAAAGATGGTCAAGTGTGGGAGGGGTTCACATTCACGTATCCGCACTGGGATAGTGAATGCAAATTCGAAGGAGTTCGCGGAGTTACTAGATGCGTTCTATCGCATGGAGCGCCATATTCTGAGGAGAGATGCAGAGTTTACAGGTAAGAGGCCCCAAGAGGATGGAGGAGATCGGTCTGGTTAGTGGACGAAAGTACAGAATGTAGGACCTGTATAGCACCACTAGATGGGGGGTTGAATAATGGATGCAGAAAAATTGGTCTTTTTAGAAATTTTGGCCCAAATTACCCACTTCTGAAAATAGTTTCAGTTTTAAGATCCTGATTTGAATTATTTAAACAAGCTAGTTGTAGACCTCCAAAATTTATAAAATGTGGTGTGAATGTACTCTAAGATGTTATAAATGACTCACGAAAAGTTTAAATCAAAAATCCACTTCTAACCCTTTTAGAATACGTTTTTGGTCAGATTGCACAAATCTGCCAAAAACTGTACTACGACTTGACAAATTTATTCCTATTAATTAGTGACTCGAAATGATCTGAAATTTTTATGACAAGACCATGAAGATATTTATTTTAGTGGGTTGAAACATTTTTGGAAAATTCATTTGGAAAGTAAGTCAACCACGTTGATGTTCTCAACCTTTGCACATCTAAAATCAGATTGCACTAGTCTTAGAACTATTCATGTTTGACTAACTTATACTTATCCAAATGAGTTGAAACTTACGCCAAATGAAAGATAAGATAAGTGGCTATGTTTCCGCAAAAATTTTATGATTTTTGAAATTCGTTTGCTATTTTTACGTTTGCAATGAAATTGATGCAGAATGTTGGAAACTAAAAGTAAAGTGCAATAAATTAAAAACACCAAGGATTTTATATTGGTTCGGTTAAATCAACCTACTCTAGTCTTCAAGGACACCTTCCCGGTTATCACTAAACACAATAAACACCTTACCATAAGGGTGACCGGATTTAAACAGTAACTCCACTATTTTACAAATTACAATCGAGCAAACGAATCACGGACACCGCCACCGGTTGAATGAAGGTTTGATCACACCTTGATCAACCTTTTACAACAATGAATGAGTATGGGTGGTATATTCAAAGCCTATACAATATGTGTAATATATGAACAATAGGCTTGAGAGAAGAAGAAGAAGAAGAAAGAAAAGGAGAAGAAGGAAGTAGTATAGCTTCTTGCACTTGAGAGAATTCGAGTTGTAGCCTTGGCCTTTTTTGCACTACTCTTCTCATTTTATTCATGTGTATGCCCCAATTAGGGCTTTTTCCTTTCTTCAGAATTCTCTTTAATGTCCTTAGAAGATTTCTTTGTGCAGAGATGACACCATCTTGCTTACTTGTGGCCACATGATTTGAAGGATGACTTGACCTTACTTACTTGTCACTTGATGATTGGTCCAACATGGCATACTTTAATGAGTTGTAAAATATGAAAAAAAACATACAAACCATGTGCTCAAATGTAGTCAAAATATTGACATACTACCAACCTTCAATCCCTTGAATTTTGGGATACAAATTGAGGTGCATTAACCTCAACAAAATTGCCCACTTTAGCATGTGCTGAAAATTTTTATCGTGTGTCTTTCTTTTGAATTGTTTTAGTAGAGAAAAAGGGGTTTGAGTGATTTCAAAATACATGATTTAAACATATTACATAAAAACGTACATGATTTAAATCAAGGGGGAGCGGATTTGAAATTTGAAATTCAAATTTCGAATTTATGCATGATTGAAGGGGAGCGATAAGATTTAAATCATGGTTATAGATTATTTTGAAAATCATCAAAAGGGGGAGATTGTAGAGAAAAATGGGTTTGAGTGATTTCAAAATACATGATTTAAACATATTGCATAAAAACGTACATGACATAAACGTGTGCATGAGATATTGCATATAACTTGCCCTATATAGTTCATATATAATGTTGCCGTACTAACGAGCCATGAAGCTTTAAAGCTTACATCAAATGGCAAATATTTGTTGTGTTTGAACTATTTTCAGGTGCCACCATTAATGAACTAAACTAGTTCATTAAGTGAAGTACTTAGTTAATTAAACTAAGTAGTTCATTAAAGGAAGCAACATTTGGACAAGGCACAAAGGCAACAAGACTAAGAAAGAAAAGTCTTCTCCTCCTCCTTCACCACATATATACACGCATATATATACATAAATATATATATTTTCAGATTTTTTTGAAAAAGGCACATACACATATGTTCCAACATACTACCGATACGTTATATATTTTACGTACGTACGTTAACGTCACACCACCATACTTAACTCATATTTATGAGTATTTTCAGGTCTTATATCATATGATATAAGTCATGGTGATGACAAATTAAATACGACATGTTAAAAGGTTCTAAATCGACAATTGTCGTATCGGGCGAATACCGAAACTTCGCCAACATGTCATGTACTTGCCATAAATAGATGGCCAGCCCCTACACTTCAAAAATACTCATAATTTTCGTGGGTTTGATGTTATTTCCAGCCATAAAATCATTCCATATTGGCACACACAAATCACCCCACATTAAGGCCAAATTGTGGAGATTCCAATTTCAATTTTGTCACATGTATATGGCGCAACTTTAAGACCAGCCAAGTACTTCATATTAAAGTTTAATTTATGTATATTATGTGTAACATAATATATATAACATGTGCAAAAATTTGGAATTTAATTAGAGAAAAAACGGATAATCGATAAACATCGAAAATTCGGTTTTCTACGTACACAACACATGGAACGTTTTAGGCACATCATACGACATGTATCTAGACACTTTTTACATATGTCATACATCTTAAAGTATTCTAGAAAATTAAATTAAGGGCTGATTGGAATATACCATGTGTGTATTATTAAATGTGCACTATTTTACAAAGTTTGTAAAAATAAAATTCAGTACATGTATCTACACATTATACACGCCTATACCAGCTTGATAGAGCCTTGTTGGCATATTGATTGGTCAAGAATCAAGCATACAATGTTGATGACATAAAGGAAGGAGCCACACAAGGTAACAATTCAAACTTATATCTCATTTGTAACACATGCTGAAAATTTCAGCATGTGTATTAAGAGCTGGCCGAATTTCATCCATTATGAGGATATATTTTGTGTCTTGAAACATGTGATTAATTGGAAAACAAATTGGAATTAATTTGAATAAGATATGAAAGTAAAATTGTGATATCTTGAATATCACACATGCTGAAAAATTTCAGCATGTGTGTGAATGTACCTAGGCCGATTTTTGGCCATGTTATTGTCCAATTTTATTCCCAAAATTGATGAGAATATTGTCTACTAATTGGTGATTTATTTTTAAGAGAAAAATCAAAGAAAATTTGGTAACAATTTGAAATGAAGACCCATTTATCACATGCTGAAATTTCAGCATGTCAAGTCTCATTATGACCGATTTTCTTAGCCTTGTTGGAGAAATATTATCTTGCTTAATTTAGGTGATGATCTTGGAAGTTATGGTGATTGTTTTATGGTGATTTTGGCATATGTTTTTAGTGGAATTCTCAGATTTTCCTTGTCATCAAGTGATGACAACATTCAACCAATCAATGAGTGCCAAGTAAGCAAGAGTTAAATGATCATCCAATGAGGAGGTGCCAAGTAAGCAAGAACATGTCACAATGATGCCACATTTTCTCCCTAAGGACTTAGAAGATAATTTTCAAGAGGAGAAGGACTAAAGGGGGGCAGCCAAAACATGTTAAAAGGGAAGGAAGAAGAACAAAACAAGAATAAGAACAAGTCTTGCAATTCAAGAGATCAAAAACGCCTAGCTCTTCTTCTTCTTCTACATTCTCTTTCTTTCTTCTTCCTAAAAATCTATTGCACTTACATTCATATACTTGAATAGGCTTCTCTTAGACCACCACATATTCTTTTCATTGTTGTAAAAGATTGATCAAGGTGTGATCAATCTTGGACTTGCGAGGTGGTGGTGTTCGTGTGCATTGTATTCAACATACAAGGTTTGTAAAAGGTTGGAGTTGGTGTGTAACTCCAACAACCCTGTGGTAAGGTGTACTTTGTGTTGTGTGATTAGTGTCAACCGAGGAAGGTGTCCTCGAAGACTGGAGTAGGTTGTTTATAACCGAACCAGTATAAAATTCTTGGTGTCATTTACTTTCAGCACTTATATTCTGTTTCAGCACTGTTTATCATTTTTTATTAAATTTGTAAAAATAGTAAACGTTTTTCAAAAATTACGAAACTTTTCAGAATCATAGCCACACGTCTTAAGGTTAATTTGGCACATGTTTCAACCCTTTTAGACAAGTATAAGTCAACCAAACGTCCAAAGGTCTGAGACTAGTATAGTTTGATTTTCAGGCTTGCAAAGGTTGAGACTTTGATCATATTTGACTAACTTCCCAAAAGAATTTTTCAAAAAAGTTTCAACCCACTTAAATATAACATATAAGGGGTTAGTGGTTAAAATTTCAGAGCATTTGGAGGTACGTACAAATAGGAATAAATTTTTCAAATCAGTCTACCGTTTCTGCCAGATTCGCGCAATCTGACCACCAACGATTTGTAAAGGGGTTAAAGGTTGAATTTAAATCTGAAATTTTTAGAAGGCACTAATAACATATGAGGATAAGTTCTCTCAAAATGTCAGAATTTTTTAAGACCTACAACCTAGTTTTAAAAATGTTTTAAAACTGGTCCTGAGAGACCTCAACCCATATTCTGTGCCCACAAGAACGTAGATAGGTTTCCATATTTGACTTCCATAGTGGGTAGTTTAAAGGATCAAACATGGGAAATTTGACATGGACATTTGAGATAGAAGGGAGTAGGGTTTCTTGCCTCCTTCTTCTAGAGGCATCAGCACTAGGAGAACCCACATCATCAAAAACAAAGGGATCCATACTAAAATGATTAAATCTTGTATTTGGACTCAAATAAGCAAGATGTGGCTCTGATACCAATTGTTAGGTCCCTTAGAACACACTAGAAGGGGGGTTGAATAGTGTGTTCACCAAGTATGGATATTTTATGGATATTTTTCGTTTTGAGGTGCAACCAATACTTAGGTGTGTTCTTTAGAAAAAGTAAAGACTTGCAAGAAGGTAAAGAACACAAGTATGTATAGAGGTTCAAGTCAAATGACTCTACTCCTCTACCTTCTTGATGTTTCACAAGAAGGATTTTGAAATGGGGATTGTTATTTCTTTTGGGGGAAACAACAATCAAAAAGCAAAATCCAGAAAACAGAAAACTAGGCACCTTTCCTAGACTACAACCAAGAAATCTAACCCTTTGAAGTTTAGCCTCCAAAGATCTTCTTTGCCCTCAAAGAAATCTTGTAGGGAGAATAGTGCACCACACACTATCAACTAACCCTTCAAAGTCTAGAAATCTCAAACAAGAAGCACCCTTGCTCCTTAACCAACAATCTACCCAATCTCTCACAATAGAATCTCACCAAGAAGAAGACTCTTCTTCTTCTTACAATAATCACTCTCAACAATAAAGTAAAATGTACAAGGTTTACAAGTATTTTGAGAGCTTGAGCTTGAGCTTGAGAGAATTTGAGAGCTTGCCAAGTAGAAAGTTGGAGAAGAAATGGAGGAAACCCTTCTTTTTATCAACATTCAAAATTCTTCCCGTTTGAAAGCCTCTGCACAGCCAATAATGGGCTTTGGCAGCTTGTGATGGTACCTAATCATTCTTGGAGATCTTCTCTTGGCATGTAGCAAAACTTTTTGGAGAAAATCCAGAACCATGGCCAAGAATGGAAAACTGGCAACTCTGGGTGTGAGAGAAAACCTGTGAAAATAACACTAAAAGAAGAGGGTACAAAGAGTCAACTGGTTAGAAAATGAAGCACAAAGACTTTTGAACCGTTGGTCACATGAAGCGCCTAATGTGTCTAGTGTATAGGCGTTCGATGTAACATTGAGCGCTTAATGTGAAAAAGAACAGTCGTTCGAAGTCACATTAAGCGCCTTATGTTGGCAACTGAAGGCGTTCGAAGTCACATGAAGCGCCTAATGTAGCACTTCATGCTTGTTCGAACTGAAACTGACATTTTCTCAGAAAAGGACTTTGGGAGAACGTGTCCATTCAGAGAAAAGTACTTTTGACCTGGTGAAACACTTGAAGCGCCTAATGTAGGCGTTCGAAGTGTTCACACTTTTCATCAGGACATATGAAGCGCCTAATATAGGCGTTCGAAGTGTCCTGACTTTCATACACTTCACATGAAGCGCCTAATCTAGGCTTTTGATGTGTAAGCACATCCAGACACTTCACATAAAGCGCCTAATGCAGGCGTTTGAAGTGTACTGGACTCCATCAAGGTACATTAAGCGCCTGAAGTGAGTGTTCGAAGTACACTGACTTCAAACACACAACATGAAGCGCCTAATCTGATTTTCCAAGTGCCAACCTTGTGCAAATCATCAAAACCAAAACATATTCTAACACCAACGTGGGAATGTAATGCAACTAACAATGATACACACATACATTGAAATCAACAAGCGATTGAAGTGTGGGTGTTGTTCGACCACAATGTTCATTTAAAGTTAAAAATGTGTTAAAGTCCCCACCAATGATCCATGGATCTGTTACCTGCTAAAAGCTGCTATTTAGCGAATCTTATAACAATTTCCTCTCTTAAATCGTGTGCCTGCCATGAACAACTGACCAACAAAATGCCTACTGAGTTTGACGCCATGTGAACCTCAATGATGAAGTTTGGCCGCCATGCTCAATACTATGAAACTGCAAACTGGCAGTATGCCAAAAAACCCATATATTATCATTACAAGTATCAATAGCATCACTATAGGCAAACTTTAACCGATAATATGTAAACTTGGAGCTACAGTGCTCAGGCTCAATAAGAACTAATATTTCAATATGGTTCTCACGCAGCAAAGAAATCAAACAGTCTAGTGAGGTGCGGAGACCACCTACATTCTAAGTTAGAGTATTCATTGGGAACTAGTAGAATGAAGCGAACGAAGAACACTAGTATGAGTCAAACTACGCATCACAACAGTTGAGGGAGGCCGGGGGGTGTAGTTCTCTTCGTGGTCTGCGTCTGCGACGTGGTGGGACAAGAATAAAACCCTCACTATCTGGAATATTGGAATCAAGAATAGCTTGCAAAAGTACATCATCATCTAAATTTACTGGACGTGAGGCAAGGCGCGTCCCAATGAGTGCCGATGCACTGCTCATTTATTGCGAAAACATTGTACGTGCATGATTATCGAACGAGATGTCTTGATCAGCCTGATGTCCAACATAAGAATCCAAACATTGACATTCATCTAGTCATCCATAGCTTTTTGATGTAACAAGAAGTCTTCCTGATCAGTACTTAATCGCCAAATATCCTTCTTTGATGGAACAATAATAGCATGATCCATATCATGCGATTCTGGAGGGTGATCCGAGCTGACAAACTAGGATAATCCTTGACTGATCCAACTGCCGAAGGACGTGTAAGTAACGTAATAGAGTTAGGGTTAATAGGGGGCCTCCGTTTGACGTGATTTTTTCAGCGTCGATCTTGTTGTGGGCTTTTGTGGCTTGGCTGGAAGGAGAAGGTGGCTGATCATCACAAGCGCCGGCCGCATGTCCAAGACGACGACAATCCACACAAAAAGAAGGTAAATCCTCATATACTACCTGTTGTAAAAAAAGTTTATGTTTTCCCTGCAATATATTTTCTTAGGAAGATCCTGCGAAACATTGATTTCTAACAAATGCGTGCTACAGAGGGACGCAGGCCATTAGCAGTTGCAACATCAAGTTTGATAGGATGACCGACAATGCGTGCGATTTCAAACAAGTCAGATTTATGATGGAAGTGGAGAGTTAAACCTAGAAACGCAATCCGAATCGGAACAATAGGAATGTTTGTGGCTGGATCAAAATCTACTATCCATTTGGTAATCCGCATAGTACAACACACAATTGTCCATGTACGGCGATAGAAACATTGAATATAATCTGGTTCATGGGAGAAATTCAGCAGCACATGAGATTGATCTAGAAGAGTGATCTTGATATCCGATCGAAATCCAATGAGACAGCCGGTAAGCCGTAACCAATGCGTCTATTTCTGCATCTGAAAAGGATATCATCGAATGGCCTTCTTTACATACATACATACATACATACATACATATATACACAAACACATATATAATTGTACTAAACATATAGTGGAGGTGAAATTAAGACTAAAATAAAGTGTAAGGAGGTGTGATATATAAAAAGAAAATATAAATGTGTATAAGTATGTAATTCGGCCTAATGGCCATCTTGGCATACACACACACACACATATATATATATTGTATATATATATATACATATATATACATCTATATATACACACACATATATATATATATTCGGCTTAAATACATGTTTGATGTGAAATAAATAGCCTTGAACACATTTAAGGGTATAAATATGTATAAAGTAATCTATAATAGAAAATGTGACTAAATTATATATATTGTTACAAAATATACAACCATATGTAAAGGAATAAGGATTTTAGGTTTTTTTTTGGATTATTATAGCTAGGTTTAAGAGGTTGAGGAAATATTGATAGAGGAAATGAAACAAAGTTGGCTGTTTTGAGGGCTGTTGGCCAAGACCTTGGTTGGCGAAAACGAAGTGTAATTTTCATGATTTAAGATATAGGTTATGTATATATATGAAGTTTTTAGAATGTGATGATATGAGAAGGTTTAAGTGTTTAAAGTTGATGAAAAGTATAAGTTGGTCAAGGCATATGCATGCATTGTTATCTTTCATAAATAGTTTGAAAAACTTACCTTGCACATAGAATTATATCGGATATTTGTGTCATGTCACAGTATTTGTATGTTTGGTGATGCACCGTCATAAGATCGGAATCAAGGTGGTTGATGTTATGAAGCATACATGATGTTATTGTTGGATTGCCGCATGATATCGGAGACGAAGTGGGTTGATGTCATGGGCATACCGGCTTGTGTGTATTCTTTGTTGATGGACAAAGGATCATCGGCATACCGATTTACCATTAGTAACATGTACAGTTTCACAGTTATTATATGCAAAAGGGTCATTTTTACGAAAGGGTATGTTTATACATGTTTCAGAAAAAGGAAGATGGTTACATGATTATTGTCTATGTTTATCACATTGTTTACCAACATCTCATCATACGAGTATCACATTGACATCATTTATGTAGGTCTTGATGCATATAGATGATAAGAATAGGTATGGTGATATTTTAGACTTGGATGGAGATTCTAAGTATAGAAACATATGCTAGTGGCATTTTTCTAGTGTCTTGATAGTCTAGAATGTTACGTGATACAGATATATGTGTTACATGTTATGTATTTATCTTTTTGTTATGCACTTTATTTATTTAAGATGGAGACGTGAAATGTTATGTTCTTTATTTATGAATAGTTATTTTAGTACCCCGTCTCCCATGCATGATCCACATGCATGATCCACATGACTTATCTAGACGGATTACTTGCTGGACGATTAGTGTTTTATTGCTCATACTTGCTTTATCACATTACGGAGAACAGGGAACCTGGCGCCTTGTTCATCGAGGAAGGACCTCGGCTAGAGTATCCGTGAGCTGAGCTATAGATTGGAGTTATGTACAGATCATTTTGGAGTTATTACCATGATGTACTTAGACTATTTTGAGACATTGTACATTATGATTTTTATGCGCTTATGACGATTTGTATTATGCTGCATGTAGTATATTTATCTTTATGTTGCTTCCGCTTATCGATTTATTATTCATGTCAACATGCACATGCATAGTATTGACGCCTTGTATTCCTCTTAGTAGAGTACGGCGGGTGTACATGCCGAAACCCTAGTTTCGGACAGGGCACTACATCTAAAGTTCTTACAATAATGTTTAAAAGTAATACGATAAATAATATTCATAAAACTACATAAAAGTGATCTTGAATATTATTTGATTCTTTGATTCATATGCATTGAGGGATTTTGAAAATATAATAATAATGCATTCTCGATTTATTAATTTTATGTACAAATTGTTAAAAACTAAAAACATAATATAAAGCAGGGGTTAAATTAGAGATATTTGTTTACAATATTAAAGTACAAGATAATAATTTTAGTTTATTTTTCTATATTATTGCTGTTAGAAATTTGATTATTTTCAATGCTAAAATTTTGATACATATGATAGTGCAATTGTTTAATACGCAACTTTCTTTTGTTCATTGAAAATAGATGAAAAGAATAGTATGAATTGTTAATATAAAATATTGATACGCATTATCATGATTATTGAAACATGACTTATAATATCTTAAATTTAGACTGTACCTGATATTTGGTAATAACAGATGGGGTTAATTGTCAAAAAGAAAACACCTGATGTATATTGAAATCATCAGATATCCCATCATGTTTCAAAATATCCCAAAACCCCCAAGGACTAAATGGACTAATTGACGTATTCTGTCGAATCTAAGTGACCCACGTCTAATTTACCAATAGGTAATACATTCATTATAAAGTAATGTATTTTGACAAAAATGAGGACGGACATGGAAGCAACTGGTAAGGTTGTTGTTTTATGACTTTGAGGTTACGTGTTCGAGTCATAAAAACAGTCTTTTGCACAAAGTGTAAAGTAAGGCTGCGTTCATCAGATCCCAAAATAATCCGACATCTTCTCAAATTCTACACAAACACGGAAGTTTAGTACACCGATAACGTTTTTTATTTTGACAAAAATAAATTTATCTTATGAAAGAAAAGACAAAACCATCTTCTTCATCACTGTCTCTTATCCTACCCATCGCAATTCTGGTAAGTCCTATGCTACTTCCTCGAAATCCGTCTAATCTTCTCCTCATGCTTCCCCAACCATCCTCCCCTGGCTCTCCACAGCCTCAGTCAGTCCACATCTCCCACCCACCCCTGTTGTGGCCTTCCATTTCGCCGTCTCTCTTCCTCTCCCTACCCCCAAAAAAGAAACCTAAAGTTCTTGCATTTCAAAAAGAGAACAAATCAAAAATGAACATGTCGTTATTGAAAGAATTTGCATTCATTCAAGTTAAGTTTAAATTTACATGGTTTCTTCTTTTTATATGGGTGATTCTACTCCTAATGACTTTATTTTTACACTTTGACAGTGGTCACTGTTCAGCTACAATATTTTCGAATGTTTAAGGTAACTGCTAGTTACCTGTCCTGCTCGGTCTTATGTACAGTAAAATATTCTAAGCTGCAATATTTACAAAGTATGGCAGTTCGGCCTTAGTGCTGCTTGCTGACTTGCGCTTCACCTCATCACCTCGGCTCAGCATCTTTTTACTTTAGCTTCATTGTTGTCTTCAGCTCCTCTTAGTTCCGTGCTTCTCCTCACTCAGCTCCTCTTCAGTTCCCCACGACCATACTTCATCCTTTTCACCTCAGCTTTTCTTCAGTTCATAACAGTCTTCCTTTGTCCGTCCATTTCCTTAGTTCAGCTCAGCTCAACTCGGCTGACTGACTTTGTTCAATTAGTTTTATTTTCCAGCATGGTGATTATTTAGATTAGGTCGGCGTACCTCGGCTGAGCTCGACATACTTTGTCTTGACTTATTTCCACACTCCGCCTCAAGCTTAGTTGTATATATTCATACAACCAAGCTTGGACATTAAGTACTGAAAGACACGCGTTGGAACTGGCTTTGTGAGGAGATCTGTGATTTGATCTTTGATGGAGATGTGTACTAGGCTGATTCATTTCCTTCTATTTTTTCTCAGATAAAATGTCTGTCGATTTCTACGTGCTTTGATTGTCATGTTGAACCGGGTTCTCTGCCATGCTTATTGCAGACACACTGTCACAATAGATTTGGATAGGTAATCTTGCCTCTTTATGAAGGTCTTCAAAAACTCTTTTGATCTAAATGCCTTCACATATTCCTAGTGCATTTTGCTCTCAGTTCAGCCTCTGCATTGCTCTTTGACACTACTGATTGTTTCTTGCTCCGTTAAGTAACCAGGTTTCCCCCACACGAATGTTCCATAGACTGTTGATCACATGGCGATCTTGAATCTAGCTTAGTCTACATCCGTAAACAGCTTGATACTTAAGTCTGCACTTTTCTTGAAACACAACTCTTGTCCTCGTGCATTCTTAAGGTACTTGTGAATTCTTAGAGCAACTTGGTGGTGCTCATTAGTAGGACCGTGCATAAATTGCGACACAAAACTAACTGCATAACAAATATCAGGCCTAGTATGTGATTGATAGATTAATTTTCCAACCATAATCTGATAGCTAAGTCTATTAGCTGGGTTAGTATCCCACTGATCTTTTGGCTTATGATGAGGCTCTACTAGGATATTTGCTGGTCTACATCCGAGCACAACAGTTTCCTTCAAAAGGTCCAGCATATATTTCCTTTTGGGAAATAAACATTCTTTCTTTGTTACTAGCAACCTTCATTCATAAGAAGTACCTTAGCTTACCTAGATCATTCATTTCATATTGCCTAAATAGCTATGTCTTAATACTATCTATGTGATGGTTATCGTTTCTGGTTATTACGATATCATCTACATACACTATCAACATGGTCAACTCCCCCTTAGATTAAACTCTGGTAAACAGTGTATGGTCACTATGACTTTGTGTAAATTTCAAGTCCTTTAGTGTTTTAGTGAATGTTTTAAACCAGGCCCGTGGTGATTGTCTTAGAACATATAGTGATTTTCTTAATCTGCAGACTTTATTCTTATTGGCATCATTGTTGAATCTTGGTGGTATACACATATAGACCTCTTCGGCTAAGTCTCCATTTAGTAATGCATTCTTTACATCTAACTAATATAGTTTCCAGTCTAGGTTGACAACAATAGAAAAGATGATCCTAATGGTATTTAGTTTAGCAAATGGAGCAAATGTTCCTAAATATTCAATGCCATATGCTTGAGTAAAACCTTTGGCCAGTAATCTTGCTTTATATTTATTTATAGTTCCATTATTGTTGTACTTAACTGTTAATATCCATCTACACCCTACTGATTTTAGAGTAGCGAGGTGGGAATTAGTTCCCATGTTTGATTCTTTATTAAGGCATTTATCTCTTCATGTACTGCATTACGCCATTCAGGTCGGTTAAGTGCTTCTTCTATATTTGTAGGTAGGATGTTATTATCAAATGAGAATACAATGTCCTAAAGTTTGGATTCAACTTATAATAGGATATATATTTTTCTATGGATATTTAGTGCAGATAGGATTCTTAGTACACTCCCTTGTTCCTTTCCTCAGTGTTATTAGTCTGTCGTCTGTTTGAGTGTCATGGTCATATTCAATGATGTCCTCCAAAGGTCTTTCCTTTATTTCAGTCAGAGGTGGTTTTTTGGGTGTATCAGGTCGGCTGTCAAATCCCAGACCTTCCTAATCATTGGAGATGATAGGAGGATTAATTCTGGTCTGTGAGCTGGTTGTGCTGACTTGAGGTGCCCAGCAGCCGAGCTGCTCTGAGCATTTGAGCTCATACTTGTTGTGCTTTAATTATTTTGTTTCATTTGTGGATCTGTAAAATGCATGCTTTTCATCAAATGTAACATCTCGTGCTAGAAACATTCGTGTATTAGCCAGACGGTAACACTTGTACCATTTCTGTGAGTTAGAGTATTCTAAGAAAATGCACGTAATAGATCTAGGATCTAGTTTGCTCCTTAGGCCAGGCTGAATGTTTACATAGGCTATATATTCAAACATTTTTAGTGGTAGTTCAGAAAGTAGCTTAGAGTGTGGGAAGTGTCATAGGAGTAGTTCTCTAGAATTTTGAAAGATAAGGTCATGGACGACATCCTATTTATCAGGTATATATCAGTCAGCAAAGCTTCAACGGAGTATTGTTTATATACGTTCATGGAAAACATAATGGCTTGGGTGACTTCAAGGAGGTTTCTATTTTTCCTTCTGCTACACCATTTTGTTGCATGAAGTTTGGTGATATATATCATTTTCTAGTGTAAAGTTTTGAATTGTACTATCTAAGTATGTTGACCTATTATCTGTCCTTAGAGTTTTAATGGTGCAGCCGAACTGGTTTTTAATAAGTGCAAAGTATCTCATAAAAGTTTGTCCAACTTCACTTTTACTTTTTAACAGATGGACCTAAGTTACTCTAGTATGATCGTCTACAAAGGTTATGGACCATTTCACACAATTCATATTAGCTATTATGGACGGACCCAAGATGTTAGAATGAACAGGTTTAAATGGCGCAGAAGACTTGTATATTTTGCTGGGTGACTTTGTTTTGTATGTTTAGCTAATTGACAAGTTTCACATGTGATATTTTCAAAATCACGTAAGCTAAATAATTTTTGCATTAATCGTTTAAGATATACAAAATTGGGATGACCCAGTCTATTAGCCAAAACAAAATCTCTCCTATACAAGAAGTTAAAGGGTGCATGGTATTCTAGTCCCTCGGTAGCTCATCTGTGCTAATTAGGGATTTGTTGTCTGGCTCTAGTAGGTAAAAACTAGCTAGCACTACCAGTCATCCCCTTCGTTTTGTTTTCTTGAAAAAAACATTCTGTGGATGAGAAGCAGGCTATGCAATTACTATGTCTAGCAAGTTTTCCTACTGACACCAGATTAAAACTTAAGATGAGAACATGCAAGACGTCTTTTAAAATTATTTTATCTTTGATCACATCTGAGCATGAACCTATAACTTCTAGCAAAGTTCCATTAGCAATTTTTTTTACTTTCTATGAGTTCAGAAGGTTACCATTGTCTGTCATGTGGCCAGTTTCCCTAAAGTCAATGATCCATGAAGTGCTGAAGCTCGGCGGGACATACTTGCAATTGTAGCTTGTGTGAATCAGCTCAACCACTTTGTCTGTTCAGCAGATTGATCAGAGTAGCAGTCTTAGAGTAGCAATCTGATCCTTTATAGGGACCTCAGTTTGAGCTGCACTATGACGAGGTGTACTACTGACCTAATGTGCAGCACTTTATCCAGTAGTGACAGACCTTCGTTGAAGCTTCCAGGATGAATTACTAAACTTCAGAGTTGGTTTCCCTTCTCGGACCAGCTTCGCCTGCAACTTCCAAGAGTCATCTACGGTATGACCTTCCTTTTTGTAGTATTTACACACTTCACTTCCTGTAGAAGTAAAGTGTAGTTTAACAGCCAGCTCAGATGCTTCCGCTAGTTGTTTGATGTGCAAAGGAGAGGTCTCCAAATTTGGAGTGCCTCTTATCACGACCTTTTTCTGGCTTTCTTCGTGTTTGATTTCTGTAAAGGCAACCTTCAAGTTTGGCAGTGGTTTTGTACTCATAATTCAACTTCGAGCACTGTCGAATTCAGTGTTCAGTCCAGTCATGAAACAAAAAACTCGCTTTCTTTCCATTGTCCCTTTATATAGTCCAACATCAGTGACACAAGACCACTGATGCATTTCACAAGAATCAATCTGCTGCTGCACTTTTGTTAGTAGAGTATAATACCTGTGAATAGCTAGAATGCCATATTTAAGATCGTGAATTTGAGCTTAAATTTCGTAGAGTTATGAGATGTTGTTCTCCTTAGAATACAACTCCTTGACTACAATCCAGATTTTGGCTGCAGTATTGTACATCATGAAATCGCCAGAGAGTTGAGGTTGCATATAATGTATCAAGCATGACATAATCATGCTGTTTTCTGACTTCCACGGTTTGTAGTTTGCATCAGTTTCTGATGGAACAAGAACTGTTCCATATAGGTATTCCTCCTTGCCCTTGTTAGTTATGAACATCTCGACCCTCAAGACCACGAGAGGTAGTTATCTTCGTTGAGCATGTAGATGGTGATGACAATAGAGGAATTATCAGTGATTCAGGAACACGTACAACTCTTGATGCCTAATCAGAAGTGGAGGTGGCCTCCGTATATTCACCAGGACTGAAGCTAGTAGTCATTTCAAATAGATTTTAAGATTTGCAGGAAACAGAGTATGTACTATGTAGTATAGAATTAGATTTGCTCTGATACCATATCATGATTGAAAGAATTTGTATTCATTCAAGTTAAGTTTAAATATACATGGTTACTTCTCTTTTATAGGGGTGATTCTACTTCTAACGGCTGTATTTTTCCACTTGGACAATGATCACTGTTCAGCTACAGCATTTTCTAACGTCTAAGGTAACAGATAGTTACCTGTCCTGCTCGGCCTCATGCATAGAAAAATATTCTAAGTAACAATATTTACAAAGTATGATAGTTCATCCTTAATGCTACTTTCTGACTTGCGCTCCACCACGTCACCTCGGCTCCGCATCTTTTCACTTCACCTTTTTTGTTGTCTTCAGCTCGTCTTAGTTTCCTGCATCTCTTTCCTCAGCTCCTCTTCAGTTTAGCATGGCCATACTTCATCCTTTTCACCTCAGCTTTTCTTCAGTTCAGACAGCCTCCCTTTGTCCGTCCTTCTTTTTAGTCTAGCTCTACTTGGCTGACTGACTTTGTTCGCTTAGTTTTATTTTCCAGCACGGCGATTATTTAGATCAGGCCGGCGTACCTTGACTGAGCTCAGTACATCTTAGCTGGACTTGTTTCTGTAGAACAGAAGATAGAATCTGATGAGCTCGAAACAATAATCGAAAGTGGAAGCACCTCAAGCAACATCACAGATGAAGTGAATTCAAGAGAATCAGCTTCTGTATCTGTAAGGCAATATTTTCGTATAAGAACTCCTATGCTTCGTTGGACTCCTAAACTCCACCTTTTCTTTGTTCATGCTGTAGAATTCAAGAAAATGAGCTTCTTAAACTCGACTTCGTTTGATTCTTGTTCTAATTAGATGGTGTTATTGTAAAAAATGTTATTCCATTGGCTTCTGTTTATCTTCTATAATTCATTCTCCTTTTGAGAAAATATGTAGATGGTTGTGCTTGTTTGGAGTGATTCTTTGTGTAATATCCGGCACATTTGTAGAGAAGTAAATAGTGTGATAAAAATAATAGTTTTTTCGAAGAATGGAATCTTTATTGATATGCAACAAGCTTTCAACAGCATAAGTATATAACCAAACAGTCGAGAGCTGTAGCACAATCTGCCACTTTTCTTTTGCACATATATAATGTCTAAGGTGGTAACTCTTTCTAGAATTTCTTTGCGGGCGTATTGGAGGGAAGAATGCTGAAATAAGACCATGAGCGAGCTGGTTGCAGCAGTACCACAAGCTATAGATACCCTGACGAAATATGTAACGCCATTCAGCTGAAGTGGATAGACTAGACCAAGAAGATCCCACATTTTCCATGATCCAATCTAAAGATTGGATCTACAAAAAAAACTTATCCATTGCATTGGGATGGACTAAACCATACCATAGCTATCGCATCCAAGTGCAGTCTCTTATGACATGGAGATTTGGTCAGCAACATAACCGCAGACAACGCAGCGTCCATCAGAGATAATATGGCGTCGGAGGAGAACAGAACCTGTAGGAAGGCCTGAATGACAAAGCCGCCACATGAACAAATTCAAACGCATTGGCATCTTCATTCCACATATTTAATCCCATCTTATTGAACTGACGAAGGAGGATCCACTGCCAAGTAGTCATATGCGTTGGACACCGAAAAATGCCAAAAACCCATGCCCTTTCAACGGAATGTTGCATCTCTACCTGGTGTATTCGAAGTCTCCAGACCATCTCGCAACAAAGGTATGGTACTCTGAATAAATCTCCAAATAGATGAGGAATTTGTGAATGGGCGATCCTGAAGAAGATCACCATATTTGCACTGCAGCACATTAAGCCAGAGCTTATCATGATATTTAAGCACTTGCCATCCCAGTTTCGCGAATATTGCCGTATTCATATCACGTAAAGGCTTGCCAGAGCTTATCATGATATGTAAACACTTGCCATCCCAGTTTCGCCAACATTTCAGTATTCATATCACGTAAACGCTTGATCCCTAAGCCTCCAACATGTAATGGCTGACACACTGATTTTCAAGTGCACCAATGCAACTTGGTCGTATGATCCGTCTCACCCCTGAAGAAGCTGTCTGGATATCCTCTCAACTTCATTAATCAGCTTAGTTGGCAGTCTATGGCTTGTGTTGCATATGTTGGTGTTGGTATTAGAGATATTACACTCTTTACCAAAATACATCTTGCAGCTTGAGAAAGTGTTTTGGCTTTCCACGATGAAAGCTTGGTCCGGACCTTATCATTGATAAACCTGTATGTGAGTTTGTTGGTGCATCATGTAAATGGCATTCCCAGGTAGCTCCCCAAATTATTTCTACAAGTTATGCCTTTAGTGGTGAAGACAGTTGGGTTGAAGTGTCCTGCGATATTTTTTTGATAGCAAAATCTAGGATTTATGCAGACTAATGCTTTGGCCTGAGATCCTGTGAAATTCTGTCAATATTTGTTCCGTGTCCAAAGCCTACTTGGTTGAAGCCACTCCAAACAATAACGAATCATCAGGAAAGAAAAGATGTGATATGGCTGGGCCCTGACAAGAAGTGCAAATAGGATCCAGCATCCCTCGCTTACCGAAGAGTTAATGCGTTGACTGAGAACCTCCCTGCATAGTAAAAATAATATTGAATAGATAAGTATGGTGCATACTTTTGTTACTTGATAACTTTATTTTTAAAAAAGTAAAGATAAAAATGTAAAAGATATGGTTAGATATAGTCATCATATTGTAGCGCCCCGCACCGGCTTGCCCGCGTACGGTGCATCCGCCGTACTTCACTACGGAGAGTACCAGGCGTCGGTTCATAACACATCGTAGTCGATAACAAAGTATATGGACTTTCCTGCTTACACATCATCAAGTAAGAAAAAACTGAGGCAGAATAAAAACTTTAAATAAAAACATGCCGAATATTCATAACATCGTCTACATCCATGTCCACAAAATATAAGAGATGTCCAAATTAAAATCCCATCTTAAGTTCATCAACATAAGTCATCATACTAAAGTCCTGAGGCTATCCTATCTCGCACACCTATGGATAGGGAACCCTAGGCTCGTCATCGATCCACTCGACCCTGTTTCCTGCAGGCTCTGGGAGAAAATAATAGGGTGAGTGACAAAGTCACCAGCAAGTATATCATAAATAATCATGAATTAAATGGAAAGTATACACAAGACCCAAAACCCCAAAATGTTTGGATTCGCAACATGCCTGACTTTCAACTCCTTATTCGTAAGGGCATAGGATCATAACTTCAGAGACAAGGAATCATATTAAGATCATAACTTAGGAGATATTAAACCAAATCATCATAGCCTGAGTAATAGTACATCAATCATTCGACTAGCCATAGACAAATGCAGTATGTATGCGTATGCACATGTGATGCATCATGACAAAAATGAGAGTAAGCTCTTTCATTCTTTCTTTCAATATATCATAGTTAATAAAAAGAGAGGAGTGAGTATTCAGATCTATTATATCCGGATCTGAGGCGGTCATACCATTCCCTTCAGATCTATTATGTCCGGATCTGAAAACGGTCACACAAACAATCATCATCATCAGGTCTATTCTCTCAGGGCCTGTGCGGTCATAAATCATCATTATCAGGTCAATTCTCTTCGGGCCTGAACGATCATAATAATCATAACCAGGTCTGTTCTTTCTGGGTCTGTACGGTCATAATCATCAACAGATCAATTAACCCCCGATATGGAGCGGGTTAGGCTGGCCAGAATCAACGGTACCAATAGGAGTCGTTCTTTTCAAAACTGAAATCTTTTCTTTAAAAGCGCTTTTTCGTAATTTCTTTGACATGAATTCAGTTTCATAAATCACATGAATGATGACGATTCAATGCATGACGTGCAACATGAAACTCATGGCTAGATGCATCACATAATACATATATGGTCTTGTTCCTTAAGCTGGACAAATTTCCAGAATTAACGTTCTGTTCACGCAGCCTCAAACCTCACAATTTGGGCCTATTTTCATGATCTCATGACATACATATGCATAATGGAGTTTTATCTACTTGACATAAAAATTTCGTAACGTTTCAAGACATATAAAACTCCCAAATCATTAAGTTACCAAACAGAGTACTGCTGAATCCAGCAACGCAGTACCCGTCTTTACCTTTCTTTTAAGCCCATCAAAAACCTTATCTAATTTGGGCTAACACCTGGAAAACATACTAGACACATCAAGAATTAATATGCATAGTCCAAAACCACAAGACTAAGGTCTCTTAACTTCTTCTGTATTTCTGTCCTGTTTTCCAGTTTTATAATGCCAACTTCAATTCAGTATTTACCCATCAAAACAACTATTCCAAGTTGATTAATTTACATGTACATGCTCATCTATGTCCTAAGTAATTGCCATAAAAATTCCAGAGCAATCCAATGGGTTTAAAGGGGTCATTTAGTTACTTTCTTAAGACTAGGTACATGCAGAATCTGGATTGACCAGTTGTCACTAAAAATTTCATTGTGGATGAAACACAAGTCTTTTTCCAGAATTCTAACTCACAGATCTAATAAACACATAGGGCTAACATCCTACCAAAAATCAGCTCGTTTGCACACTCCTAAGATCTATTTTCGGATCACATAACACGCCACATCATTCTGCCAGTTCCAGTAGTTTTCTCCTTTTTGTCATTTTTCATGCCAAGTGGTTACTAACTCAATTCATTCATCTAAAATGACTTACTATCTACCATATACACCTTTTTTCATCAATATTCTAGGTTCCATAACATTTAATAGACTACATACGATACATCCAAAACGTTTTTGAACTTACACATAACATACATCATCATTTTACACTTTGTACCAAATAAAATCTACCTTTAGCATAACTAATATATAGGTCACACCATCCCCATAAACAGCCCATTTCTTACCCTTGGAGAAATTCTCTTTTCGTTTTTAATGTGAGTATGATACACCAATATAATATATCATATAACTTTCTTACATCTTTTGCTCCACAAGATATATTCTTTACAAAAATAAATGCTCATTCCTACAATCTCTTCTAGCCGTTCCTTCCATGGTGAGAAAGATGAATCTTACCATGTTTGTCTTGGACATGCTACACATTCATATTCAATGTAGGCAAAGAACACACCTTTGGAAGAATTTCACACATGCAAGCCACTTTTCTTAAGGAACACTAAGCTCTCATGCTTCAAGCTTAATACTTTCCAACTAAGATTAAATCTTAATAATAGCTAGTCATTCAAGCATACACTTTCACACATAAGTCAAGAGCATTTAGAGTATACTTGCCTCTTTGGGTCTTAGAGCTTCCTTCAAGCTTGAAACTTGTTTGAAACAAAGTGAAGTTTCCTCCAACCTCTTCCAAATATACACGGTTTTGGAAGAATAGTGGAGATAAATGTTAGTCATTATTTAATCATACAATAAAGCTTATTTGGAGGCTAGATTGTCTTACCAATTTGAAGCTTGAATGGGGGTTGAGATGAATCCAACCCACTAAGAAGCTAACCTCTCTTAGTATCTTGAAAACCTTTACCTAATGACCATTTGGAGGCCACGGTTTCAACAAGAAAGGAAGGTACCGTGTGAGCTTCACCCTTTGAAGTATGGAATTCACTTAAGAAGGTTAATATGTAACTTACCTAGACAAGACTTGAACTTGAAGATGGTTCTTGGATTAAAACTGATTTTGTTTATATTAGATATAATCACACGATATGTGTAAAACCTTATTCGAATCTCATATGGTGATAGCGGATTGATGTTTCCAATTCGTTTTCATCAGATGTTATAATTCGAGATTGTTATATGTGATATAAAGTTTTCATTTTTCATGAGATGATCAAAAACGATTATGTTTATATCGATATGAACAACCGATTGATGGTTCTGTTTTCGTGTTTCGAAAGACAGATTATCAATTCGATGATGATTCTGATTTCTAGTTTCGGATGAAGATTATCAATTTGATTGATATTCTGTTTTAAGGTTTGCGAATGACAGCAATCGATTCGATCGATGCTTCTATAAGGGTTTACAAATAATCAAAACAGTAAGATTGTTAATATGATTGACGCGTCTGTGTTAGGGTTTCGAAAAGAAAATTATCAATGCGATTTATACTTTCTGTTTGGCTTACGCCCTATAGTGCGTTAACATGACATTAAGAATGTCAACATATATTTATTTGTTATAATATGTTTGTGTAAAATATATTATAATTGTTGATGTCTTTGCATAGTGCATAGCATGGCCTCAGGACATATGTGATTGACTTAGTCATATTTCTGTTTTGGGTTATTATGGCCTGCGTGTTGCTGTAGTTTTTGTTGTATTTAATTATACAAGTAGTTAGGTTTTTCTTTATTATTGTAATAAATGAAGAATCAAGCTACAAAAGTGGTTATGGCAACACATACCAAGGACGAGTGGGTTCCATTGAGATGGAGGCACAAGCTCAAGAGTAGAAGATATGTATCATTGCAAATGTTGTAATAGGAAGTCTTTCATATAGGGTTTCCTTTATGATCTTCATTTGGCCTCATGAAGATCATATTTAGTTTGGACATGCTATGTCACGTTTACATATTTATCATTTTGTATGAGATGCGTGGATGATATATTATATATGCATATAGGATGCTACGATATAATGATATGCAATGCAAGACATAAACTAAGTTGAACCCTCATTAATAATTTAAGTCTTGATGCCATCCATGTCTTAAACACCTATTAAAACTGGGATTGTATTAAAGTAGGTATTGCCAAAGCAATGTGCTTTAAAAATTCCTAGCTATGTAGGATGAGTAATAGTGCTACTCATATGTTTAAAATTGGTTAGACTTAATTGGGCTATCAAAACGGTTTTGGGCCCAAGGCATTAGATGGAATCTAACATATAATGATATATGATGTCATTATTCCATAAATTCTAAGAGTTACATGAGATGTAATTGGTAAAGAAGTTACCTACCTAAATGACTTAATTTGAAGCGTCAAGCCAAAGCTGAGTTTAGAATTAAGTCAAATATGGATCTTAGCTCACTAAAATATTTCTTTTGAGGGTTATGTTTTACTGGGAGTTTTATAAATTTTAACCTCATTATTAATAAAGTGTTACTTTGCATGTTTTGTAGATCATAAATGGCTGCTAATAACAATTCCACCTTATCGCTGCGATCAATCCTTGAGAAGAAAAAATTAAAAGAATGTGGGACTAATTTTGTTGATTGGTTTCGAAACTTGAGAATCGTTCTCAAGCAAGAAAAGAAGTCATACGTGCTCGATGACCCTGTCCCTGAACCCCCTCCTGCTGATGCTTCTGTTGCTGTTAAGAACAAGTATAAGAAGCATGTGGAAGATTCTAATGACATAGGATGTCTAATGGTGGCAACTATGTGTCCAGGACTTTAGAAAGACCTGGAACACTTAGAGGCTTATGAGATGAGTGTGCATCTCAAACAAGCATTCCAACAACAGGCCAGGCAGGATAGGTTTGACACCGCTGTTGCACTTTTTGACTGTAAGATGTCTGAAGGTGAATCTGTTAGCGCTCATGTTTTAAAGATGAAAGGCTATATAGATCACCTTGCAAGACTTGGATATCCCCTGAGTTTGGAACTCGCCACGGATTTGATCCTACACTCTTTGCCTAGCATTTTTTCTCAGTTCGTTATGAACTACAATATGAGTAATATAGAAAAGTCCATTCCTGAGCTACACGGTATGCTCAAAACTGCTGAGGGGAATATCAAAAGGCCTACCCAAGTATTGAGTGTCAATATCAAGCCTATGAAAAAGAGAGGTAAAGGCAAGGGTAAGCCTAAAGGTGCAAAGGGTGCAAAAGGGTCCAAGGGTCAAGCTAAACCGAAACCTGGTCCCAAGGCAAAAGTTCCTAAGGAAGGAACTTGTTTCCATTGCAACAAGCCTGGTCATTGGAAAAGAAATTGTGACGTTTATTTTAAAGAGTTGAAGAAGCTGAAGGGTAGTACGACTACATCTTCAGGTATTTATGTTATAGAAATTAATTTATCTACTTCTTCTTCCTGGGGATTAGATACTGGATGTGGATCCCATATTTGTACAAATATGCAGGGGCTCAAAAGGAGTAGGATGCTGAAGAAGAACAAAGTGGACCTATATGTTGGCAATAGAGCAAGAGTTCCTGCTATAGCTGTAGGGACCTATGAGCTTGTCTTGCGCAATGGGCTTTTGTTAGTTTTAAACAATTGCTTTTATGTTCCTACTATGAGTAGGAATATTATTTCAGTGTCTGTTTTGGATGATGAAGGTTATTCATTTTCAATTAAAAATAAGAAGTGTTCTATTTTTGATAAAAATGACTTGCTTTATTGTATTGCAAGTAGTTATAATGGCATTTATGTCCTTAACCTTGATGATTCCAATGACGGTAATATTTATAACATATCTTCAAAGAGAACTAAGCCAAATGAATTAAACCTTGCATATTTATGGCATTGTTGCCTTAGCCATATAAATGAGAAGCGCGTATCTAAACTCCATCAAGATGGATTATTAGATTCATTTGATTTTGAATCATTTAAAAATTACGAGTCTTGTTTGCTTGGAAAGATGACAAAGACTCCTTTTACTGGACATAGTGAAAATGCTAGTGACTTATTAGGCTTGGTACATACAGATGTATACGGCCCAATCAGCATTAGTGCCAGAGAAGGATTTCAGTATTTCATTACTTTTACTGATGATTTCAGTAGGTATGGCTATGTCTACCTAATGAAACATAAGCATGAGCCTTTTGAAATGTTTAGAACTTTTCAAAATGAAGTACAAAATCAACTTGGTAAGACAATTAAAACGCTTCGATCAGATCGAGGTGGTGAATATTTGAGCCAAGAATTTGACCAACATCTAAGAAATTGTGGAATCGTTTCACAGTTGACACCTCCAGGAACTCCAAAATAGAATGGTGATCTCAAAAAAGAAATAGAGCTTTATTAGATATGGTTCGATCTATGATGGGTTAAGTAGATCTTCCTTTATCTTTTTGGGGTTATGCCTTGGAGACAGCTGCACTCATTTTGAACCGTGTACCATCTAAAGCGGTTGAGAAGACACCATATAAGATATGGACTGGTAAGAGACCCAGTTTGTCTTTTCTTAAGATTTGGGATTGTGAAGCTTATGTGAAAAAATTAGTGTCAGATAAGCTAGCTCCAAAGTCTATCAAATGTATTTTTGTGGGATATCCTAAGGAAACTAAAGGGTACTATTTCTATATTCCATCAGAGAACAAAGTGTTTGTTGCTCGAAATGAAGTCTTTTTGGAAAAGGAGTTTCTATCTAAGAGAACTAGTGGAGTATAGTACAACTTGAGAAAACTCAAGTTCCACAAGATATCATTGAACCGTCTTTAGAGACAATTTCAGAACCACAAACAATTTTGGAGCCTGAAAATGTAACACAAGTCCGATGCAGATCTGATAGAATACATCGTTAGCCAGAGAGATATGGATTTCTTGTGACTGATGATAGTGAAGTTATGCTCATAGATCAAGATGAGCCTACTCCCTATCAGGAAGCTGTGTCAGGTCTAGATTCAGATAAATGGCTTGGAGCCATGAATTCTGAGATGCAATCCATGTTTGATAACCATGTTTGGTCTTTAATTGATCCTCCAGAGGGTATTAAGACTATTGGTTGCAAATAGGTTTTCAAGAAGAAAACTGACATGGATGGAAATGTGCAAACCTACAAAGCAAGACTTGTTGCTAAAGGTTTCAAACAAACTCATGGTATAGACTATGATGAAACCTTTTCACCAGTTGCTACGCTTAATTCTATTAGAATTTTTCTTACCGTTACAGCATACTATGATTATGAGAAATGGCAAATGGATGTCAAAACTGCTTTCCTTAATGGAAATTTACTTGAGGATGTGTACATGACACAACCTGAGGGTTTTGTAAATCCTGAGAATTCAAAGAAGGTTTGCAAGCTTCAAATGTCCATCTATGGATTGAAGCAAGCATCTCGAAGCTGAAATCTTCATTTTGATGAAACAGTTAAGAACTTTGGTTTCATCAAGAATGCAGATGAACCTTGTGTTTACAAGATGGTTAGTGGGAGTGCAGTAGTGTTTCTGGTCTTATACGTGGATGACATATTGCTTATTGGGAATGATATCCCCACCTTGCAAAACGTTAAGGCTTGGTTAGGGAATTCATTCTCAATGAAAGACTTGGGTGAGGCTACCTATATCCTTGGTATCAAGATCTATAGAGATAGATCTAAAAGGATAATAGGCTTGAGTCAAAGTACATACATAGATAAAATGTTGAAGAGGTTCAACATGCAAGAGTCCAAGAAAGGATTCCGGCCTATGTCTTATGGCATTCATCTTAGCAAGAATCAATGTCCTCAGACATCTGATGAGCGAGATTGAATGAATAAAATTCCTTATGCTTCTGCTATAGGATCAATCATGTATGACATGTTATGTACTACACCAGATGTCTCATATCCATTGAGCACAACAAGTAGATATCAAGCTGACCCCGGTGAAGGTCACTGGATAGCTATCAAGAATATTCTTAAGTACCCCAGTAGGACTAAAGATGTATTCTTGGTTTATGGAGGTTTGGATGACGAGTTAGTTGTAAATGGTTACACAGATGCTAGTTTCCAAACTGACATAGATGATTTCAGATCGCAGTCTGGTTTTGTATTCACATTGAATGGTGGAGCTGTTAGTTGGAAGAGTCCAAAACAAAGCACTGTGGCTGATTCTACAACAGAGGCTGAGTATATAGCAGCATCAGATGCAGCTAAAGAAGCAGTTTGGTTGAAGAAGTTCATCACTGAGCTAGGAGTACTACCTAGCATTGCAAATCCTGTGGACATTTATTGTGACAACAATGGTTCCATAGCACAAGCAAAAGAGCCTAGGTCTCATCAAAGATCTAAACATATACTCAGGCGGTACCATCTCATTCGAGACATTATCGATAGAGGAGATGTCAAGATATGCAAAGTTAACACAAACGATAACATAGCGGATCCATTGACTAAGCCTCTCTCAGGGGTCAAGCATGATCAGCACACTAGATCTATGGGTCTCAGATATTTGTAGGCCTAGTGCAAGTGAGAGATTGTTAGTGTATGTGCCTAGGCCATGATTTGGATATTTATGTTATACATTTATTATTAATAAAAGAGGTTTTATTATCATTATTGTTGGTTAGTTTGTTACACAATTTTGATATATGTCCCTGATTCATTATTGTTATAGAGATAAAATAATGTATAATCAGTATGAGTATTGATTTGATAATCATGAGATGATTATGTGTATGGTGATACGAATCAATCTCATAGATGCTTGTTAGAGAACAATGTATTAGATAGACCCATCACGAGATTACTACATGGATTAGCGTCATAAGTAAATCTCATGATAGTCATGTTTTAATCCTTTGACTTGAGATTGTCATAGTTTCCAACATAAGGACTATTATATTTTGACATGATCAAACGTTATCCGCACCTGGATAATAATAAAGGTCATGATTGAATGTGATAGAAATTATATAGAGGATATTGAACAATCAAGATAGAATTTGTCCCTCTCTTTTGAGAGAGATATCTTTGGGCCCCTCGATTAGTGAGACTGTGAAATGTATGGCCGTGCTCAAATGAATTGATAGTGTGATCAATATCATTTGTTTTATCAGTCTACTTAGAGATCGAGTAATCATATGTTTGAACAATATAAGTATGACGCTGACCATGACTTATGTTCAAACTATATATCGTGTGACAAAGGGATTAATGCATGTGCTATTATTAGGCTAATTGGATTGTACTCGTATTAATTGGGTAGTCGTAATGCCTTGCTAGAGGCCAATTATGACTTGTTGGTTTAATATAGATTTAATCAACTACCAATTAATATGGGCCTATCGGGTCACACACAAGAATGCGTATGGCTGAGATTAATAATATTAATAATATTAATATGGGATATTTATTATTATTATTATGGCTTTCAATATTAATAATATTAATATTTGATATTAATTATTATTATTATGATTTTCATTTTTTTGGTGATCATATATATATATATATGCATTATCGGATAATAACGAGAGAATCCGTATCTGATATGGATTTTGAATATCCTGATAGAATCCATATTTGATATGGATTTTGATTGGCATCAACTAACCCGATTGGGACTCGGATTTTGATGTCCATATATGTGTATATATATATGTGTATCTTGTATACAGAAGACAGACGAAAACCAATAGAAAACGAAACCCAAGAATCGTTTTTGTGAAAAACCAAGTTCTTCAGCCGCGCCGTTTGAAGAGCTAGCACTCCGGACGGAAGCATTCGTGTGGATACCAACAGAGGGTGTTCGTGATTTCGCACCTCTTCCATCTGCAGATTTCAAATCTACGGAGGTAATTTTTGATTTCTTTTGTCGATTAAACGAACAACATGGATCCTTGGTAGGAAATCGGAGATCAAGTTTTGTTTTTCCGCTGCGCATTTTGCAGTGATCTCATTTGATTTCCTAACAGGTTGGCCATGTGAGAGGAATGAGGGAGGGATTGCTGAAGTGCGTAGGGAATCTTGGTTCTTTTGCTTTTTATGAGTTCTTGAATAGTTGAATATAAGAGAAGATTCTAGGACTCTTGGATATAGTTTTTCCTTCAATTGCTAGGTGTAGCCATTGGAAACCTTAAGGAAGAAAGAGACTTTTCCTTTGCATGGTTTTTCTCATTAGGGCTTACTACCATTACTAACTTGAGTTACTTTTGAGGTGTGGTTAAGATAAAATAACTCTAATAAAGGTTTAAGGTGTCTCTTGGCTTTCACCATGGTTAACCGGTGGTTGGAGCCCTTTAGCATGCTCCATCATGATTTAGTTGCTTTTGAGGATGTTAAAATGAAAAGTTACTAAGTAGTTGGAGAAGAGGTTAATGGTAAAGTTGATCCCATAATTCCTCCATTTTCTTGTAACCCACGGTTTTAGTGAGTTACACATCCTTAAAATGATATCATATTATTACTACTACATGCATAAACTACTTTATAATATTGCTTTAGTAAGCATTTAAAGTGAGTAGTTGAGGGCTTTTAGCAAAAGTAGTCTCATGTCCCCTAATTATTTCTCTTAACCGGCGGTTGGGGGAAGGGAAAAGTAGTACTTTTTCCCTTTTACCTTTTTAGTCTCCATTTAGTAGGATACTAAATTCTTATGTAACTTTTCATGCTTACTTTAAGAAGACTACCAAGGGTTAGTTGGCTTGTAAGTGGAAACCCTATTATAGTATCTCCAAGACCCTTATGGTCGAGATTTATGAATAATCTTGGGAGGGTAAAGCTGTCATCTCACATACTTCATAAGACATGCTTGTGTCATTTCCATTTTTTATAGAATTTACCTTAAGGAAAAATAATTGAAGCAGTCGTAATAAAACTTAATAAAATATACTTGAAGGATCCAACCATTCATTAATTCAGTTATACAAGTCTCAAGTACAATATGATTTTTCGTTGGGGCACAACATCCTCCCCCCTTATTACAAGTTTTGCCCTCAAAACTTAAGAGTGCTAATAGAAAAGGTACGGGTATAAGCTTCTCATGCTTTCTTCTGTTTCCCAAGTAGCTTCATCAATCGAATGGTGCTTCCATTACACCTTAACCATAGGAATAGATCGTTTTCTTAGTGCCTTTTCTTTGTGGTCAACGATCCTCTCTGGATCTTCTTCATATGTCGCGTCAGCTTAAACTTTCAAAGGTTCCTCTTCAATGATATGACTAGGTTCATGTACGTACCGACGAAGCTGAGATACGTGAAATACATCGTGCAATTGAGACAGTGATGGCGGTAGTGATAGCCGGTAAGCGACTTCTCCAATCTTTTCAAGAATCTCGTGTGGCCCAAAAAATCTGGGGCTTAATTTGCCCTTTATACCAAGTCTTTTAACTCCCTTTGATGGCGATACTTTCAAGGACACTTTTCTCCAGCTTGAAATTCCAACAGCCGCCGCTTCTCGTCTGCTCAAACCTTGCTTCTATCTTTGGCTGCTTTCAACCTTTGCTTGATCACGATCACTTTTTCTCGAGTCTGCTCTACTAACTCAGGTCCGGTAAAAACTTTATCTCCAATTTTGTCCCAATACAGTGGAGAGCAGCACTTTTTCCATATAGTGCTTCATAAGGAGCCATCCCAATAGATCGATGGTAACTATTATTATAGGAGAACTCCACTAGTTTGAGACTCTTGTCCCAACTTCCTCCGAAGTCAAGTATTCAAGCTCGCAACATGTCTTCCAGTGTTTTGATGGTTCTCTCCGATTGACCATCTGTCAGTGGGTGAAATACAGAGCTCATCCGTATCTCGGTACCCATCGCTTTTTGGAAAGCTGTCCAAAATCGAGAAGTAAAGCGAGGGATGCAGTGTTAAACAATGCTCATGGGTACTCCATGAAGGCACACAATCTGGTCAACATACATAGTAGCTAGCTTTTCCATAGAGGCTTTGATGGTAATAGCCATGAAATGAGGTGATTTCGTCAAACAATCGACTACTACCCAAATAGCATCATGTCCATTCTTGGTTCTTGGTAGGTCAGTCACGAAGTCCATAGTAATATGATCCCACTTCCACTCGGGGACTTCAAGAGGCTGCAATAATCCAGCGGGTGTCTGATGTTCCACTTTCACTTTCTGACAAGCCAGGCACTTCTCCACGAATTCCGCAATTTGCCTCTTCATGCCATGCCACCAGAATTTTTGATTTAAGTCTTGGTACATTTTGTTGGCTCCAGGATGAATAGATAAACGAGAATTATGAGCTTCCCGAAGAACTTCATTCTTTGGATCATCGTCGTTAGGTATGCACAGTCGCCCCTTAAACCACAAGATGTCATCATTTCTGATTTCAAAATCCTAAGATGGTTTCGTCTTCAATTTGTCCTTGGTTTTCCTCAAAGCTTCATCTCTTTCTTGACCCTCCTTAATTTTGTCAATCAGTGAAAGGATCAATACCAACTTAGCGAGCACGCTATCAATGGAATCAACCACCACGAAATCAAACTCTTCCATATCACGCTGTAAAGTTGGTTGACGCGGATGGCTTGTCTTTCGACTCAAGGCGTTGGCGACCTTATTGGCTTTCCCCAGATGATACTGAATAGAGAGGCTGTAGTCCTTCATCAACTCTAGCCATCAGCGTTGACACATATTTAATTCCTTCTGAGTGAAAAGGCACTTAAGACTCTTGTGATCTGTGAAGATCTCACACCTTTCACCGTACAGATAGTGTCTCCATATCTTCAAGGCAAAGACTACAGCTGCAAGCTCGAGATCATGTACTGGGTAATTCTGCTCAAACGTCTTCAGCTGTTGGGATGCATACACAATTACTCGATCTTTTTGCATCAACACACATCCAAGACCGTTTTTCGAGGCATCACTGTACACTATGAATCTTTCACCCGGAATTGGTTGCGCCAAAACTGGAGCAGAAGTCAAATTCTCCTTCAATTCAGTAAAAGTCCTTTCACAATCCGAGGTCTATTCGAACTTGGTCTTTTTCTGTGTCAAACGGGTTAGAGACATAGCAATCCGAGAAAACCCTTCAACAAACTTACGATAATAGCCAACGAGGCCAAGGAAACTCCATACTTCCGTAACATTTGTTGGTCTCGGCCATTTTGTAATTGCCTCGATTGTTTTTGGGATCTACAGATATTCCCTCCTCAGATATGACATGTCCCAGAAATGCTACACTATACATCCAAAATTCGCATTTATTGAATTTGGCATACAGTTGCTTCCTCCGTAAGATGTCAAGGACAATCCTTAAATAGGCTACATGGGACTTTTCATTCGGTGAGTAGATCAAGATATCGTCGATGAAAACAACAACAAACTTGTCTAGTTGCTCTTGAAATACTCGATTCATCAGATCCATAAATTTCGTGGGGGCATTGGTCAATCCAAATGGCATTACAAGAAGTTCATAATGTCCATATCGTGTCCCGAATGCGGTTTTTGAGACATCCTCGTCTTTGATCTTCATTTGGAAGTATCCAGAACAAAGATCAATCTTATTAAAAATTCTTGCTCCCTATATCAAGATATCTTTAGGCAGTGTTCAAATAGAATTATCATTGAAAATAAAAACTTTTAATCATCATCATCATCATCATCATCATCCGTACCCAGTATATCCCAACGACAGCAAAAGCCATCGACGGGGTCTGGGAAGGGTAAGTGGTAGGCAGACAATACCTCTATCCCAAGGGATAGAGAGTCTGCTTCTAGTGAGACCCCCGGCTCTACCTGTATAAATGACATGATAATAGGGAAAATAAAAACTTTTAATCGCTTACCCAAAACTGATCGAACAGATCATCGATCCTAGACAATGGATATTTGTTCTTTACTGTGATCTTGTTGAGTTCTCTATAATCGATGCATAGGCACATACTCCCATCCTTTTTCTTTACAAATAGCATCGGAGCATCCCAAGGCGAGACACTTGGGCGGATGAGTTTCTTTTCCAACAGCTCACGTAACTGCTCCTTCAGTTTCTTCAATTACGCAGGTGCCATCCGATAAGGAGCCTTTGTTACCGGCTCAGCTCCCGGAATTAGATTGATTTCAAAAGAGATCTCTCGATTTGGGGGAAGGCCCGATAATTCCTCTAGGAAGACATCAGGATATTCTCGAACTACCGAAACTTGAGAATGGTCAGAAGGCGCTTGATCGACACTTAGCGCATAAACTAGGAATCCCTCGTGTCCTTTTCTCAATGCCTTATTAGCACGAATCACATTCACATAGATGCTCTTGGGACATTTCTTTAATTTCGAACCTCCATAAAAATTAACTTCCTTATGCGTTGGGTCCTTAATATTAACCCGCTTTTCACTGCAATCGATGTGTGCAAAATTCTCGGAGAGCCAGTCCATTCGAAGAATTACATCAAAATCACTCATGGATATGAGAATTAAATCGGCTTGAAACCGTTGATCATCAAACTCAAGCACGCAATTTCTGAAGATATGATGAGAAACAAGCACCTGATCACCAGCTGCTTGAATTCTATAAGGTGTCTCAAGGTGGATTTGGTTTTGATCGATATTATTTGCGAATTTTTTCGAGATAAATGAGTGGCTAGTGCCACTATCAAACAGTACATTTGCAGGCACAGAACATACTAAGATAGCTCCTGAATTATACAAGATTTATTAAGCAACAACAAAGCAACAATATCTTGCAAAAATTTAAGCATTGTATAAATTTTAAAACATACCCGCCACAACATCATTAGCCTCCTCAATAGCGGCGTCAATCATAATATGGACCCTTGCGTTTGCGCAATAACGCTGGTTCTTTGGTTGTTGCTGCTGCTGGATCCCTTTCTCCGCACAGTCTTTAATTATGTGTCCAACTTTTCCACATCCGAAGCATGTGGTCCCCTTATTCAGACAATCCTTGAGGATATGGCCCACCTTGCCACACCCAAAGCACTTACTTTCCTGGATAAAACACTCTCCAACGTGACGCTTCTTGCAGTGAGAACAGGTCGGAATAGCTGACTGCTGACCCTGATTCTTTGTCTGATTCTTCTGCTGAGAACGGCGCTGAAAACGATTCTTTCATTGTCGTCCTAGGCCTTTAGAATTCTGCTTAGCTGCTTTGCGAAATCCTCCATTTTCTGATACTTCCCTTCCTCTCTTCTGCCCCATCTCGTCTTGACGAATAATCTCTCTCTCGATTCTGTAGCAAGCATCCAACAGTGCACCAAAATTGACTGGATTTGCATTAACTAACCAGGTTCTGATCCTTGGATTTAATACCCTCTCAAGCTTTAGCATTTTGGTCTCCTCATCATTCATGCTGAAACCTTCCAAGGCTATAAACTTGTTGGCATAATCTACAACCGTCATTTCCTGCTCTTGTATCAGTGATTTGAACTCATGTCTTTTTTATAACTTGACAGAAGGTGGTATGTAAAATTTGTTAAACTCCTGAAGAAATCTCTCCCATGACATCGGCCTCGGCAAGGGTTGCAAATTGGGCTTCCACCACTGGTTCGCTTCCCCAAGTAGGAAGGGCCTAACACCTTAAGTTTTCACCTAGCTCTAGTAGGTACAAACTAGCTATGTTCTTAACACTACCAATCATCCCCTTCGTTTTGTTTTCTTGAAAAAAATATTCTATGGAGTATAAGCAGGCTATGCAATTACTATGTCTAGCAAGTTTTCCTACTGACACCAGATTAAAACTTAAGATGAGAACATGCAAGACCTCTTTTAAAATTATTTTATCTTTGATCACATCTGAGAATGAACCTATAACTTCTAGTGAAGTTCCATTAGCAATTTTTTACTTTCTTTGGTATTGTAAACAGAGCATATGAGTTCAGAAGGTTACCGTTATCTGTCATGTGGACAGTTTCCCCAAAGTCAATGATCCATGAAGTGCTGAATCTCTGCGGGACATACTTGCAATTGTAGCTTGGTGTGAATCAGCTCGACCACTTTGTCTGTTCAACAGATTGATCAGAGTAGCAGTCTGAGAGTGACAATCTGATCCTTTATAGGGACCTCAGTTTGAGCTTCACTATGACAAGGTGTACTGCTGACCTAATGTGCAGCACTTTATCCAGTAGTGAGTGACCTTGGTTGAAGCTTCCAGGATGAATTACTAAACTAGAGAGTTGGTTTCCCTTCTCGGACCAGCTTCGCCTGTAACTTCCAGGAGTCATCTACAGTATGGCCTTCCTTTTTGCAGTATTTACACACTTCCCTTCCAGTAGAAGTAAAATGTCATTTAACAGCCAGCTCAGATGCTTCCGCTTGTTGTTTGATGTGCAAAGTAGAGGTCTCCAAATTTGGAGTGCCTCTCATCACAACCTTTTCTGGCTTTCTTCGTGTTTGATTTCTGTAAAGTCAACCTTCAAGTTCGGCAGTGGTTTTGTACTCAAAAACTTCGAGCACTGTCGAATTCAGTGTTCAGTCCAGTTAGGAAACGAAAAACTCGCTTCCTTTCCATTGTCCCTTTATATAGTCCAACATCTGTGACACAAGACCACTGATGCATTTCACAAGAATCAATCTGCTGCTGTACTTTTGTTAGTAGAGTATAATACCTGTGAATAGCTAGAATGCCATATTTAAGCTCATGAATTTGAGCTTAAATTTCGTAGAGTTATGAGATGTTGTCCTCCTTAGAATACAACTCCTTGACTACAATCCAGATTTCTGCTGCAGTATTGTACATCATGAAATCGCCAGAGATGTGAGGTTGCATATAATGTATCAAGCATGACATAATCATGCTGTTTTCTGACTTCCACAGTTTGTAGTTTGCATCAGTTTCTGATGGAACAAGAATTGTTCCATATAGGTATTTCTCCTTGCCCTTGTCCGTTATGAACATCTCCACCCTCAAGACCACAAGAGGTAGTTATCTCCATTGGGCATGTAGATGGTGATGACAATAGAGGAATCATCAGTGATTCAGGAACACGTACAACTCTTGATGCCTAATTAGAAGTGGAGGTGGCCTACGTATATTCAGCAAGAATGAAGCTAGTAGTCATTTCGAATAGATTTTAAGATTTGCAGGAAACAGAGTATGCACTATGTAGTATAGAATTATATTTGCTTTGATACCATATCGTGATTGAAAGAATTTGTATTTATTCAAGTTAAGCTTAAATATACATGGTTGCTTCTCTTTTATAGGGGTGATTCTACTCCTAACGGCTGTATTTTTCCACTTGGACAATGGTCACTGTTCAGCTACAATATTTTCTAACGTGTAAGGTAACAGTAGTTACCTGTCCTACTCGGCCTTATGCACAGAAAAATATTCTGAGTAACAATATTTACAAAGTATGATAGTTCATCCTTAATGCTGCTTTCTGACTTGCGCTTCACCTCGTCACCTCGGCTCCGTATCTTTTCACTTCACCTTCTTTGTTGTCTTCAACTCGTCTTAGTTCCCTACATATCTTTCCTCAGCTCCTCTTCAGTTTAGCATGGCCATACTTCATTCTTTTCACCTCAGTTTTTCTTCAGTTCAGACAACCTCCCTTTGTCCGTCCTTCTTTTTAGTCTAGTTCTACTTGGCTGACTGACTTTGTTCGCTTAGTTTTATTTTCCAGCACGGTGATTATTTAGATCAGGCCGGCGTACCTTGACTGAGCTCGGTACACCTTAGCTGGACTTGTTTCTATAGAACAGAAGATAAAATCTGATGAGCTCGAAACGATAATCGAAAGTGGAAGCACCTCAAGCAACATCACAGATGAAGTGAATTCAAGAGAATCAGCTTCAGTATCTGTAAGGCAATATTTTCGTTCAAGAACTCCTATGCTTCGTTGGACACCTAAACTCCACCTTTTCTTTGTTCATGATGTAGAATTCAAGAAAATGAGCTTCTTAAACTCGACTTCGTTTGATTCTTGTTCTAATTAGATGGTGTTATTGTAAAAAATGTTATTCCATTGGCTTCTGTTCATCTTCTAATTCATTCTCCTTTTGAGGAAATTTGTAGATGGTTGTGCTCGTTTGGAGTGATTCTTTGTGTAATATCCGGCACATTTGTAGAGAAGTAAATAGTGTGATAAAAATAATAGTTTCTTCGAAGAATGAAATCTTTATTGATATGCAACAAGTTTTCAACAGCATAAGTATATAACCAAAGAGTCAAGAGCTGTAGCATAATCTGCTACTTTTCTTTTGCACATATATAATGTCTAAGGTGGTAACTCTTTCTAGAATTTCTTTGCGGGCATATTGGAGGGGAGAATGCTGAAATAAGACCTTGAGTGAGCTGGTTGCATCAGTACTACAAGCTATAGATGCCTTGACGAAATATGCAACGCCATTCAGCTGAAGTGGATAGACTAGGCCAAGAAGATCCCACATTTTCCATGATCCAATCTAAAGATTGGATCTACAAAAAAAACTTATCCATTGCATTGGGATGGACTAAACCATAACATACCTATCGCATCCAAGTGCAGTCTCTTATGGCATGGAGATTTTGTCAGCAACATAACCGCAGACAACGCAGCGTCCATCAGAGATAATATGGCGTCGGAGGAGAACAGAACCTGTAGGAAGGCCTGAATGACAAAGCCGCCACATGAACAAATTCAAACGCATTGGCCTCGTCATTCCACATCATCAAGTAAGCAAAAATAGGATCCAGCATCCCTCGCTTACCGAAGAGTTAATTTGTTGGCTGATAACCTCCCTGAATAGTAAAATAATATTGAATAGATAAGTATGGTGCATACTTTTGTTACTTGATAACTTTATTTTTAAAAAAGTAAAGATAAAAATGTAAAAGATATGGTTAGATATAGTCGTCATATTGTAGCGCCCCGCACCAGCTCACCAGCGTGCGGTGCACCCGCCGTAATTCACTACGGAGAATACCAGGCGTCGGTTCATAACATATCGTAGTCCATAACAAAGTATATGGACTATCCTGCTTACACATCATCAAGTAAGCAAAAACTGAGGCAGAATAAAAACTTTAAATAAAAACATGCCGAATATTCATAACACCGTCTACATCCATGTCCACAAAATATAAGAGATGTCCAAATTAAAATCCCATCTTAAGTTCATCAACATAAGTCATCATACTAAAGTCCTGAGGCTATCCGATCTCGCACGCCTATGGATAGGGAACCCAAAGCTCGTCATCGATCCACTCGACCCTGTTTCCTGCAGGATCTGGAAGAAAAAATAATAGGGTGAGTGACAAATTCACCAGCAAGTATACCATAAATAATCATGAATTAAATGGAATGTATACACAAGAACCAAAACCCCAAAATGTTTGGATTCGCAACATACCTGACTTTCAACTCCTCATTCGTAAGGGCATAGGATCATAACTTAAGAGACAAGGAATCACATTAAGATCATAACTTAGGAGATATTAAACCAAATCATCATAGCCTAAGTAATAGTACATCAATCATTCGACTAGCCATACACAAATGCAGTATGTATGCGTATGCACATGTGAAGCATCATGACAAAAATGAGAGTAAGCTCTTTCATTCTTTCTCTCAAAACATCATCATCATCATCATCCGTACCCAGTATATCCCAACGACAGCAAAAGCTATCGTCAGGGATCGTTAATAAAACGTGAGGAGTGAGTATTCAGATCTATTATATCCGGATCTGAGGCGGTCATACCATTCTCTTCAGATCTATTATGTCCAGGTCTGAAAGTGGTCATACAAACAATCATCGTCATCAGGTCTATTCTCTCGGGGCCTGTACGATCATAAATCATCATTATCAGGTCAATTCTCTCTGGGCCTGGACGATCATAATAATCATAACCAGGTTTGTTCTCTCTGGGCCTGTACGGTCATAATCATCAATAGATCAATTAACCTCGGATCTGGAGCGGGTTAGGCTGGCCAGAATCAACGGTACCAATAGGAGTCGTTCTTTTCAAAACTGAAATCTTTTCTTTAAAAGTGCTTTTTCGTAATTTCTTTGACATGAATTCAGTTTCATAAATCACATGAATAATGATGATGCAATGCATGACTTGCAACATGAAACTCATGGCTAGATGCATCATATAATACATATATGGTCTTGTTCCTTAAGCTGGACAAATTTCCAGAATTAACGTTCTGTTCACGCATCCACAAACCTCACAATTTGGGTTTTTCATGATCTCATGACATACATATGCATAATGGAGTCTTATCTACTTGACATAAAAAATTCGTAACGTTTCAAGACATATAAAACTCCCAAATCATTAAGTTACCAAACAGAGTACTGCTTAATCCAGTAACGCAGTACCCGTCTTTACCTTTCTTTTTAGCCCATAAAAAACCTTATCTCATTTGGGCTAACATTTGGAAACCATAGTAGACACATCAAGAATTAATATGCATAGGCCCAAATAGGTAATACATGTCCAAAACCACAAGACTAAGGCCACTTAACTTCTTCCATATTTCTGTCTTGTTTTCCAATTTTATAACGCCAACTTCAATTCAGTATTTACCCATCAAAAAAACTATTCCAAGTTGATTAATTTACATGGACATGCTCATCTATGTCCTAAGTAATTGCCATAAAAATTACAGAGAAATACAATGGGTTTAAGGGGTCATTTAGTTACTATCCTAAGACTAGGTACATGCAGAATCTGGATTGGCTAGTTGTCACTAAAAATTTCATCGTAGATGAATCACAAATCCTTTTTTCGAAATTCCAACTCACAGATCTAATAAACATACAGCCCTAACATACTACTAAAAATCAGATCGTTTTCACACTCCTAAGGTCTATTTTCGGGTCACACAACACGCCACATAATTTTGCCAGTTCTAGTAGTTTTTCCCTTTTTGTCATTTTTCATGCCAAGTGGTTACTAACTCAATTCATTCATCTAAAATGACTTACTATCTACCATATACACCACACCATCCCCATAAACAGCCCGTTTCTTACCCTTGGAGAAATTCTCTTTCTGTTTTTAATGTGAGTATGATACACCCATATAATATATCATATAACTTTCTTACATCTTTTGCTCCACAAGATATATTCTTTGCAAAAATAAATGCTCATTCCTGCTGTCTCTTCTAGCCGTCCCTTCCATGGTGAGAAAGATGAATCTTACCATGTTTGTCTTGGACATGCTACACATTTATATTAAATGTAGGTAAAGAACACACCTTTGGAAGAATTTAACACATGTAAGCCACTTTTCTTAAGGAACACTAAGCTCTCATGCTTCAAGCTTAATACTTTCCAACTAAGATTAAATCTTAATAATAACTAGTCATTCCAGCATACACTTTCACACATAAGTCAAGAGCATTTAGAGTATACTTGCCTCTTTGGATCTTAGAGCTTCCTTCTAGCTTGAAACTTGCTTGAAACAAAGTGAAGTTTCCTCCAACCTCTTTCAAATATACACGGTTTTGGAAGAATAGTGGAGATAAATGTTAGTCATTATTTAATCATACAATAAAGCTTAGTTGGAGGCTAGATTGTCTTACCAATTTGAAGCTTGAATGGGGGTTGAGATGAATCCAACCCACTAAGAATCTAAACTCTCTTAGTATCTTGAAAACCTTCACCTAATGACCATTTGGAGGCCACGGTTTCAACAAGAAAGGAAGGTACCGTTTGAGCTTCACCATTTGAAGTATGGAATTCACTTAAGAAGGTTAATATGTAACTTACCTAGACAAGACTTGAACTTGAAGATGGTTCTTGGATCTCCTTGGCTCAAGGTTGGCTGTGTGAGAGGAATGAGGGAGGGATTGCTCAAGTGTCTAGGGAGTCTTGGTTCTTTTGCTTTTTGTGAGTTCTTGAATAGTTGAATATAAGAGAAGATTCTAGGACTCTTGGATATAGTTTTTCCTTCAATGGCTAAGGTGTAGCTGTTGGAAACCTTAAGGAAGAAAGAGACTTTTCATTTGCATGGTTTTTCTCATTAGGGCTTACTACCATTACTAGCTTGAGTTACTTTTGAGGTATGGTTAAGATAAAGTAACTCTAGTAAAGGTTTTAGGTGTCTCTTGGCTTTTACCATGGTTAATCGGCGGTTGGAGCCCTTTAGCATGCTCCATCATGCTTTAGTTGCTTTTGATGGTGTTAAAATGAAAAGTTACTAAGTAGTTGGAGAAGAGGTTAATGGTAAAGTTGATCCCATAATTCCTCCATTTTCTTGTAACCCACGGTTTTAGTGAGTTACCCATCCTTAAAATAATATCATCTTATGACTACTACATGCATAAACTACTTTATAATATTGCTTTAGTAAGCATTTAAAGTGAGTAGTTGAGGCCTTTTAGCAAAAGTAGTCTCATGTCCCCTAATTATTTCTCTTAACCGGCGGTTGGGGGAAGGGAAAAGTAGTACTTTTTCCCTTTTACCTTTTTAGTCTTCATTTAGTAGGATAAGCTTATGTAACTTTTCATGCTTACTTTAAGAAGACTACTAAGGATTAGTTGGCTTGTAAGAGGAAACCCTATTATAGTATCTCCAAGACCTTTATGCATCTAGGAAGGGAAAAGGAAAATATTCTTTTAGTATTTATTTAATATAGTTTTTGATTAGATTGAACATTTGGTTAGTCTTCAGTAGTTGTTGTCTAGATTGATTAAGAAAGGAGTGACTGGAGGTTAATTAAAAAAAAGGGGGTAAGTTCGGCAACGATGTTAATAATTGACTTGTGCATTATATTAGTTATAAATATAACTATATTATGCAATAAAAAAAATTACACATGAATAATTGACTTGTTCATTATATTACTTTTAAAATTCATCGAGCCAAAGTTGTATTGGTAGATTTTATTCCATTACTATTCATATATAGTGAAAATATATTAAACATTTTTGGAGCAATAAAATAAATAATTTTAAGTCAAACTATTTTCCTTTAGGCATTAAAAGTTCATCAGTGAAATAGTAAGATTTGAAAGAGATGAATATTTTTGTTGTAATCTTCCTTTTTATTCTACAAGTGTCTGTATTTTTTTAAAAAATAAAAGAAATTTTATTAATAATAAATCTCACTTGGGGCGGAGGATGACCCTAATGCAATGTAATTCCAAATTCGAGCAAATCACAAGATACATCATATGATCCATAAGTAAACGACTAAATAATGCAGGCTCTGAAGAAAGACAATCTTCAATCATATATGATATGCCGTATTAAAACTTTGCCAAGAAAAACCATCCTTGTCGATAAAAACTTGACGAAGGAAAAAGCGGTACATATTTATATGGTAGAAAGATCCTATATGATAGGGTGACAATGGTAAAATTTATGTGGTAATGTGCTCGGAGAGGTAGCCGGCCACGTAGCTAGAAGTATGGTGTTGTACCCCGGGAGGCTCATACAAAAGGTGATGGCTCAACGTTACGTTAAATTCTTTCACACCAAATAAGAGAGATATGAGCACAGAATCCTCAGCAACGTTAGTGCATGCGAGTTGTTCACTAGAATATATCCAGATAAGTGGTAAAAAGGCCTCAAGTGAGTCCATATATGCATCCATGCAACAAACAATACAAGCATAGATTAGTATGTGTAACTGAAAATTCAGCAAGTGCACAACATGGCTAGCTAGTAGAATACCATTGTTGCACGTATCCAAAGATACAGGCAATCCATTAAAGAACATATCATGGCAGAAATTAATAGCCATAATAAGAGATAAAAAAGTGAACAAATACCCGCATCACTTGTGCCAGTGCATGACACCGGTAACATGTAGGAGATGACCTGAAGAGAAGAGGTCGCCCACCTTGGTCATACATGCATATAAGGTGTGGACAGGTCCGTAAGCCAAACAGGTTTAACCATTGGGGGTAGATCTTCGACATTGTCAAAATAGGAGAGAGTATTATGTAACTGACCATACTGAGCAATAGAGTGTGCTACCATATGAGCTTGGCGAGGAACATGTGAAATACTATTGTTCCCTAACCCAAGTAAAACGCTAAAAAAAGATGCAGAGCTTGAACACTGGATGAATGTAACCACCCTCAGAGAATCAATCCCAACATCTATATGGCTGTGGTGTTGGAGAAAATAAATGATAGCTATAGCTACCGCTTGGAGCTCTACCTGAAATGGTGTCGAGATTGGAAGTTGGAACACTAATCCACCCTTGAAATGGCCATGAGAATCTCTTAAGAGTGCACCCCATGCAGCAAAAAAAGACCCATGGGCTGCATCTACATTAATCTTGAGAAGCCTAGGAGGAGGAGCTCGCCAGCTAGTAATCTGAGGACGAGGAGGTCATAATTGTGGAGAAAGTCTAAGAGAAAATAAATAAGGGTCAGAGTTGGCATTCTTAGTCCTATTCTATGCAGCACATTAGATATATATGTCATGTCTAATGAGCTCAGTCAATTGAGATGAGGACCACCGTTCAGTCTCAAAGATCACTGATGTGTAGGATCGTCAGGACAACCAAAGAATAATTCTTGGTACCATAATGTGTAGTTGTCTGCAAAATGATGTCTCTTGAGTAGAAGTCCACCAAGATATCAAATGATGTGACAGACAAGTGGCGAGTAGTTGTGTCTTGTCCAGAAGTGCAGCATAGTAAGATCAAATTGGCTTAATTTAGCCACAGTGTAACAACAAATGTGAAAGCCTGGTAGTGAAGATCGACAAAAAAGGCAACAAGTAGGGCAGGCATCAGAAAACCTTCGCAGATTATCTTGTACTAGTAATGCATGGTGATACAAACGCCATAAGAAGAGAAAGATACTTGGTTGTTGTGATTTATGCCATAGAAACTGATGGGAGAACAACTTCGGTCTTGATGGACAAAGTATATCATATGCGGACTTAAGAGAAAACATTCCAGTAGGCTCAAGACGCCATAGATAAGAGCATGTAGTACCTTCAACATGAGAAGAGCATAATTAATGGACTCCACATATCCACTTCCATTCCATCCCATCATATCCGTCAGTCAGGAATATAATCCACACATCCTCTATATTTCGAGTGCATAAAGGCAGCCCATAATCCACTGTTGTGTAGAAAAAAGGGGGTTTGAGTGATTTAAAAATAAGTGACTTAAATGCATGATATATACACAAACGTGCATGATATATACATGTATGCATGATACATTGCTATTACTTGCCTTATTTAGCTTATATATAATGTTGCCGGACTAACGAGCCATGAAGCGTTAAAGCTTACATCATATGGAAAACATTTGTTGTGTTTATACTATTTTCAGGTGCCACCATTAATGAACTAAACTAGTTCATTAAGTGAAGTAGTTAATGAAACTAAGTAGTTCATTAAAGGAAGCCACATTTGAAAAAGGCACAAAGGCAACAAGGCTAAGGAAGGAAAGTCTTGTCCTCCTCCCCTCATTAATATATACACGCCACATATATATATATATAATACATATATTTTCAGATTTTTTGAAAAAAAAGGCACACGCACAAGTATTCCAACGTACTACCGACACGTTATATATTTTATGTACGTACGTTAACGTCACACCACTATACTTAACTCATATTTATGAGTATATTCAGGTCTTATATCATATGATATAAGTCATGGTGATGACAAATTAAATACGACACGTTAAAAGGTTCTAAACCGAAAATTGTCGTATCAGGCGAATACCGAAACTTCGCCAACGTGTCATGTACTTGCCATAAATAGATGGCCAGCACCTACATCTCAAAAATCCTCAAAAATTTCGTGGGTTTGAGAATATTTCCAGCCAAAAATTCTTTCCATGTTGGCACACACAAATCACCCCACATTAAGGCCAAAATGTGAAGATTCCAATTTTATTTTTGTCACATGTCTAGGCGCCATTTTAGACCAGCCAAATTCTGAGATTTAAAGTATATATATATATATATATATATATATATATATATATATATATATTATGTGTAACATAATATATATAACATGTGCAAAAGTTGGAATTTAATTAGAGAAAAATCGGGTAATCGATAAATATCGAAAATTCGGTTTTCTACATACACAACAAATGGAATATTTGTGGCACATCATATGACACGTATCTAGACGCTTTTTACATATGTTGTACATCTTAAAGTATTCTAGAAAATTGAATTAAGGGCTGATTGGAATATAACATGTGTGTATTATTAAATGTGCACTATTTTACAAAGTTAGCAAAAAAATTTCAGCACATGTACATATACTATGCAACGCCCCTACAGCTGAGATGGAGCTTATTTGGAGTCTTGTTGGCATATTGATTGGTCAAGAATCAATCATACAATGTTGGTGAATTAAAGAGAGAAGCTACAAATGGTAAGATTTCAAACTTTGTCTCACTTATAACACATGCTGAAAATTTCAGCATGTTTAAGCTTGGCTGGCCGATTTTTTGCATGTTAATGTGACATATTTTATCATCTTAAATTATGCGATTGATTGGAAGAAGAAATGGAAGTATTTTAAATATTTTTCAAAGCCAAAAATAGTGATATCTTCAATATCACACATGCTGAAATTTTTCAGCATGTGTAGTATGCACAATGGCCGAAAATGAGGCCAAGTGAGAGACCAAATTTCATTTCCAAATTGATCAAGATAATTACCATCAAATGGTGATTTATTTTAAAAAGAAAAATCAAAGAAAAATGGTAATATTTTGAACTTTATCTCCATGTGTCACATGCTGAAAGTTCAGCATGGCATATACTCATTATGGCCGAATTTTTGCTTGGTTGGGAAGGAATTTTGTCTTGCAACATTTATGTGACAATCTTGAGCTTTATGGAAATTATTTGTGATTGATATTAGCACATGTTTTAAGTGTTATTCTCAGATTTTTCCAAGTCATCAATGATGACAACATTCAACCTATCATGAAGAGCCATGTAAGCAAAACTTAAATGATCATCCAATGAGAAGGTGACAAGTAAGAAAGACCATGTCACAATGATGTCTTACATTCTCCCAAGGACTTAGAAGATAATTTTCAAGAGGGAGAGGACACATAGGGGACGGCTGCAACAAGCTTAAAAGGAAAGAAGTTGAGCAAAAACAAGACAAGCACAAGCATTGCAAAATCAAAGTGAAAAACGCCTAGCTCTTCTTCTTCTACATTCTCCTTCTTTCTTTCTTCTTGAAAGCCTATTGTATTCATATTTTTCAATATTGAATAGGCTTGATATAGACCACCACATATTCCATATCTTTGTAAAAGATTGATCAAGGTGTGATCAATCTTCATTCTTGCGAGGTGGTGGTGTTCGTGCGTATTGTATTCAACGTAAAATGTTTGTAAAGGGTTGGAGTTGGTGTGTAACTCCATCAACCCTGTGGTAAGGTGTATTGCATGTGTGTGACTAGTGTGAACCAAGGAAGGTGTTCCTTGAAGACTGGAGTAGGTTGTTTATAACCGAACCAGTATAAAATTCTTGGTGCCATTTACTTTCAACATTTACTTTCTGTTACTGCACCGTTTACTCTTTTTGTTGGTGTTCGTAAAAATAGTAAACGACTTTCAAAAATCACGAAAATTTCCAGAAACATAGCCACACGCTCTAGGGTTAATTTGGTACAAGCTTCAACCCTTTTGGATAAGTATAAGTCGATCAAACATCAAAAGTTCTGAACCTAGTGCAGTCGGATTTTCAGACTTGCAAAGGTTGAGACTTTGGTTGTAATTGAACTACTTCCCAAAATAAATTTGCAAAACTGTTTTAAACCACTTAAATATATTATATAAGGAGTTAGTGGTTAAAGTTTCAGAGTATTTGGACTTGCACACAATTAGGAATAAATTTTTCAAAACCGTCTACCGTTTCTGGCAGATTCGTGCAATCTGATCACCAACAGTTTTTGAAGGGGTTAAAGGTTGAATTTTAATTTGAAATTTTTAGAGGACTCTCATAACATCTGAGGCTAAGTTCTCTCAAAATTTCAGAATTTTTGGAGACCTATAACCTGGTTTTAAAAACGTTTTAAAACTGGTCCTAGAAACGGAATCTGTTTTCAGAAGTTGAGTTGTTTAGTTTTAAAAAAAATTTAAAAACCACACTTTCCGCACCATCTATTCAACCCCCCCTTCTAGTGGTGCCTTGCAGATCCTACAAGTGGTATCAGAGCGCAGGAACACTCACTTCAAGGAATCCAACGATTCAGTGAGATGGCAACCACAAATCTCAAAACCGAGCAAGAAGGTATGTCGAGCCAAAGGCCTCCACTTTTTGACGGTGAGTCGTTTATTCAGTGGAAACTTAGAATGAAGCTTTTTCTTATGGCTATAGATAAAGATCTTTGGTCAATCATTGAAGATGATCCTTTTGTCCCATCTAAGTTATCTACCGTAGAAAGAGTCACATTAGAAGTTGTTAAACCGAGACAAGAATATACGAGTGACGATAAAAGAAACTTAGTATGAATGCTAGGGCTATGCAATTGCTCCTAAACGGATTAAGTAAAAGTGAGTCTAGTTATGTTTCAAACTGTTCGAGTGCACAAGAAATGTGGAGGATACTAGAAATGAAACACGAAGGCACGATTCAAGTAAAAGAGTCAAAAATAAACATGCTTATGTCCACACTTGAGTCGTTCAAATTATTGCCTAATGAGTCTATTGTTGATATGGATCTTCGTTTGACTAACATCTACAATTCTCTTGAGTCTCTTGGTAAAGCTTTTACCACGCAGGAAAAGGTACAGAAAGTCCTACGAAGCCTTCCATCCGAATAGGATCCTAAAGTGACCGCAATAGAAGAAAGCAAGGAAACTAAGTCAATAAAGATAGAAGAATTAATCGGATCACTTAAAGTTTATGAGAATAAACTCACCATACGGAAATCGGAGTCATCTAAACAAGGTAAAGCTATTGCTTTTAAATCAAATGAATACGTCTCCCCTCCCTCCGATCACGTAGATGATAGTGATTCTGAATCGGATAACGATGACCTAATTCTATTGGCTAAAGGCTTAAGAAAATTTATGAGAAGGTCATGTAGAAACAAAAATAAGGGTACTACATCCAAGAGAAATAAGAACAAGTCAAATGATAAAGACGTTAAATGTTATGAATGTGGCAAACTCGGACACTTATCATATGACTGCCCCAATAAAGAAAAGCAAACAAATAAAT
>AP025046.1:13835963-13890481 GCA_036186865.1 Eustoma russellianum | reverse complement strand
ATCAGAGCGCAGGAACACTCACTTCAAGGAATCCAACGATTCAGTGAGATGGCAACCACAAATCTCAAAACCGAGCAAGAAGGTATGTCGAGCCAAAGGCCTCCACTTTTTGACGGTGAGTCGTTTATTCAGTGGAAACTTAGAATGAAGCTTTTTCTTATGGCTATAGATAAAGATCTTTGGTCAATCATTGAAGATGATCCTTTTGTCCCATCTAAGTTATCTACCGTAGAAAGAGTCACATTAGAAGTTGTTAAACCGAGACAAGAATATACGAGTGACGATAAAAAAGAAACTTAGTATGAATGCTAGGGCTATGCAATTGCTCCTAAACGGATTAAGTAAAAGTGAGTCTAGTTATGTTTCAAACTGTTCGAGTGCACAAGAAATGTGGAGGATACTAGAAATGAAACACGAAGGCACGATTCAAGTAAAAGAGTCAAAAATAAACATGCTTATGTCCACACTTGAGTCGTTCAAATTATTGCCTAATGAGTCTATTGTTGATATGGATCTTCGTTTGACTAACATCTACAATTCTCTTGAGTCTCTTGGTAAAGCTTTTACCACGCAGGAAAAGGTACAGAAAGTCCTACGAAGCCTTCCATCCGAATAGGATCCTAAAGTGACCGCAATAGAAGAAAGCAAGGAAACTAAGTCAATAAAGATAGAAGAATTAATCGGATCACTTAAAGTTTATGAGAATAAACTCACCATACGGAAATCGGAGTCATCTAAACAAGGTAAAGCTATTGCTTTTAAATCAAATGAATACGTCTCCCCTCCCTCCGATCACGTAGATGATAGTGATTCTGAATCGGATAACGATGACCTAATTCTATTGGCTAAAGGCTTAAGAAAATTTATGAGAAGGTCATGTAGAAACAAAAATAAGGGTACTACATCCAAGAGAAATAAGAACAAGTCAAATGATAAAGACGTTAAATGTTATGAATGTGGCAAACTCGGACACTTATCATATGACTGCCCCAATAAAGAAAAGCAAACAAATAAATACCCTGACAAGGAGCGGAACAAAAATAGACTCGTCTCAGAACCCAAACAAAGGAAACGTGCTCTAAAGGCCTCCACCTAGAGTGATTCATCGGATTCTGAAACTGAGACCGAAGAGGAGACTGCACAAGTATGCTTTGTATCCAAAGCATCTAATGAGGTATCATCTGATTCTGACTCTGACTCTGAACCCTCTTATGAAGATCTTTTTAGTCAGTATTTAGAACTGCATAAATTCACTAAGACTCTCGCTAAGGAAAAGAAGCGATTAATTGAAGACAAGAAACTGTTAGAATCTTCTAACGAGAATCTTGTTGCTCAATTAAGCGATTCAAAGAAAGAGTCATCATGTGTCATTACTGCATTAAAGACAGAGATTTCATCATTAACCACCCAAAATAATGAAATGAAATCCGAGATTTCAAATTTGAAATCAAGGAATACCGATTTAGAGAAAATGATGAAACAGTTTGATACGGGGTCCAACATGCTGCATCGCATTATATTATCACAAAATCATGACACCGACAAAACGGGTTTGGGATACGTTGATACAAATGAAGTATCAACCAAACCAACTAAGTTTGTGGTGTCTAAGAAATTAGACACCCCTAAGCCTCAAGTGGCGTCTAAGATGACGCAAAAGCCGCCCCTTTCCTCATCTCGCTCCACTTCTTCTTCATATCATGTGAAATATAACTTTGTACCATATAGATATGAAAAGAAAAGAATAATGCATACATGAAATTCATATCATCCACGCACTACGCACACACACACAAGGACATATCAAAAACGTCCTTCATTTAATGAGTATAAAGGAGTCCTTGGGCAAAGACCCAAAGTGCATGCACCACATGTCTACTATATCGCACCTTCATCTACATTCTTGCCATTTGATAGACCGAGAAGGATCACCCAAGTATGGGTACCGAAAGGTACTTTTACCAAGAGTTGATTAACTAACTCAAAAGGACCCAAAGTTAAAAGGGTACCTAAATCATCTTTGCACATTGTAGGGAGCCCACACATCGAAAGATACAACTATTAAGTGGTTCCTTGACAGTGGATGCTCGAGGCACATGACGGGTGACCCGAGCTTGTTCACAAAATTAAAGAAGGTCACAAAAGGCGGATCTGTGACCTTTTGAGACAACAACAAAGACAAGATCATCGGAAAAGGTACGATTGGAAATCCAAGCACTTTCCAAATCTCCAACGTCTTTTTGGTAAGCAACTTATCCTACAATCTTCTTAGCATCTCTCAATTTGTTGACAATGGTTTTAATGTGCGTTTTACTCACCCTTATTGCAATATAATAAATAAAAATGGAGAAACCGTTTTAAAAGGAAAACGAGAAGGTAATATTTTTACGCTTTCTATGGATGATGTGGTAGACGCTAAAGTTAAGTGCTTTATGTCAAATGAACCCAATGTGAATTTATGGCATAGACGTTTAGGACACATTGGTATCTCCACACTAGAAAAACTTCAACGAAAGAACCTAGTACGAGGATTGCCTACGCTTGATTTAGACAACTTTCAGTTGTGTGAATCTTGCATAAAAGGCAAACAAACACGTGAGTCACTTAAGCCTAAAAATGATATAAGCACAACTAGAGTCTTAGAACTATTACACATTGATTTGTTTGGTCCTAGTCGCACTACAAGCCTGGGTGGGCGCCACTATGCATGCGTGATTGTTGATGATTTTTCTCGTTACACTTGGACTTTATTTCTTGCACATAAGGATGCTAGTGCCATTGAGTTTGCAAAATTAATTAAACAACTTGAAAATCAATACGGTATAAATGTGAAAAAGATAAGAAGTGATAGAGGCGGTGAGTTTAAAAACAAAGAGATGATTTCGTTTTACGAAGAAAAAGGAATCAAGCATGAGTTTTCGCCACCTAGAACTCCACAATTAAATGGAGTAGTAGAAAGAAAGAATCGTACATTACAAGAAATTGCTAGGACTATGTTATGCGAAAATAAATTACCTAGATTTTTGTGGGCGGAAGCTGTAAATTGTGCATGCTATATTGTAAATCGCTTATCTATAAGAAAGAAAATAAACAAGACGCCTTATGAGATTTTGAATAATCGTATACCTAAGATTGGCTATTTTCGTGTGTTTGGATGCAAATGTTTTGTCTTGAATAAAAAAGATAATTTAGATAAATTTGAATCCAAATCAATTGAGTGTATTTTTGTTGGATATTCTATAAATTCAAAAGCATATAGATGTTATGATCCTCTTACTAGACAAATCATGGAATCTATTCATGTGAAATTCAATGAATTTGGTGAGATTGATAAAGACAAAGAATATGACGATGACTTTGAATTGAAACCCGTGTTGAATGAAGATGATGGTTCTTTTGATATGCATGATATGAATGACACACTAGAAATGCATGATCACATAGAAATGCATGATAACATAGAAAATAATCAACCAATATGGCATAGAGATCACCCACATGATCTCATCATAGGCGACCTCACTCACGGTGTGCGACCACGTAGAAGAATTACTTCGGACGAAATAAATGAATTTCATGCTAAGATTTCTGAAATTGAGCCTAAAAATGTGCATGATGCTTTGAGTGATTCTTCTTGGATTGATGCCATGCATGGTGAACTTAATCAATTTGTTAGAAACGATGTACAAGATTTAGTGCCACGACCACAAGATAAGACTATAATAGGCACAAAGTGGGTGTTTAGGAATAAAATGAATGAAGAAGGAAAGGTCGTTAGAAATAAAGCGAGACTTGTAGCACAAGGCTGTAATCAAGAAGAAGGGATTGACTACGATGAAACATTTGCACCCGTAGCACGTTTAGAAGCTATATGACTATTACTTTCTATTGCTTGCATGAAAGATTTCAGATTATATCAAATGGACGTAAAAAGTGCATTTCTAAACGGATTTATACAAGAAGAAGTATACGTGAAGCAACCACCAGGTTTTGAAGATTTGAAACGTCCCGATCACGTGTACAAACTAAAGAAGGCACTATACGGCCTAAAGCAAGCACCGAGAGCATGGTATAATCATTTTGTTAGTGTATGTGCCCTAGGCCATGATTTGGATATTTATGTTATGTATTTATTAATAATAAAAGAGGTTTTATTATCATTATTGTTGGTTAGTATGTTACACAATTTTGATATATGTCCCTGATTCATTATTGTTATGGAGATAAAATAATTTATAATTAGTATGAGTATTGATTTGATAATCATGAGATGATTATGTGTATGGTGATACGAATCAATCTCATAGATACTTGTTAGAGAACAGTGTATTGGATAGACCCATCATGAGATTGCTACATGGATTAGCGTCATAAGTAAATCTCATGATAGTCATGTTTTAATCCTTTGACTTGAGATTGTCATAGTTTCCAACATAAGGACTATTATATTTTGACATGATCAAACGTTATCCGTAACTGGATAATAATAAAGGTCATGATTTAATGTGATAGAAATTATGTAGAGGATATTGAACAATCAAGATAGAATTTGTCCCTCTCTTTTGAGAGAGATATCTTTGGGCCCCTCGATTAGTGAGACTGTGAAATGCATGGCCGTGCTCAAATGAATTGATAGTGTGATCAATATCATTTGTTTTATCAGTCTACTTAGAGATCGAGTAATCATATGTTTGAACTATATAAGTATGACGCTGACCATGACTTATGTTCAAACTAGATATCGTGTGACAAAGGGATTAATGCATGTACTATTATTAGGCTAGTTGGACTTTACTCGTATTAATTGGGTAGTTGTAATGCCTTGCTAGAGGCCAATTACGACTTGTTGGTTTAATAGAGATTTAAACAACTGCCAATTCATATGGGTCTATCGGGTCACACACAAGAATGCGTATGGCTGAGATTAATAATATTAATAATATTAATATTGGATATTTATTATTATTATTATTATCGTTTTAATATTAATAATATTAATATTGGATATTAATTATTATTATTATTATTATTAATTTCGTTTTTGTATATATTTATATCATCGGATAATAACAGAGAGTCCATGTCTGATGGATTTTGATTGGTTTTATCTAATCCTAAAAGAATCCGTATTTGGTGCGGATTATGATAGGTATTAACCAATCCGATCAGGAATCGGATTTTGATATCTATATATATGTGCTGAGCATGGTGTATCTCGTACACCAAACAACCAGTAGAAAATGAAAGGGCAAGAATCGTTTTTGTGAAAACCGAGTTCTTCAGCCGCGCCATTTGAAGAGCTAGCACTATGGGCGGAAGCGTTCGTGTGGATACCGACAGAGGGTGATCGTATTTTCGCACCTCTTCCATTTGCAAATTTCGAATCTACGGAGGTACTTTTTGATTTCTTTTGTCGAATTAAACGAACAACATGGATCCTTGGTAGGAAATCAGAGATCAAGTTTTGTTTTCCGTTGCGCGTTTTTGCAGTGATCTTGGTTGATTTCCTAAAACATTTTGCTACCTTCCTTTTAGAAAATGATTTTAAACGAGGTATTATAGATAGTACACTATTTTTGAAACAAGATAAATCGGATTTACTTATTATCCAAATCTACGTTGATGATATTATTTTCGGTTCTACCTCACATAGACTTGTTGAAGATTTTGAAAATTGCATGAAATCTGAATTTGAAATGTCTATGGTTAGTGAACTTAATTATTTTCTTGGCTTGCAGATTAAGCAAACAAGTAAAGGGATTCACATAAGTCAAGCAAAATATGTCAATGACATGATTAAAAAGTTTAACTTTAAAAATTTGAAACCATCCCCCACCCCTATGAGTGTCACTACTAAATTAGACAAAGACGAACATGGTAAAGACGTTGATAATGGCTTGTATCGATCTATGATAGGTTCTTTGCTATATTTAACTGCTAGTAGGCCTGATATCATGTTTAGTGTATGCATGTGCGCACGATTTCATAGTCAACCTAAGGTGTCTCATTATAATGCGGTAAAAAGAATATCCGTTATATTAAGCACACGCCCACCTTAGGAATTTGGTACGATAAGGATTCCACATTTGACTTACATACTTATACTGATGCAGATTATGGTGGCTGCAAAATAGATAGAAAAAGTACGAGTGGGACTTGCCAATTTATAGAAAACTCACTCATTTCATGGTTTTCCAAAAAGCAAGCAAGCGTTGCTTTGTCCACTACTGAGGCTGAGTACATGTCACTTAGCCTTTGTTGCACATAGTTGTTATGGATAAAACAACAACTTTCGGACTTTGGAATTACCGTAAATAGAATTCCTATATATTGTGATAGTATGAGTGTCATTAATTTGTCTAAAAACCCCGTGTTACACTCTAAAGCTAAGCATATAGAAGTACGCTATCACTTTCTTCGTGATCACGTAAACAATGGTGATATCGTCATAGAACACGAACGCACAGAAGCACAAGTAGCGGATATCTTTACAAAAGCCTTAAATCAAGCCACATTTGAATCTCTTCGCTCCAAATTAGGCATGATTCCCGTTGATATGATTTGATTTGACGTGATTTTCTTTCCTTATTGATAGGAATCTTTTGATTTAATTTCCAAAATAAAGGGGGAGAGAAAGCATGATTTAAGGGGGAGAGAGAGACAAAATTGATACTGATTGCACAAAACAAGGGGGAGCCGGATTTGAAATTTGAAATTCAAAATTCAAATTTGTGCATGTTTGAAGGGAGAGCGATGGCATTTAAATCATGTGCATAAGCTATTTTGAAAATCATCAAAAGGGGGAGATTGTAGGAAAAAGGGGATTTGAGTGATTTAAAAATAAGTGACTTAAATGCATGATATATACACAAACGTGCATGATATATACATGTATGCATGACACATTGCTATTACTTGCCTTGTTTAGCTTATATATATTGTTGCCAGACTAACGAGACATGAAGCGCTAAAGCTTACATCATATGGAAAACATTTGTTGTGTTTATACTATTTTCAGGTGCCACCATTAATGAACTAAACTAGTTCATTAAGTGAAGTACTTAGTTAATGAAACTAAGTAGTTCATTAAAGGAAGCCACATTTGGAAAAAGGCACAAAGGCAACAAGGCTAAGGAAGGAAAGTCTTCTCCTCCTCCCCTCATTAATATATACACGCCACATATATATATAATACATATATTTTTAGATTTTTTGAAAACAAGGCACACGCACATGTATTTCAACGTACTACCGACACGTTATATATTTTATGTACGTACGTTAACGTCACACCACTATACTTAACTCATATTTATGATTATATTCAGGTCTTATATCATATGATATAAGTCATAGTGATGACAAATTAAATACAACACGTTAAAAGGTTCTAAACCGAAAATTGTCGTATCAGGCAAATACCGAAACTTCACCAACGTGTCACGTACTTGCCATAAATAGATGGCCAGCCCCTACATCTCAAAAATCCTCAAACATTTCGTGGGTTTGAGAATATTTCCAGCCAAAAATTCTTTCCATGTTGGCACACACAAATCACCCCACATTAAGGCCAAAATGTGAAGATTCCAATTTTATTTTTGTCACATGTCTAGGCGCCATTTTAGACCAGCCAAATTCTGAGATTTAAAGTATATTATATATATATATATATATATATATATATATATTATGTGTAACATAATATATATAACATGTGCAAAAGTTGGAATTTAATTAGAGAAAAATCGGGTAATCGATAAATATCAAAAATTCGGTTTTCTACATACACAACACATGGAATATTTGTGGCACATCATATGACACGTATCTAGACACTTTTTACATATGTTATACATCTTAAAGTGTTCTAGAAAATTGAATTAAGAGCTGATTGGAATATAACATGTGTGTATTATTAAATGTGCACTATTTTACAAAGTTAGCAAAAAAATTTCAGCACATGTACATACACTATGCAACGCCCCTACAGCTGAGATGGAGCTTATTTGGAGTCTTGTTGGCATATTGATTGGTCAAGAATCAATCATACAATGTTGGTGAATTAAAGAGAGAAGCTACAAATGGTAAGATTTCAAACTTTGTCTCACTTATAACACATGCTGAAAATTTCAGCATGTTTAAGCTTGGCTGACCGATTTTTTGCATGTTAATGTGACATATTTTATCATCTTAAATTATGCGATTGATTGGAAGAAGAAATGGAAGTATTTTAAATATTTTTCAAAGCCAAAAATAGTGATATCTTCAATATCACACATGCTGAAATTTTTCAGCATGTGTAGTATGCACAATGGCCGAAAATGAGGCCAAGTGAGAGACCAAATTTCATTTCCAAATTGATCAAGATAATTACCATCAATTGGTGATTTATTTCAAAAAGAAAAATCAAAGAAAAATGGTAATATTTTGAACTTTATCTCCATGTGTCACATGCTGAAAATTTAGCATGGTATATACTCATTATGGCCGAATTTTTGCTTGGTTGGGAAGGAATTTTGTCTTGCAACATTTATGTGACAATCTTGAGCTTTATGGAAATTATTTTGTGATTTATATTGGCACATGTTTTAAGTTTATTTTCAGATTTTTCCAATTCTTCAATGATGACAACATTCAACCTATCATGAAGTGCCAAGTAAGCAAAGCTTAAATGATCATCCAATGAGAAGGTGACAAGTAAGCAAGACCATGTCACAATGATGTCTTACATTCTCCCAAGGACTTAGAAGATAATTTTCAAGAGGGGGAGGACACATAGGGGACGGCTGCAACAAGCTTAAAAGGAAAGAATTTGAGCAAAAACAAGACAAGCACAAGCATTGCAAAATCAAAGTGAAAAACGCCTAGCTCTTCTTCTTCTACATTCTCCTTCTTTCTTTCTTCTTGAAAGCCTATTGTATTCATATTTTTCAATATTGAATAGGCTTGATATAGACCGCCACATATTCCATATCTTTGTAAAAGATTGATCAAGGTGTGATCAATCTTCATTCTTGCGAAGTGGTGGTGTTCGTGCGATTGTATTCAATGTACAAGGTTTGTAAAGGGTTGGAGTTGGTGTGTAACTCCATCAACCTTGTGGTAAGGTGTATTGCGTATGTGTGACTAGTGTGAACAAAGGAAGGTGTTTCTTGAAATCTGGAGTAGGTTGTTTATAACCGAACCAGTATAAAATTCTTAGTGCCATTTACTTTCAGCATTTACTTTATGTTACTGCACATTTTACTCTTTTTGATGGCGTTCGTAAAAATAGTAAACGACTTTCAAAAATCACGAAAATTTCAAGAAACATATCCACACGTTCTAGGGTTAATTTGGTACAAGTTTCAACCCTTTTGGATAAGTATAAATCGATCAAACATCAAAAGTTCTGAGACTAGTGCAGTCTGATTTTCAGACTTGCAAATGTTGAGACTTTGGTTGTAATTGACCTACTTCCCAAAAGAATTTTGCAAAACTGTTTCAACCCACTTAAGTATAGTATATAAGGAGCTAGTGGTTAAATTTTCAGAGCATTTGGACTTGCACACAATTAGGAATAAATTTTCAAAACCGTCTACCGTTTTTGGCAGATTCGTGCAATCTGATCACCAACGGTTTTTGAAGGGGTTAAATGTTGAATTTTAATTTGAAAGTTTTAGGAGACCCTCATAACATCTGAGGCTAAGTTCTCTCAAAATTTCAGAATTTTTGGAGACCTATAACCTGGTTTTAAAAATGTTTTAAAACTGGTCCTGGAAACAGAATCTGTTTTCAGAAGTTGAGTTGTTTAGTTTTAAACAAATTTTAAAAACCACACCTTCCGCACCACCTATTCAACCCCCCTTCTAGTGGTGCCTTGTAGATCCTACATGTTGCTATGATACGACTGCTGCAACTTGCATGAGTAAGCCATATATAGAACATCTAGCTGGTGAATGCCCAAACCACCCTCATTCTGCGGCAAACACAAGTTTTGCCATCTTACCCAATGATGACGGGTATCACTAATTTGGCCAGACCAGAATAATGTGCATATATGACTACATAAAGCAGCAATAATACTCTTCGGCAGTGGTGTTGCCATAAGAACATGCAATGGCATTGCTGTCAATACATGTTTGATCAAAATTAGCCTACATGCCGATGAAACAAGTCTATTCTCCTAAACCTGGAGCCGTCTATCAATTTGATTTAATAATTCTAAACAATGAAGGGGACGATTCTGACCCCGACAAAGATTAACACCTAAGTATTTTATAGTCAAGGAAGATGTTGTCATTTGAAGCACTTGTTCCATGCTGCGAATATGGTGAGGTGGCGCACGAGAAGAAGAAATGAAATTACTTTTCTAAAAATTGACGCTGACCCGAAGCTACTTGATATTGGTTCAAAAAGCATCGAAATCATTGCAAGTTACTTTGTGTGCCATTAAGGAAGATCAACAAGTCATCAGCAAATGCCATATGTGAAATGACAGGTTATACTCGACAAACGGCAAAACTCCACAGAGTGTCATCCTGAACTAAAGCGTTAGACCTCTGGTAAATGCCTCCGAAGCCAATATAAATAATAAGGGAGAAAGCGGATCGTCTTAATTGATGCCTCTTGATGGTTTGATGAAACCACATGGTCGTCCATTAATAAGATTAGATAAGAAGGTGCCTTCCAAATGATTGAAGATGAGATGTTGAAATCTTGCAGAAAAACCACAATAACTGTCAAAGAAATGTCCCATTAACTCGATCAAATGCTTTCATCATGTCAAGTTTGATCATAACATTAGAGCATCGAACTTTTATATCCAACATATATGTCATCTCATGCGCAAGAAAAATATGTTATGTAATATCTCGACCCTTCACAAATCCAACTTGCTCTGGAGATATGACTATAGGAAAAATAGAGGCCATTCTAGTTGCCAATATACGCATACTTACCTTAGCCATAAACTTGGATAAGCTAATTGGATGGAAATCTGAGAATGTTGTTGGTGATGGCGTCTTTGGGATCAAGGCAATAAGGTCACTATCCATCGCACATGGGAGCCTAATCTGAAGGAAAAATTCCTGCACTGCCTTGAATACATCCTGACATACAATATCCTAACAACAACAGAAAAAATAGTCATTATACCCATCAGGCCCGGCAGCACTATATGGATCAAGTGACCATACAGTAAATTAGTCTCTTTTGTTGGACCGTAAAACCTACAATAAACACCACTAGAGGGGATGAATAGTGGTTAGCAGAAATTAGACTACTACCCTTGAAATAAAATCCCCTTTTAAAAACAGAATTTGAGAGCTTCTCAGATTCAGTACCCGTCTTTTAAAAAATTACAAGTCATAGTACAAAACTTCAAAAATTATAAAATTTTTCAAAAATCAAATTAAATGTCTTGACTATGCTCTGTCCAAAAATGAGATAAAATTAAAGTCGTTAGCCCTTCAAAACAAACAAAAAGATCCAGACAGTCAATTTAGACAATTTTGGACAGAATGATGCTGAAGTTTGAAAAAGTGTTTCTCTTTAATTACTCAGTCAAAAAGGATGAGCTTTATGTCAAAATACTCCTTAAGATGTCTACTTTAAATTTTCAAAAGGTCATGACCTAAAACTATGCTTGATAAAATCAAAATGCACGTTTTTCTCAAAACTGGTCAGGTTGCAGCCAGAATGTAGCAATTATCTTTCAAATACTAAAAGATCTAACTTTATTTTGCTCAAATCAAGTGATTATTGTTGCAAATGAAAGATAACAGTCTGAAGTATAATTCAACCAAAAATAACGAATTGTGAAAATTGTTTATTACTTTTTCATATCGTGTGAAACTGGGTGAGAATCACAGTGAAAAACAAATAGAAAATAGAAAGACAAAAAAGACAAGAACACCAAGAATTTATCCTGGTTTGGCCAATGTGAACTACTCCAATCCTAAGGAATACCTTTCCTTGGATTTTACTATGAAATAATTAGCAATACAACAAGAACTAAGATTAATCCTTGGGTTATACACTAACCCTATTCAAGACTTGGATAAACACCTCCAAGCAACTTTGGTTGCAACACCTCAAATACCTATTGATGTAGCCTTTTAAATTTGGCTAATCAATCTTACAAATCCAACACAAGAGGCATGTATAATATAGCTAGACGACAACTATGAATGGAACTCCTTAGCTACACAAAGTATGAACAAGAATAAGAGAAGAAAATAGCAGGACAACAATCTTCAAGTTTGCTTTCAAGTGTATATCTTCTCTTCTTCACCTTGCATTCTATTTATGGTGTGAGTTGATTCCTGAAAATAAGATGGCATATTTCCTCAAATTTTTGGCACAAGAATAGGCCATGTGATGACTGAGAATTTTGAATGAAAACATCTCCAAAAGCAGCTCCAACAACCATTGGCTACCATTTGAAATTTCAAAATTGGCAACTTTTGCCAGCTAGCTTGTATTTGTATTTATCCACTTGTCCACAAGTCATAAAATGAATAAAGCGCCCCTGCCACCTGATATGAGGATGTTTTTGAGCTGGAAATAAGTGTACAACCTTAGATTTTTGAAGCAAAACCAATACATAAAAGTTGACAAGATTATGTCAACATATAATTCAAAATTCCCACACTTTTTCTCCTTTTATGTTGTGGTGAATTTTGCACCAATAACACCCTTAGAATCTCTGCAAAAATATGAATGAGAACCTCCAAAAATATATATAGACAAGTCTTCAAGGAGATAATAGAATGTGACGTCGAAAACCGTCACATATGCCCCCGATGTCGATAATATCACCAAATAAGACAATAAAATAGAAATCCACGATATAATATTCGAGAAAACCATAATTAAGCTTCATAATGCAGATAATATGATATCCAAGAGATGTCCTTGAGTAAAATAGCCAAAATACTATTGGAGAGTAAAATGACAAAAATACCCTTGGTGATATAAAACTTTGAAAATGATCCCGATGGCCAGAAATAAATATAATTGCACCTTTGTGATGATAAATAAGTTATAAGTGAGTCCTTGAATCATTTTCTCCATTTCAAGTACCTACAAGAACTTAAACTGCCACTTTTGTCTTTTTTGGTAAGTTATAGATACTTTCAAGGCATATTAATCACAAGACATAATAATATCCATCAAAATCACATAATAAAACAACAATAAACATATGTGAAGAATCCATTTTTTCATTTTAGAAAAAAATTCTAAAAACCCTAGACATCGATTGATCGCAATACCTCTACTTGAAAGATCGATGTCATTTTCCTTATTATTTGTACTATCATGTGTGACATTCTTAAGTATTAAAATCTTAAAATTATGACTTTGAAAATTATCCAAACATATTTCTCAACATTCTCCCCTTTTGGATGATTTTTGAAATAACTTTACATGATTTTAATGTCACAAATTTTTACCAATTGTTATCATGTATTTACCAATTCTATACCAATTGTTTTTGAAACACTCACCAAATTTATACCAATTTTTTTCAAATTCTTTTTTTATATACATGTTTTTTACATATGTGCTCCCTCTCAACTTATACTCTCTCCCGTAACCCATGCTCCACGCCAATTGAAACTTATTATTCAACCTTAAAATCATGACTTACAATCTAAAATCAAGAATCATGTTCTCATCTCCCACTTTATTTTGCAAATCACGCAAAAGATAGAATTACACAATTGTATCGTAGGTCATCATACCTAACTAGTCTAGTAAAGTTTTAAAGGTCGCTTGACTAAGGGGTTTGGTGAAGATATCAGCTACTTGATGATCAATACTTACATGATCTATGATTATGTCTCCATTTTGAACATGGTCACGGATGAAATCATGTCTAACGTCTATGTACTTGGCCTTAGAATGAAGTACCAGATTCCGAGAAAGACTGATCGCACTCGTGCTATCACAGAAAATTGAAATCTTATTCATTTTAATGCCAAAATCACTAAGTTGCTGTTTAAGCCAAAGTATTTGGATAGTGCATAAACTTAAGGATATATGCTAGGATTTGGTGGTAAAAAGAGCTACACTAGCTTCTTTCTTAGAAAACCACGAAATAAGGTTGGTTCCTATGAATTGACAAATTCCGCTAGTGGATTTTCTATCGATCTTACAACTACCATAATCTGCATTGCTATAATCATACAATTCCAACTTAGCGTTTCTATCTTAACAAAGTCCTAAATGAGGTGTATGTTTAGTATATCTAAATATGTTTTCCCTGCATTATAATGTGACACTTTGCACACACATACACACCAAACATTATGTCAGGTCTGGATGCGGTTCAATACAACAATGATCCAATCACAGACCTGTATATTGTGTTATGAAAAGGTTTTCCATTTTCATCCTTGTCTAATATGGTACTAACACTCATGGGGGTAGCTGAAGGTTTCAACTCTTCAGATCCAAACTTCTCAATCATATCATTAACATACCTAAGTTGTCTAATATGATTCCTTGAGGGATTTGTTTGATTTGTAGTCCTAAGAAGTAATTCAACTCTCCTACCATTAACATTTCAAATTCTAACTTCATACATTCTTCGAAGTCCTTTACTAGTGTAGGATTCATTGAACCAAATATGATGTCATCTAAATAGATTTGAACCATTAATAAGTCCGTCTCTTTTTTTCTTAGAAATAGTGTGTTGTCTGTGATCCCTCTTTGATAATTATTTGCAATAAGAAAGTTTCCAAATCTATCATACCAAGCTCTTGGAGCTTGTTTCAACCCATACATATCTTCTTAATCTTGTATACGTGGTTAAGATTCTTTTGATCCTCAAATCCAGGGGGTTGTTTGACAAAAAACATCTTCTTGGATGTATCCATTTAAAAATACACTTTTAACATCCATTTGGAAGAGTTTGATGTTGCTTAGGCTTGCAATAGCAAGTAATAGTCTAATCGCTTCTAGTCGTGCAACGGGTGCAGATGTTTCTTCATAATAAATTCCTTCCTGTTAATTATAACCTTATGCAACTAGCCTAGCTTTATTTCTTGTTACGTTACCTTGTTCATCCATGTTATTATTGAATACCAATTTTGTCCCTATAAGAGATTTTTTTTGGGTTTAGAAACTAAATCCCACATGTTGTTTCATGTAAATTGATTTAATTCCTCAAGCATGGCACCTATCCATTACATATCACCTAAGGCTTCCTTAACATTCTTAGGTTCTAAGTGTGATATTAAGCTATGTCCTTCATCTTGACTTATATTGCTACATGTCCTAACCTCCCCAATGATCAATTCCTTTGGGTATTATGTTTGTCTTTTATGTGCCACCAATTTCTAGGTTGATTATGTTCACCTTCAACTTGTTCAAATGTTTCAATAGTGTGAACATTATCATATACAATTGGAACATCTTGTAAGTTAAATGAATCATCTTTTAATTGTAAAATTTATTGTTTTATTTGACCTAAGGGTTCATGCACGTCTTATGTAGGGGAAGCTAGATCTAGATTATCACATACAGGGTCAAGTAATATATCATCATCATCAAACATATTTTGAACATTATTCTCTTGTTTCTTTTTATCACTTACTTCAAAATATGCATTCTCATTGAATTTCACATGTATTGATCCAATTATTTTTCTAGATGTAAGATTATAACACCTTGTATGCTCTTGAATAGTTGAATAGCCAAAAAATATGCATTTAATAGACTTTTGTTCAAACTTATCTAGATTATCTTTAGTAATAAGTATAAAACATTTACATCCAAATACTCTAAGATAATCTACCTTAGGTTTTCTATTATTTGATAACTCATATGGTGTTTTATTTAACTTCTTCTAATAAAAAGCCTATTTATTATGTAACCTACACAACTAACACCTTCAGCCTACAAATGTCCAGGTACTTTGTTTTAACATAACATAATCCTAGCTATTTCTTGTATTGTTCTATTTTTACGTTCAACAACTCTATTAAGTTATGGTGTTCTAGGTGGTGAGAATTCATGTTTCATTCTATGTAATTCATAAAACTTGACTACATCTTTGTTTTTAAATTCTCTACCTCTATCACTTCTAATTCTTTTAACATTTTCTTCGTAAAGATTTTCAAGTTGTTTAATGAGAGTTTCGAATACCTATGGATCATCGTCTTTGTGTGTTAAGAACAATGTTCATGTGTATCGTGAGTCATCATCTACTATGACATACACATAGTAGTTTCCACTTAGACTTCTTGTCCGACTTAGACGAAATAAGTCTAAGTGAAGCATTTCTAGTACATGACTAGTACTGACTTCATGTTTTGGATTCAATCTTTCTTTTATATGTTTTCCTTTAATATAGGTTTCACATAGTTGAAAATTATCTAAGTCTATCTTAAGCATACCTCTAATTAGATTCTTCTTAAATAATGTTTCTATGGTTGAAATTCCTATATGGCCTAGCCGTCTATGCCATAAATTTACATTTAATTCATGTTATATTAAGTACTTAATTTTAGCATGTAACATGTTGTTTAATGATAAGGTGTATATATTTCCATCTCTACATCCTTTTAACACAATTTCTCCTTTTTCATTTGTTATATCATAAGAAGGTGTGAGAAAAGAAACATGGTATCCATAATCAATAAGTTGTGAAATACTAAGTAAATTGTAAGGAAAATTTCTTACAAGCAACACATATCTTATTTGAAATGTGTTAGGATCCCCAATTATCCCTTTTCCAACAGCCTTTCCTTTGTTGTTGACACCGAATGTCACCTTTCTGCCATTCTCGATTGGTTCTAGCTCGGTGAATAGCTTGGGGTTTCCCATCATATGCCTCGAACACCCGCTATCTAAAAACCATTTGGTTTTTGGATTCTTAGGCTTTGTTTCCTTCTTATCTTCTTTACGATGTACCTACAAAGAAGATAAAGTTTTAGGTACCCTTTATTTGGGTCCTTGAATGTTAGGGCAACATCCTTGTTATATACCCTTTAGGTATCCAAACTTGGATGTACCTTCTAGACACAAATTTGGCATTTGTTGAATACAGAGGATTAACATGGTATTTGTCCATTCCATTTAAAAGACGATACATTGCCATGCATATTATATCCTGGTTTATAAGTTCTATGTTAATTTTGATATGAAATATGAGGTATATAGTTTTGTCTCCTAACAGACACCTCGTATGTATAATCATATGCTTTCATGTAAGCCTTATTACAAAAATAAGATAATTGTCTATGATTAGGTTTATATGTACTCTACTAAGTTGGATACACTTAATTTTGCCTACCTAGACGCATAATTTCTATGTGTTCTAGATGTAGAATTTTTTCTAGGCATTTTGTGGATGCATGTTTTATTTTTTGCTATAGGGATTAAATAAGAAGTAGGCAAAGTTGAATTTATTTTAGTTGCCTTATAAGGTTGTTTAGTACTTGATGAAACAAACTTAGTATTTTTATCTACTTTGACATTTTCTTCTTTATATCCTAACCCTTTTTTATCATTTCCATATTTTGTGACAGTATGAGTGTGTCTAACATGTTAGCTCCAAACTTAAATTGTTCTAACATCTTTTCTAAGTCTAGTTTAGCTTCTTTAAGTTGAGATATTTAATTTTCACAACTTTATACCTTGGATTTTAACATGCTATTTTTGGTTTTAAGTGTTTGTTCATTTTTCCTATGTGACTCAATTTTAATTATTAGAGAATCAAGAGTATTAGTATACTCTTGTTTAAAAGATTATAATTGATCGAAAAATTCGAAGTTGGACGTCTTTAACTTGTCATTTTCTTCAATTTAGTTTGTTTTTCTCTTTTGATAATCGTTTACAATGAGCATACATCTTTAAGAATTCTTCATACATTTTATTAAAGGACATTTCATTATCTGAATCTACATCAAAAGAAGAAATTACCTTGTTGGATACGAAGCAGACTTCAGCTTCCCCATTTTCGGATCTGAATTAGAGGAGTCGTTCCATGTGCTTGCCTTCAGCACCCTTTTGCCTTTTCTTGTCTTGAGCTCCTTTGCCTTGGGTCGTTGGGGCTCATTGCCTTGTTTATTATTTTTACTATAATTATTTTTATTTGACGGACAATCATAAGAAATGTGTCTTTTTTGACCACATTCGTTGCATTTTAATTCATTATTATACCACTTGTTATTATTTGAGTTATTTTTCTTAGGTTGAGAAGAAGAAAAAGGCTTTTGTTTATTCCTATTAGGTCGTTTGGAAAACTTTCTAAGTTTTCTAGGTACTAATATTAAGTCATCATCTAATTCACTATCGCTATTACTTTCATCATTGTTTTTATGACTCAGATATTTGAAAAAAATAGACTGACTTGAAGGTTTTGATTACTAGGATTTTTGTTGGTTCTGTTTTACCTCATATACTTTGAGTGAGCTTTTAATTCGTCCATGTCAGTGATTGACTTTGTTTCTTCGATTGCGGTCACCTTTCAATCCCATTCAGCGTGAAGGCTTCGAAGCACCTTTTGAACGTTCTTGTTGTTCGTAAAATATTTACCTAAAGCTTCAAGAGCATTGAAGATGTTAGTAATTCTCAAATCCGTAGATGTTATGGATTCGTTCGGCATCATTTTGGAAGATTCAAGTTCACTCATAAGAATGTTTATTTTTGACTCTTTTACACCACTTGTTCCTTCATGTTTTAACTTTAAGGATTTCCACCTTTCATGAGCACTAGCACAATTTGACACATAACCTTCTTTAGAAACAGTAAGCCCGTTTAAAAGTAATTGTATGGATTTAGCATTCATTGATATTTTTTTCTCTTCACTTCTACATTCATTTTTATGCTTTTCTACTTCTTGTGTTACCCCATTAACTTGTACAATCTTCATTGGTATGTACGGTCCATCTTCAACTATAGACTACAAATCAATGCCTACAGCCATTAAAAATAGCCTCATCCTAAGTTTTCAATGAACGAAATTATTACCATCAAAAAGACAAGGGTGTTGGGTAGACGTACCTTCCATTTCACCTTTGTGAGGAACTATGGTTATTGTAAAGTTTGCCTTTTATTTGGAATGTGCAGGCTACAATAAATTCTTTAGAATGATGTTAAACAGCTTCTTTGATTGGTGTTGGCATGGCCCTGATACAATTGTTAGACCATAACACTTGCAATAAACACCAATAGAGGGGGTGAATAGTGGTTAGCTAAAATTACACTACTACCCTTGAAATAAAATCATCTTTTAAAAACAGAATCTGAGAGCTTCTCAGATTCAGTACCCGTTTTTGAAAATTTTTGCCAATCACAGTACACAACTTCAAAAATTATGAAATTTTTTAGAAATCAACTTTAATGTCTTGACTACGCTCTGTCCAAAATGAGCTAAAAATAAAGTCGTTTGTCCATCCAAACAAAAAAAAGATCCAGACAGTCAATCTGGACAGTGTTGGAGAGAATGATGCTAAACTTTTAAAAAGTGTTTCTTATTAATTACTCAGCCAAAAAAGGATGAACTTTATGTCAAAACACTCCTTAAAATATCTAGCTTAAATTTTCAAAAGGCCTGACCTAAAACTATGCTTGATAAAATCCGAATGCACATTTCCTTGAAACTGGTCAGATTGCAGCCAGAATGTATCAGTTATCTTTCAAAGACTGAAAGACTAACTTTCTTTTGCTCAAATCAAGTGATTATTATTGCAAATGAAAGATAACAGTGAAGTATAATTCCACCAGAAATTCACAAATTTTTAAATGGTTTAATATATTCACAGATCGTGTGAAGTTGGGTGCTAATTGCAGTGAAAAACAGACAGTCGAAAGGTAGACACAAGACAAGAACCCCAAGAATTTATCCTGGTTCGGTGAATGTGACCTACTCCACTCCCAAGGAACACCTTTCCTTGGATTTTAGAATGAAACAATCAGCAATACAAAAAGAACCAAGCTTGATCCTTGGGTTATATACCAACCCTATTCAAGACTTGGATAAACACCTCCAAGCAAATTTGGTTGCAACACTTAAACATCTATTGATGTAGCCTTATAAATTTGGTTAATCAATATTAAAAATCCAACATAAGAGGCATGTATATTGTAGCTAGACAACAACTATAAATGGAACTCTTTAGTTATACAAAGTATGAACAAGAATAAGAGAAGAGAATAGCAAGACAACAATCTTCAAGTTTGCTTTCAAGTGTGTGTCTTCTCTTCTTCACCTTGCCTTCTATTTATAGTATGGGTTGAGTCTTGAAAATAAGATGGCACATTTCCTCAACTTTTTGGCACAAGAATAGGTCAAGTGAGGCTGAGAATTTTGAATGAAAATACCTCCAAAATCAGCTCTAACAACCATTAGATACCATTTGAAATTTCAAAATTGGCAACTTTTGCCAACTAGCTTCTATTTGATTTGTCCACTTATCCACAAGTCATAAAATGAATAAATCACCTTTGTCACCTGTTGTGAGGACGTGTTTGAGCTGAAAGTAAGTTGTACATCCTCAAATTTTTGAACAGAAATCAATACATAAAAGTTGACAAGGTTATGTCAACATATAATTCAAAATTCCCACACTTTTTTCTTTCTATGTTGTGGTGAATTTTGCACCAATAATGTCATACTCCGTATTTTCCTAGTCCAAAGTTAAATAATAAAGTGAAACTTAAAATACACTTTTATTTATTGTATATGTCAATAAGGCTTAGCTAAATGAATTGCAGGTGAGAAAATAATCAAAAAGCTGATTTAAAGAAAGTTAGGCTAAAATATCGAAAATGCCCTCCCCGCTTAAATTATGGGGGAGTTACGCAACTGTGTATAACTCCCTACGAGAGAGAGGATGTCGGTTACAAGGAAAAGGGAAGAGAAGGAAATTGCTGGAGAAAAGGGAGAGATAAAAGAAGGAGAGGAAAAGAGAGAGAAAGAAGAAGAAGAAGAAGAAGAAAGAGCGGCCAACCTAGGTCCAATCCTTCCCGAAATTCTGCCATGCAGTCGTAAGACTATCTAGAAACAAAGACAAGTAATCTTTCTATATGCTTTACACAAGTTTTTGTTCAACATGCCCTATGTTCTTATAAAGAGAAAATTGGATCACACATTGGTAATCTTGATGTGTTTATGTTAAATGCTCTACTATGTGTATTTATTGTTGTTGATTGAGTAAAGTCATGTTCTGCGGGCCAATTTATGAGAATAGTTATGTTATGCTTTGTTGTTAAATATGCTTATAACATGTCATCCTTGATGTGTTTATTGTCTTATTATAAGTTCTTATGCTTATCGAAGGCTTAGACTCTAGATAATCAGCACATGTATTGTCTTGTTATAAGTTGAATTTAGGGTGTTCAAGATGAAAGGGGGTGAAGGAAGAAGATGAAAAGAAGAAGTTACTGCTGAATTTTAGTTTTTTAGGAATTGTCAGAACTCTTCGAGTGCCCACTTTAGGTGCTCAATGTCACATTAGGAACCTAAAGTAGGTGTTCAATGTGTCACAGCACATTCCAAAACAGTTCGAACACCTCATAAGGGGCTTCATGTCACACAAGGCGCCTTATGTAGGCGTTCGATGTGTCACAGCCCATTCCAAAATACTTCGAACACCTCATAAGGCACTCCATGTCACTTGAGGCGCCTTATGTAGGCATTCGATGTGTACCAGTGTATTCTAGAATACTTCAAACACCTAGTATAGGCACTTTATTTCACATTAGGCGCCTCCTGAAGGCATTCCAAGTGTACTAGAAGTCCCTTTGACACATTAAGCGCTCTATGTATGTGAGATGCCTTTATTCTCTTTCATTCCTCACAAAATGTAAGTGACTTTAAGGTGTGAGTGAGTTGTAAACATTTAGTGTGAATGTGTAAGGCTGGGTGGAAGCTAGAGGTGAATTTGTTATACGAGAGGGCGTCAAATGATACGAGTGAGATGTGCTTGAGGTACGTTTGAGGTTTGTGAACCTGTTCTCAATATTTCGAGTATGTGTACATGTTTAGAAGTTTGATATGATGTTATATGAGCATTTGCATCATGACGTACGCATTTTACATTTTGATGTGAGCTGTGCTTTGTGAAAAGACACATGTACTTAAAAGAAGACAAGATTGTGGCTGGTGGTTGATCGCAGGGTATAAAAGTCACGCCTGTTGTTGTAGGGTATAAAAGTGTGACCTGTGAATCAATAGTAGGGTATAAAGTTATATGATATGTAGGTTATAAAGTTATATAAAATCCGTGGACCTTTCAGCACAGGGTATAAAGTTTAAATGTTATGGGGCCGTGGAACTTTCAGCATGGGCTATGAAGTTCTATCTGCTGTGGATTGATCACCCACAAGATATAAAGTTCTGCGATACGAAGAATAAGATAAGAAGAATTGTGAAAAGTTTTGCGAGGTGTCATGTTTACGAAAGAAGGCATATGTATGGGTTTTGTTAAGTTCAGTGCGTGATTTTTAAAAAGTACATGCATCATGTAACGCGAAGCATAAGATTTGACATGTTGTGTTGGTTTTGTATTTGCGTATCATTTACGTGACTTGTTTGACTTTAATAAATTGTTATAAAGATATTATTTTCTAACCCGAGCACCTTCTTTTGGGCATTGATTTATATGCTGGTGACTCGTCGTGTGTGGTCCCGTAAGGCATATGGACAGGTTGCTAACAATGTTTTTGCTAAGAATATATACTCCATCTGCTTTCATGTGAGCCAGAGTACGAGATGATCTTTGTAGAAGACAACGACGAGTGGGCTCATTGAGATGATGGTCACTAAAATGGACATACTTACATTCATTCTCTTTTTAGTTGGAAGACTTATTGTTTAATGTTTTGTATTGTAGAATATATTAGACATTCCCCCAGTTATGTTTCATTCCCGTTGTATTATATTTTGTTACATTATGGTTATTGAAGTTTTAAAATTTTACGACGTTTCCGCTGAGTTATCTTATGTTATAGATGGCATGTGGTTGATTTGCTTTGACGCTTCATAGTTCTCGTAGCAGACTATGGTGGGTGCACTAGTACTGATGTCCAGTATTGGGCCGAGGCGCTACAGGTCGTATCAGAGCCTAGGATTCAGATCTATCTTAGAAACTTAGTTTCATGATCTCTTAGCAATTTAAGATATGATTTCCCCTTCAGTTTGATCCTTACGTATAAGTGCTGATTATCTAGATTCTAAGTATGATGTGGGCTGGGTGTCTACGAGCGCGTATATCATTTAACTTTCTGTGTTAATTTTAATTTCATACCCCATCCATTGTTATACACTGTAACTTTCAGTATCGTTTTGGATTTACTAAATGCTAATGAAAGTGGTGATCCCTCAGAAAATGCCTCCAAGAAGAGATAACACAGGAAACTCTGGCAACAAACTAGAGAACCAACCACCACAAGTGGTTCTACCCCAAGTGCTCACAGATGCACTGACAGTAATTGCACTGGGGTTTGCCCAGCAGCAGCCTCCGTCTCCTCCATCACCGCAGCATAATATCTGGTTCTTCTATGGAGATATGAGGACGATGAGAGTTTTAGAGTTTGGGGGATGTAGTGACCCCGAGGAGGCTCAGCATTGGTTGGCTGAGGTAGAGAAATTTTTCAGGCTGGTGCTAGTGCCTGATGAGATAAAGGTAAATGTAGCAACACCCCTTCTATGTGGCAAAGCAGGTAAATGGTGGGTTGGAATTATATTGAGAATGACCCCACCTATCTCATGAGCACAGTTCTCTGATGCTTTTCTAAAGTACTATGTACCAGAGAAAGCTATTCTTGACAAGATTAGGGCGTTTGGTAGATTGGAGCAGAGTCAAATGACAGTGTTGGAATATGCTGATCGATTCCATGCTTTGGATAAATTTGCTCCGACGATTATGTCCATTAATCGTCTAAAAATGACAAAGTTTGAGAGGGGATTGGACTCTAGAATTCAGTTGGTGATAGTGAACGCAGGGATGAGAACCTATCAGGATATGTTGGACGCGAGTTTTCGCATCGAAAGTGATTTCCGTAGAGTAGCAGCAAGGGAAGCCAGTGTAGAGTCGTCTGACAGAAAAAGGCCAAGGGATGAGGTGAGAGTTGGCGATAGACCTGGACATTGATTCAAGATTCCGAAGAGAGGCCCAGCCCGGCATTTTAAGAGACCTCCATCTCAGAATCCAATAGTTCAACAGGATGTAGGAGTTTGCCCACACTGCAACAAGAGTCACGTTGGTGAATGTAGGAAGCTTGCTGGAGCATGTTACCGATGCAGACAGGTGGGCCATATTATTAGAGATTGCAAAGAGATGAAGAAAAAATACTCCGGGAGAAGCAACCCAGCAGCCTAGGGCAAAGCTGAGAACAAATACATGGGTCCATATCATAACCGACACCGACGTTCAGGAAGCCGATGATGTGGTAGCAGGTATGACTTAATATAAGTTTGAATTCTAGTTGAATAAAGCCTTTAGGCGTTTAACTCCTTGTGTGAAACTTGATATGGTCCTAGGTGTTGTTTTAGTAAGTAAGATATCTGGCAACGTACTTTTCGATAGCGACACAAGCCACTCTTTTGTGGCAAAGAGATTCACTAAGCATCTTGGTAATTTACCAGAGTGGTTAGAAACTCCGTACCATGTTCAAGCGACCGAAGATCAAATTATGGTCTCGCACCAACAGTACCGGGATCGTGAGTTAGAGTTTAGAGGACAAATGCCCTGCCACATTGATCCCTATCCAGATGTATGACTTCGATGTTATATTGGAATGGATTGGTTGTCCGAGTATCACGCCAACATTAGTTGTCGATTGAAGCAGGTGACAGTCAAGAATGCTAAGATGGAAGAGGTAATGTTTCAAGGAGATGCGGAACGAAAAAAAGCCCCTAACTTGTAGGACCTGAATAGAACCAGTAGAAGGGGGGTTGAGTAGTGGTTGCGAAAATTTTTGTTTTTAAAAACTTTTTAACCAAAAACCCCACTTCTGAAAACAGTTTCTGTTTTCAGATTCTGACTTGAAACGATTTAAAGACCTAGTTATAGACCTCCACAAATTATGAAATTTGGTGAGATTCTACTCTCATATGTTCTGAGCATCGCATAAACATTTCAAATTAAAATTCAACTCCTAACTCTTTGAAAATACCTTTTTGGTCAGATTTCACAAATCTGCCTGAAACAGTAGTCCGATTTGAAATTTTTATTCCAATTAATTGGTGGCTCCAAATGGTCTCAAAATTTAATCACAAGACCTTAAATATATGTGTTTCAATGGGTTGAAACAGTTTTTAAAAATTGCTTTGGGAATTATATCAATCACGTTCATGTGCTCAACCTTTGCAACTATGAAAATCAGATTGCACTAGTCTCAGAACTATTCAAGTTTGATTGACTTATACTTATCCAAACAAGTTGAAACTTGCTCTAAATAAAAACTAATGGGTGTGGATATGTTTTTGCAAAATGTTATGATTTTTAAAATTCGTTTGCTATTTTTACTCTTGCAATAAATTGATGCAAAATGCTGGAAACTGAAAGTAAAGTGCAGTAAAGTAAAGACACCAAGGATTTTATACAGGTTCAGTTAAATCAACCTACTCCAGTTTTCAAGGACACCTTCCTCGGTTGTCATTAAACACAATAAAACACTTTACCACACCTTACCACAAGGGTTTCTGGAGTTACACACCAACTCCACTCTTTTACAAACGATACAATCAAGCAAACGAATCACGGACACCACCACCGATCGAATGAAGGTTTGATCACACCTTGATCAACCTTTTACAACAATGAACGTATTTTGGTGGTATGTTCAAAGCCTATACAATATTTAGAATATATGAACAATAGTCTTGAGAGAAGAAGAAGAATAAAGAAAGGTAGAAGAAGAGAATAGAAGATCCTTTTGCACTTGGAAAAAAATGAGAGTTGTCTTCACTTTGTTTGCACTACTTCTCTTCCTTTTAAGCATGTGTGGCCGCCTCCTAGGGCTTTTTCCCTTTCTTGAGAATTCTCTGTAATGCCCTTGGAAGATTTCCTTGTGTAGGTATGACATCATCTTGCTTACTTGGCACACTATGATTGGAAGAAGGACTTGACCTTGCTTACTTGGTACTTGGTGATTGTTCCAACTTGTCATCATTTTAATGAGCTGTAAGATCTGAAAATAACTTGCAAAACATGTGCCAAAAAGAATTCAAAATTTTTCCAAACAATCACCATTCAATCCTTTCAATTTTGGAAAGCAAATTAGGGTGCATTAAGTCACAAAAATTGCCCAGCTACAGTACATGTGCTGAAAATTTTCAGCATGTGGCTATTTTCAAATCTTTTGAATTGTTACCTTGGGTAGTTCCCTCTTTTATGTCACCAACCTTGTGTGGCATATTCTCCACCAATTGAGATGCCAACTAAGCTCCACATAGGCTCCATCATGGCTTAGAATGGCGTGTAAGCTGAATGTACATGTGCTGAAATTTTACTTTATTAAGCTTTGTCAAATAATGCACAACAATTACACATATATGGTAAATTCCAATCAGTCCTAATTTGAATTTTATAGTACACTTTAACATTTCTTGAATGTGTAAAAAGTGTCTAGATAAATGTTACAACTCATGCCAAAAACGTTCCATGTATTGTGTTCGTAGAAAATCTAATTTTTGACTTTCGTCGATTATGCGATTTTTCTCCGATTGAATTTAAAATTTTTGCACATGTAAATATATATTATGTCACACATGATGTACATAAAATAAAGTAGGTATTCAGCTCTAATGGATGATTTAGAGGTGTCCCCATGTGCTAAAAAATTGAATTTGAAATCTCCACAATTTGGCCTGAATTGTGGGTGATTTGTATGTGCCAACATGGAATGATTTAGTGGCTGAATTTAACATGTGAGACACAAAATATTTAGATATTTTTGAAGTATATGAGCTCGCCATCTTTATATGGCAAGTATGTGACACGTTGGCGAAGTTTCGGTAGTCACCCAATACGATAATTTTCGGTTTATAACCTTTTAACGTGTCGTTATAATTTTGTCATCACCATGAATTCTATCATATGATATAAGACCTGAATATACTCATAAATATGAGATGTATATAGTGGTGTGACATTGACGTACGTTTATAATATATGTAACGTGTCGGTAGTACGTCGGAATATATGTGTCTTATGCCTTTTTAGCAAAAAATATAAATATATAAATATATAATATGTATAAATGGCATGTAGATAGAATGAATGAGGAGACTTTCCATTTTCAATTTTGTTGCCATCAAGCTTTCTCCAAATATGTCTTTATTTAATAAACTAGTTAGTTCTTTAACTTAAGTACTTCACTTAATGAACTACTTTAGTTCATTAATTGTGGCACCTGAAAAATAGTTCAAAGACAACAAATGTTTGCCATATGATGTAAGCTTTAACACTTCATGGCTTGATCGTATGCCTGTGGGGAATACAGACTTCTTTCTGGTGGAGGTCGGTCTCCATCAAGGGTCTGCGTTGAGCCCATTTCTTTTTGCAGTTGTCCTTGACGAGTTGTCAAAGCTGATACAGGAGACAATTCCTTGGTGTATGCTTTTTGCTGACGATATTGTTTTAGTTGCAGAAAGTAGACATACCCTGAGTATGAGACTAGAGCAGTGGAGAGGTGTTTTAGAGAGAAAAGCTTAAAGATTAGCCGTTCTAAGACCAAGTATCTGCACTGCGACTTCAGTGGCGTAGCAGACAGTGAGGATAGATAGCTCACCATCGATGGTCAAGTAGTACCACAAGTAAGTAAGTTTAAGTACCTAGGATCATTTATGCAGCAGAATGGCGACATAGATAATGATGTAACACATCGAGTTCAAGGAGGCTGGTGCAGATGGAGGGAGGCCTCAGAGGTGCTGTGTGACAAAAATTTTCCAACTAAATTAAAGGAAAACTTTTATAGGGTGGCAGTGCAACCGGCAATGCTATATGGGACAGACTGCTGGGCCATCAAGAGGTCACAATTACAGAAGATGGAAGTGGCAGAGATGAAGATGTTAAGATGGATGTGTGGGCATGCACAGCTAGACCGAATCAGAAACGAAGTGTTTCGAGGAAGGTTAGACGTGGCTAGCATAGCAGATAAGATAAGGGAGGGCAGAATGAGATGGTTTGAGCATGTCAAGCAGAGACAGGCAACGACGTCGTTCAGAGCAATTCAAAGCCTCATTGTAGAGGGGAACAGGAGTAAAGGCAGACCCAAACTGACTTGGGATTAGCAGATAAGACATGACCTACTAGATTTGCACCTCTCTAAGGACATGGTCCAGGATAGGAGTTCATGGAGACATAAGATTAAGGTTAACGAGGTATAGGTCATATATAGGGACACTTCAGAGTATATTTAGGGACATAGATAGGCGTAGACACTATCTACGCTTTAGGTTTACTTTCCACTTTGTTGCGTATGTTATACCGTTGTTTTACATTACATGTACATATACACGTGATGTGTATTTTAATATCGAAAGTCCTTTCTTTGTATTTCTTAAATTTCTTCACTAACACACTAGCATAACATATCTCTATTATCATGTCATTTATGCAGGTACATGTAGAGCCGGAGGTCTCACTGGAAGCAGACTCTCTATTCCTTGGGATAGAGGTATTGTCTGCCTACACTTACCCTCCCCAGACCCTAACGACAGCTTTCGCTGTCGTTAGGATATACTGGTCCGGATGATGATATGAGGCATGTATATCAAAAAAACGTGTCAAGTAATAATTTTGTCATGCATTTCGTAAACTCGTACTATTTAAATCATGCATTTGTAAATCATTCAAACACTTTTTATCAACAAGAAGGTGTAATTTTGGTTGCTCAACTTTGCAGAGCCTTAAGAAAAGGTGCCAAGGGATTTCTAGTGTATGCGATGGATGCTACCCATGTAATACCTCCTATTGAGCAGATTCTAGTGGTCAATGAATGGGTTCTGGATTCCTCCAATGCTCATTAAACTTAAATGGAGGTCTAGCATGCTTAAAATAGCATTTGTCCTAAGTGTCCCAACTCTCTTGTAGACTTTGCAAGTAGGCCTATGGTTACTGTTTCTTTTATTCTCCTGATGAATTGGAGGAGTATATATCCTTGTGACTGCATGAGCAGCAGTTTTATCATATTGTACAGCTGAGGATGCAAGAACAGCCATTGCTGCTTCTTCGGTAGAGGAAGTAGAACTCATCATGAGTTTTATCCAACTCTCCTCATGTCTAATCTCTGAATAAACTGCATTGATTGTAGGGAGAGGCTTGGTACCAAGTATCCTCCCCCTTAAGGCATCAAATTCTTTATTCAGACCAGCAAAAAATCTAAAGATTCTCTTAGTTTAAGTGATGTTTTTACACATCTCATTAGCCTCATGATTTGGCCATTTATGTGTATCAAACCCATCAATTTGCTGCCAGATTCGTTTAAGTTGTCCAAATTACACATTCACATATTGTCCAGTTTTGAGTACATTTCTTGTGCAGCCTACCATATTTCTGCAACAGAGTTATGGAGGATGAAGTTGTCACTCACCTCTGTGGTCATAGAACTAATTAACCAAGACATGATCATGGAGTTCTCTGCAGTCCACACGTTGAATTGCTCAAGGACTCCTTAGGAATAACAATTTCAACACTTAGGCAAGCTTCATTACCTTTCCCTGTGATAAATATTGTAACTATCCGAGGCCAAGCCAGGTAGTTATTTCCATTCAATTTATGGTTGGTTATGGTCATAGGGTGTGAATCAATTGTGGATTGAGATGGGCAAACCCCAGTTGAGGTAGCGTGAATTGCAGGTCCAGGAATAGATGGGTCTTCACTTCCTGCAGATTCCATTGCCTACACTTTACAAAACATTGGAGAAGATGAATAATAGTAAAGAATTTGAATTTCTTAAAACTTTAACTCGTGATAATCATGCTGAGCTCAATGGCTTTGATATTGTATATATAAAACGGCACAATAAAAGCTTAAGAAACTTATAAATGCGAGAAAGAGCTTGTATATTCAAATGGGAAGAAGACCACATACTTATACAAGCAAGGTCCAACTGCTAGTTGGCCTGCTGTGGACGTAAGCCTTAACGGCTATTTTGATGGTTAAAAACAGATGTGTAAAACGCCTAATTTATCATCAATCTGATGATCATTATCTAGCCTGATGATTAAGGAATAGAATTACATAAGTATGTCCTATGTATTTCCAGAGGAACTTCCCGGAGTAACATCTCTGAGGGAAGTCGAATTTGATCCGTTCCCAGGAGCCGAACCCATTTTTAAAGCCCCATACAGAATGGCTCCGACAGAATTGAGACATCTGAAAGAACAACTTCATGAGTTATTGGACAAGAAGTTTATCCGCCCCAGTGTGTCAACTTGGGGAGCACCTGTTTTATTTGCGAAGAAGAAGGATGGTAGCATGAGGCTCTGTATCAACTATCAAGAGCTAAATAAAATCACCATCAAGAATAAATACCCCTTCTGCGAATTGAGGATCTGTTTGACCAGCTCAAGGTAAGTTTTGTTAAGCTTGACCCTTCGTTAAAATTTTGTGGTTCTAAGGGAAGGACTTCCTACATCTGTCAGGGTGCCAAGATCTTCTCTAAAATTGACCTCAGATCAAGATACCATCAGTCAGATCAAGATACCATCAGTTACGAGTGAAGGCTGAAGACATCGCGAAGACAGCCTTCTACACGAGATATGGTCACTATGAGTTTTTAGTGATGCCATTTGGGTTGACAAATGCCCCTGTAGCCTTTATGGACCTTATGAATACTGTCTTTCAAGAACAGTTGGATAGGTTTGTGGTGGTATTTATAGATGATATTTGGGTGTATTCTCCTGAGGAGCAAACTCACGCTGAGCATCTGAGAATCATTCTAGGCATTTTGAGATAGAAACAACTTTACACTAAGTTTAGCAAGTGTGAGTTCTGAATAAGGCGTGTGGCTTTTCTGGGTCACGTGATATCAGAGAAAGGGATCGTTATGGATTCGAAAAAGGTGGAAGCTATCACGGAGTGGCCTAGACCCACTAATGTAATCGAAGTACAAAGTTTCTTGGTCTAGCGGGTTACTACAGGAAGTTCGTTGAGGTGTTCTCAATAATATGACTGCCTCTCAGTCGCCTTACTCAAAAGAAGTCCAAATTTGAGTGGACGGCGGATTGCGAGAAAAGTTGCACGAAGCTTAAGAGGAGGTTAACCATAGCTCTAGTACTGGCTCAACCCTCCGGTACTGATGATTTTGTGATATATAGTGATGCATCAAAAAATGGTCTAAGTACGTAAACTTTAGCATAAGTTATGATTTTTCAGCCAAATCGAGTTTCGTTTAATACTTCACTTGTAGGTTGTGTTTTGATGCAACACGAACGAGTCATCGCGTATTCCTTAAGACAGCTAAAGCCTTATGAACAAAACTATTCGACGCATGACCTTAAACTAGCTGTAGTTCTGTTCACCTTGAAGATCTGGCGACATTATTTATATGGGGAAAAGTGCATGGTATTCATTGACCATAAGAGCCTAAAGTACTTGTTCTCCCAGAAGAAGTTAAACATGAGACAGCGGAGATGGTTGGAACTATTAAAGGGCTACGACTTGACCACTAATTACCATCCCGGGAAAGCTAATAAAGTGGCTAATACATTCACTAGGAAGTCCAGTCATACGCGACAAACACCTTTAGAGAAAGAAATGGGAGAATTTGGTCTAGATTTGATTGACTCCACAGTGAATGTTTTGACAGCACTGACCATCACACCGAGCCTGATTGAACGGGTAAAAAAGGCTCAGAAGAATGATAAGACCTTAAGTGAGATTGCAGAAAAGATGAAGCATGATCAGGTCAATGGATTTCAGGTCAATGAGGATGGGAGCCTATGTTTCAGAGGAAGACTATGTGTGCCAGATGTGGATGAACTTAGAAAAGAAATTTTTTTGCAAGAAGCTCACAGCTCAAGGTTATCGATACATCCTAGTAGCACCAAGATGTACAGAGATCTAAAACAGTACTACTGGTGGTTCAAAATGAAAAGGCATAAAGCGGAGTTCATCGAGAGATGTCTAGTTTGCCAACAAGTCAAGGTTGAACATCAATGGGCTGCTTGATTGTTGATGCCATTGGAGAACCCAGAATAGAAATGGGAGCACATCACGATAGATTTCATAGCCGGTTTACAAAAGATGAGAAGTGGATATGACATGATTTGGGTCATTGTGGATCGATTAACAAAGTCTGCACATTTTCTACCAATCTCGAGCGAATCGTCTCTCGATAAGTTGGTAAGTCTATATATGGAAAATATTGTCAGTTTGCACGGTATTCTAGTGAGTATAGTGTCAGACCGAGATCCACGGTTTACGTTTGAGTTCTGGACAGCCTTTCAGAGAACCATGTGTATGGAATTAAGGTTGAGTACATCATATCATCTTCAAACCGATGGACACTCTGAGCGGATTATTCAGACCCTAGAAAACATGCTAAGGACTTGTGTTCTAGATTTCAAAGAAAGTTGGGACGGAATGGTGAAATTAATGGAGTTCTTATATAATAACAGTCATCACGGTGCAATTGATATGGCTCATTTCTAAGCATTGTATGGAAGGAAGTGTAGGTCCCCGATTTATTGGGATGAAGTCAGCGTGAGGACCATCACCCAACCCAAACTACTTGAGAAGACGTTAGAGAAGGTGAAAATTATTTGGGACAAACTCAAGACGACTAGGATCATAATAAAAGTTGGGCGGATTCTAAGTGACGGCCTTTGGAATTTAATGTAGGTGAGAAGATTTATTTAAGAGTGTCACTTGAGGTTTAGAGTCAAAGGCAAGTTAAGTCCCCGTTTTATTGGTCCCTATGAAATATTGGAGAAAGTAGGAGCTTTGGCATATAGGTTGTCATTACCTCCGGTATTGGGACAAGTCCATAACGTCTTTCACGTATCATGGTTAAGGAAGTACATGATAGATCTGAGCCAAGTGCTCGAAGCACAATCTTTGGAACTCAATAGTGATGTTACCTATGAAGAGGTGCCGAGAGAATAGTGGACTAGAAGGAACAAGTTTTGAGAAAACTGTTGATTCCTTATGTGAAGGTCCAGTGGAGCAATCACACGGAGCGGCAAGCCACTTGGGAACTTGAAGAGCAGATGAAGGAAAAGTAACCTCAACTCTTCAACTAAGGTATGTAAGTTTCGAGGACGAAACTTTTTGTAATGGGGTGGAATGTCATACCTCGTATTTTCCGAGTCCAACATTAAATAATAAAGAGAAACTTAAAATACAAATTTTATTAATTGTATATGTCAATAAGGCCTAGCTAAATGAATTGCAGGTGAGAAAATAATCAAAAAGCTTAAATTAAGAAATTTATGCTAAAATACCAAAAATGCCCTCCTCACTTAAGTGATGGGGGAGTTACACAATTGTGTATAACTCCCCAGGAGAGAGAGGACGCCGGTTACAAGGAAAAAGGAAGAGAAGGAAACGGTTGAAGAAAAAGGAGAGAGAAAAAAAAAGAAAGAAAGAAGAAGAAGAAAGGAAGAAAAAAAGAAGAAGAACAAAGAGCAGCCAACCTAGGTCCAATCCTTCTCGAAATTCTGTCATACACTCGTAAGACTATCTAGAAACAAAGACATGTAATCTTTCTGTACGCTTTATGCAATTATTGGTTCAACAGTCCCAATGTTCTTACAAAGAGAAAATTAGATCACACACTGGTAACCTTGATGCGTTTATGTTAAATGCTCTACTATATGTATTTATTGTTGTTGATTGAGTAAAGTCATGTTCTTTGGGCCAATTTTTGAGAATAGTTTCGTTGTGCTTTATTGTTGTTAAATATGTTCATAAAGTCTCATCCTTGATCTGTTTATTGTCTTCTTATGTTTATTAACTGTACCTTAGATGATTGAGAGGATTTGAAGAAGGTTTGAAGGGTGAATGATGGGTTGTTGTAGATTTTATGTTGGAAACTTTGATGATGTATTGGAAGATATGGGTGATAGAAGGCTTAGAGTGGACACAATTTGATATGTTGAAGAATCAATCCATGTTAGTTGTGTGCTATGCCTGATGGATTTAGATGATAAGTTGAATTTGGGGTGTTTAAGATGAAAGAGGGTGAAGGAAGAAGGCGAAGAGAAGAAGTTGCTGCAGAATTTCAGTTTTTTTGTGGAATCGTCAGAACACTTTGAACACCCACTTTAGGCGCTCAATGTCACATTAGGCACCTAAAGTAGGCGTTTGATTTGTCACAGCACATTCCAGAACACTTCGAACACCTCATAAGGCGCTTCATGTCACATAAGGCGCCTTATGTAGGCGTTCAATGTGTCATAGCCCATTCTAGAATACTTCGAACACCTCACAAGGCATTCCATGTCACTTGAGGTGCCTTATGTAGGCATTCGATGTGTACCAGTGTATTCTAGAATACTTTGAACGCCTAGTATAGGCACTTTATGTCACATTAGGCACCTCCTAAAGGAGTTCCAAGTGTACTGGAAGTCCCTTTAACACATTAAGCGATCCATGTATGTGAGATACCTTTATTCTCTTCCATTGCTCACAAAATGTAAGTGCCTTTGAGGTGTGAGTGAGTTGTAAACATAAAGTGTGAATGAGTATGGATGGGTGGAAGATAGAGGTGAATTTGTGATACGAGAGAGCATGAAATGATATGAGTGAGATGTGCTTGAGGTACGGTTGACGTTTGTGACCCTGTTCTTTAATATGTAGAGTATGTGTACATATTTAGAAGTTTGATATGAGACATACGCATTTTGCATTCCGACATGAGTTTTGCTTTGCGAAAAGGCACATGTACTTAAAAGAAGGCAAGATTGTGGCTACTGGTTGATCCTAGGGTATAAAAGTCACGCCTTCTGTGGCAGGGTATAAAAGCGTGACATGTGAATCAACGGCAGGGTATAAAGTTATATGATATAAGGCCGTGAACCTTTCAGCACGGGGTATAAATTTTATATGTTATGGGGCCGGGGACCTTCAGCATGGGGTATAAAGTTATGTCTGTTTTGAATTGATCTCCCACAGGGTATAAAGTTCTGCTAAGAAAAGAATAAGATAAGAATTGTGAAAAGTTTTATGAAATGACATGTTTACGAAAGAAGGAATGTGTATGGGTTTTTGTTTAGTTCAGTGCGTGGTTTTATAGAAGTACATGCATCATGTAACATAAAGCATAAGATTTTACATATTGTGTTGGTTCCGTATTTGCGTATCATTTATGTGACTTGTTTGTCTTTGATAAATTGTTATAAAGATGTTATTTGCTAACCTGAGCACCTTATTTTGGGCATTGATTTATACATTGGTGACTCGTCATGTGTGGTCCCGCAAGGTGTATAGACGGGTTACTTGCTAGCGATGTTTTCGCTAAGAATAGATACTCCATCTGGTTTTTAGGTGAAGCAGAGTACAAGATGATCTTTGTAGAAGACAACGGCGAGTGGGCTCACTGGGATTATGGTGACTAAAATGGACAGACTTATATTCATTCTCTTTTTAGTTGGAAGACTTACTGTTTAATGTTTTGTATTGAAGAATATATTAGAAATTTTTCCAGTTACATTTCATTCCCATTGTATTTTATTTGGTTGCATTATGGTTATTGAAGTTTTAAAATTTTACAACGTTTCCGCTGAGTTATCTTACGTCATGGATGACGTGTGCTTGATCTGCTTTAGTGCTTTGTAGTTCTCGTAGCAGACTATGGCGGGTGCACTGGTATCGATGTCCCATATCAGGCTAGGGTGCTACAAATAACACCCTTAGAATCTCTGCAAAAATATAAATGTGAACCTTCAATAACATATATAGAAAAGTTATCAAGGAGATAACGGAATGTGACGTCGAAAACCGTCACATATGCTGCCGATGTTGATAATATCACCAAATAAGTAATAGCGTTGAAATCCATGATATAATCTTCAAGAAAACCATAATTAAGCTCCATAATGCAGATAATATGATATCCAATAGATGTCCTTGAGTAAAATGATCAAAATGCCCTTGGAGAGTAAAATGACGAAAATACCCCTGGTGATAGAAAACTCTGAAACTGACCCTGATGGCCAGAAATAGATATAATAACACCTCTGTGATGATAAATAAGATATAAGTGAGTCCTTGAATCATTTTCTCCATGTCAAGTACCTACGAGAACTCAAAATACCATTTTTCCCTTTTTGGTAAGTTATAGAAACTTCCAAGGCATATTAACCACAAGACATAATAATATCCATTAAAATCACATTATAAAACCAAAATAAACATATATGAATCATCCATTTCTTCTCATTTTAGAAAAAAGTTCAAAAAACCCTAGACATCGATCGATCGCAGTAACTATGCTTGAGAGATTGATGTCATTTTTATTCACTTATTTAATATACTTCAACTCCTTATTATTTATTAAACACAAAATCATGACTTTAAAAATTATCCAAACATATTTCTCAACATCTTTCATCATAGGCACAGCAGTAAGCTCGTTATTCATCTCATAAGAGACTAACTATGGAATGTAGCAAAGCATCATAGCCATATCTAAGGCTGGTTCAGCAGAAAATAATCGGGAGTAGAAGGCCATGACCTCTGCATGAATAGAGTCTTGCATGGTACAAATCTCTCCTGCATGTGTATACATGCAATCATGTACTGACGATGATGAGGATCCTTAACAATATTATGAAAGTAACTTGCATTTGCATCCCCACTTTTAAGCCATTTCACCCAAGCCTTCTGTTCCCAAAACATCCACTCAACCTTCGCTGCTCTATTAAATTCTGCCTTTGTAGCATGGTAAAGTGTAATGGTGTCTGAGGATGGAGCTCTTTCATACTCTGCTTCCAGGCGATGCACCTTCAACTCAGTAGCACCGAGATATCAAAAACATTTCCAAAGATATGGTGATTCCAATGTTGCAAATCCCTCTTAAGGACGAAGTTTGTCATATATACCGCGCATTGCCCCCAATCATAGGATAAGACATCCACTGTGTTTGAACAAAATGGATGAAACTTCATGCTCACTCCTGATATTTTAAAACGAAATGATTTAGATCCCATAGCCTTCTATCGTGCACACGCAAGAAGTAACGGTGCATAACATCCACTGTGTTTGAACAAAAGGGATGAAACTGTTGGGATTAATTCGAGATACGTGTGATGCGCAGCACGTTGATGAAGTTTATACGAATTAATCATAAGGTGGACGTTATGTATGATAATATTATATGTCACATATGTGGATCATCGGGTATACTCGTGGATGTATAGTGTGGTCTAAATGGAAACCCCGAATATGTAGACAGTCATATGGTCAGAGACCGCGATGGATGGGCTCAAAGTGCAACGACCATAAAGTTACGACATCTGGTCCCCGAGGGGCGACAACCCACGTGTGGCTAGTAGATAATTATTGGCACAATAATTAAATATTGGATAATATTTAATAGGAAGATAAAGTTGAGTTTTAAATTTAAGATTAAATTTAAAACCTTATACCTATCAGATCCTTCCATCCCCTCTATATGAAGAACGCTTCACCTCCTCATATTATCAGTGTGAAAAATGGCTATACACAGTAAAGAGGGAAGGGTGTGCCAAATTTTCTATAAAGCCCACACTGTCTAGCCTCTCCATCGGGTAAAGCAGTGAATTGTTGATTCCGGTTCAAGGGGCATATCAACAATTGGTGGGAGGTCGTGAATCCTTGGATCACGCCAGATTCTTCATCAGCCGGAGCAGTTGCAGTGTACGTGATCAGATTAACAACACCAATGGAGCAAGGTATATTTTCCGCATTTTGTTACTTTGTCCATTGATTCGATTAAACGGTCCTATTCAGGGAATTATTAAATTAAATCCAACAAGTGGTATCAGAGCAGGCCTAATCGAATCATTATTGTTAATCTGTTCATGCTAAAAAAAAAGAAATTTTTCTGCCCAAAACGTTTTTCCCGAAACAATTTTTGGTTGAAGAAAAGCTTCTGTTTTGTTAGTATAAATAAAAGTCGTGAGGCTTTAGTCGCAAAACAGGCTTCGGCCTAGTGGCCGGCGCCTCTGCTTTTGGTGCGAAAGGTCTCAGGTTCTAACCCTCTCAGCCGAAAATCTAGGAAGTTTTTGAATTTTTGGAATTCTGCTTTGTTTACTATATTATTACAACTGCTCCCTTAAAGAACCAAAAGGCCATCTGGCCTAGTGGGAGCAGCGGCTGGCAGAGAATCAGGGGGGCTCAGGTTCGAAACCCACTCAAGCAAAATTCTGGAGCATTTTTTGCTCCTGACAGGCCTGCGAGCTGGCATGGCGGGTTGGGCTTCCTGATCCGGGTCCAACCCGATTTCATATAGGGCTTCGGCCCAATTTCGGATTTAATTAAAAAAAATGCGAATTCCAGATTTCAGGTGGGTGACTGGTAGGCTGAATCTGGGTTTGACCCGGTTCAGAAATTGGGCTCGGCCCAAATTGCAGTTAATTAAAAAAAACAAAAGGGGGCAATTCGGTTTCAGATTGGCTGGGCGGGTCTGACCCGACCCGACCCGCGCCCCAGCCCCTTTGCTTTCAGTTTTTATTGTTTATGTTTATATTATTATTATTTTGGATAAAGTAAATAATAATAATTTTTATTATTATTATTTAAATTTTCTTTTAAGGAAAATAGTAGTAATAACAAATTGTTGTTGTTATTATTATTTTAAAGTCTCCTTTTAAAGAAAATAATAATAATAATGATGATAATTTAATTATTATTGTTATTATTATTAAAGGAAAATAGTAATAATAAGTAATTATTATTATTTTAAAGTTCTTTTAAAGGAAAATAAAGTAAATAATAATGATAATAATTTGATTATTATTGTTATTATTTAAAGTTTATTAAGGAAAATAGTAATAATAATAATAAATTCTTGTTATTATTATTATTTTAAAGAAATCCAAAATAATAATAATCAAGTGTTAAGTTAATTTCCGGTTATTATTGCAGTATTTCTTTATATGCATGCAGTTAATTGTTTATTTATTTATTTATGCCTTATGTTTATGCATGTTAATAAATAAATAAAATAAAGTTAAGGAACTTAACCCAATAAGGATTCGAATCTTCTTTGACCCGGTTTGACCGAGTTCAACCAAGTTAATTCGATGGGTTAAGTTGACTGAATTAACCAATACTTATCAATCAATGCGGTTTATACTCGTGATAGATGACTCATTGAGTTGTGATAAAAACACCGTACACATAGTTTTGTCTAAGAAAGCCGGTACTTAAGCGAGACCATTGTGACTCCACCGGTGGCCTGGAAATTATGTGGAATGGTAATACACCCTTATGGCAAGTGGGTATTACTGAATCGGTTCACTTCACACTCAATGTGACCCATCATAAGGTTATATCACTTGTTAAATTGATTGATAAAGATATTGTTTTCTTATACCGTAAGGAGAACTGAGCTTGGTTCAAGGTGGTTCTTATTTGAGCCGTAAAGGGAATCAAGCTAGTTCGAATTGGTTTAAGTAAAACAAAACGGATGTTGGTGTTAAGTATGCACGGTCGTGCAAAAGGGTCAGTCAGGAAACTGCGGATCATATAGAACCATAAAGTTACGCGACTTAGCAAATGTAGGGCTTTAATATGATCCCCTTAAAGTGCGGCAATCATATCATCGCCACTATATTTGTTATGATCGTGAAGAGCATGTATGTGTTGGAGGCAATCATTGACCGGCCCAAAGGAAGGTGTGATTGTTGAAAACACATATAAGCATGGTAGTGGACCCAAATAGGGCCGGCGGCAAAGCTTTAAAAGCATAGGTTAACTCATCTGCCCAAAGGAAGGTGGTTAACCTGTGCTTGGAGAGCCGTCATATTGACCACTACACCCAATTGTTGGAAGGTATTGGGATGACTCCAAAGAGCCCCAATATCGGAAGACAATTGGTAGATGGAATCGGGGTTCTATTTTGATATTTGTTTTTATGCAGTTTAAAGATTACACGTGTTGTGTATTTAAGTCCGTTTCTTGTTTGCTTTTCAGCAATAATGTCTAACATTAAGGACATTCCTACAATGAACGGTTCAAACTATAAGCAATGGAAATGTCAATTTGAGATCTTTATGGGGATTGCTGATCTAGACAATGCGTTACAGATAGATCGTCCAGCTGTGCTAACAGACGAAAGTACCAGTGAGAAAAAATCTCACATGGCACGCTGGCTACGATCAAATCGCATGTGTCTTATGATCATGCAAAAGACTATCCCCAAATGCTTCAGGGGACACGTTTCTGAGTCCACGACGGCTAAAGAATTTTTAGCCTATCTCGAGCAAAGATATGTAAAGAATGAGAAAGCCGAGGCAGGCAATCTCTTAAAGAAACTTTGCTTGAAACAGTACCGTGGAATCGACAGCATAAGGGTGCATAAAGTTATGAATGCTGTCGCCACCAAGTTCGGTGGTAAGAAACGCAAAGCTGCGGAAATGGTTACTGTGCAAAAGGCAAGTCAAAAGGAAAAGGGGGTGCATACTACTGACACGCCCAAAAGCATGACTTGTTTCTTTTGCAATAAGGAAGGACATTTAAGGAAGAATTGTACCGGTTATATATCTTGTCTCAAGAAAAAAGGTACATTCTTAGTTTGTTCTGAAGTTAATTTTGTTTCGGATATAGCCACTTGGTGGGTCGATACGGGAGCCACGACTCACCTATCTGTGACTATGCAAGGTTGCCTAAGCCATAGAAAACCAAGAGACGATGAAAGATACGTCTATTGGGGAAATGGCGGCGGCATAAAGGTTGAAGCCATCGGACATTTCAGATTGCTGTTGACATCCGGTTTCTATCTAGATTTGCATGACACTTTTGTGATACCATCGTTTAAACGAAATCTTATTTCGTTTTATCGATTGGATAAAAGTGGATATTACTATTATTTTGGAAATGGAAATTTCCAACTATATCATGCTTCTAGATTGATTGGTCACGGTATAATGTCCGAAATTGATAAACTTTATTCAATAAATGTTGCTTCAAATCGGGAAACCTTGCATGTTGTAACGCGAAACGTTAAAGCAAAATTAACTCATGAGAATTCAGGATCACTTTGGCATCGACGTTTAGGACACGTGTCCAAAAAAAAAGAATAGAACGTCTTGTCAAAACAGAAATTCTCAATCCTTTAGACTTAACCGACTTAGAGTCGTGTGTATTTTGTGCTAAAGGAAAACAAACTAAAGTCCGAAGATATGAAGCAAATCGTGCAAATAGTCCATTAGAGTTGATTCATACCGATATTAGTGGCCCATTTCATCCGGTTACTCGAAATGGCCACTCTTATGTTATCACCTTTATTGACGACTATTCAAGATATGGCTACGTATTCTTGCTTAAAGAAAAAGCGCAAGCAATAGACATGTTCAAATCCTTTAAAGCTGAAGTTGAGTTACAACTCAACAAAAGGATTAAAGCCGTCAGATCGGACCGTGGGGGTGAATACTACAGTCAATATAATGGATCAGGAGAACAGTGTCCAGGACCATTTGCTAAATACCTAGAGGAAAACGGAATCGTCCCTCAGTACACCATGCCTGGGTCACCAAGTATGAATGGTGTAGATGAAAGACGAAACCGTACACTTATGGACATGGTGCGTAGTATGATGAGTCAAACTACGCTACCATTATTCTTCTGGGGAGAAGCGCTTAAAGCCGCAGCTTACATCCTCAACCGAGTACCAACTAAAGCGACGATAAGGACCCCTTATGAGTTATGGACTAAGCGTAAGCCTAGCCTTAACCACATAAGAGTTTGGGGCTGTCCAGCAGAGGCGAAGCCTTACAGACCAAATGAAAGAAAGCTGGACACCAAAACAGTTAGTTGCTATTTCGTTGGTTACTCGAAAAGGTCACGAGGGTATAAATTCTACGATCCCACAAGTAAAGTGTTTTTCGAGACAAATTCGGTAAAGTTCTTTGAGGATACTTTGGTTCCGGGGGGGAATGATTTGCATCAGCAGATCATCGAGTTAGATGAGGCACACTCAGATGCGACAGAAATGCGAATCGAACCATCTTTTGGGGATATAGCATCAGCGATACCCGCACCTGAGGTACCTCATCCCAGTAGTGACGCTCCACATGAACAAATTCATGTTCCTGAGGAAGTTACTGAAGAACCCGATGAATTGCCAGCTGATGCAGTTCAGGAACCTACAGTATCTCAAGAATAAGTGCCCCTAAAGAGATCCACTCGTGAACGAAGAAACCCCATACCTAGCGACTATGTGGTGTATCTCCAAGAACACGAATTCGATATTAGTATGTTGGACGATGATCCCGAAAACATCCAGCAAGCATTGCAATGTCGAAATTCAGAAAAGTGGATAAAGACCATGGAAGAAGAAATAAAGTCTATGCACGACAACAAGGTATGGGATGTCGTCTCGTTGCCTAAAGGTTCAAAACCCGTTGGTTGCAAATGGATATTTAAAACCAAAGGGATTCAAAAGGCAACGTAGAACGATATAAGGCTCGACTTGTTGCTAAAGGGTTTACCCAAAAGGAGGGCATAGACTATACGGAAACCTTCTCTCCAGTATCTACGAAGGATTCCATCCGGATAATCATGGCTTTAGTGGCATGGATGTTAAGACTGCGTTTTTAAACGGAGAACTCGACGAGACCATTTACATGGTTCAACCGCCTCGATTCGAGGTGGGAGATCCAAAAGGCATGGTTTGTCGACTAAAGAAATCCATCTATGGGCTCAAGCAAGCGTCTCGACAGTGGTACTTCAAATTCGCCAAAGTGGTTGCCTCCTTCGGTTTTGAGGCAAACCAAATTGACGAATGCGTGTATCACAAGTTCAGTGGGAGCAAGTTCATATTCATGATCTTGTACGTAGATGATATACTGCTTGCAACAAACGATGTAAACATGTTGAGTGACACCAAAGCCTTTTTGAGAAAGCATTTCGAGATGAAAGACCTTGGTGAAGCCTCATATGTGTTGGGACTTGAGATACGGAGGAATCGTACCCAAGGTATCTTAGGTCTCTCACAACAGGCATACATCGAAAAGGTGCTGAAGCGGTATAGCATGGATAAGTGTAAACCACTTAATACCCCTGTGGCAAGAGGAGATAAATTCAGTCTGAAACAATGTCCCCAAACAGAGTTTGAACGTTAAGGAATACTCTCTATGCTTCGGTAGTATGGAGTATAATGTATGCCTAAGTATGTACACGGCTAGACTTGGCATTCATTACGGGAATGTTAGGCAGATACCTCTCTGATCCGAGTAAGGATCACTGGACCGCAGCAAAGAGGGTGCTGAAATATTTACAAGAAATGAAACAACACGTACTGACGTATCGGAGATCTGACAAGTTAGAGATCACTGGATATACAGATTCCGATTTTTGCTGGATGCCAGGACAGCATGAAATCGACCTCGGGCTATGTGTTTACTTTAGCCGGAGGTGCGATCTCATGGAAAAGCACGAAACAGACCTTATTGGCGTTTTCCACAATGGAGGCGAAATTCGTAGCTTACTTTTATGCATCCAATCAGGCGATATGGCTTCGCAATTTTGTCACAGGGCTGCGGGTATTGGAGACTATCTCGTCTCCAATGAGGATTTACTGTGACAGTAAAGATGCGGTGCTATATTCAAATAACAACCGGAGTTCATCTAAAGCGAAATACATAGAGATGAAGTATCTGGGTGTTAAAGAAAGAATTCTGAGTGGTCTGATCAGTATTGAGCACATCAGTACAGACTCTATGGTGGCCGACCATTTGACTAAGGCCGTGGAACCGGTTGTGTTTCACAAGCATGTTAGCCGAATGAGTCTTAGTCCAGTTGAGGATTTTTATCCTAGTGGGAGTCTGTAAGGTTTTTCTTGTGTTCAATAAAGTTGTTTATTTCAGACATACAGTATAATGTACATTCCGGTTATATTAAAGTTTTTTCTGCAGAAGTAATGTACATTAAGCAGTTACGGAATACATTCTGAATTCTGTTGATCTCGCTAAAGAGGGCCAAGTTGGAATTAGATATGTATGATCACCTAGCATATTAATTCCACACTACATATCCATTTCAGTATCCATGTCATTCAGTAGAATGTTAGTATCATGATTTAAGAGGGACTAGCCACTAATTCAATGTGGAGACGTGCGGCTTAAGTCTTTTGCTAACATTTGCTGATGGACCGGAAAAGGAAAGACACACTAAGAGACATACGGTATATGAGCTCAAAAGGGTGACATATAATCTTTAAGAGACATACATAGTCCAAGTGGGAGATTGTTGGGATTAATTCGAGATACGTGTGATGCGCAACACGTTGATGAAGTTTATACGAATTAATCATAAGGTGGACGTTATGTATGATAATATTATATGTCACATATGTCACGTAATAATATTAATTGTTACGTAAAACATCCACACGTTAAGTGATCATCGGGTATACTCGTGGATGTATAGTGTGGTCTAAATGGAAACCCCGAATATGTAGACAGTCATATGGTCAGAGACCGCGATGGATGGGCTCAAAGTGCAACGACCATAAAGTTACGACATCTGGTCCCCGAGGGGCGACAACCCACGTGTGGCTAGTAGATAATTATTGGCACAATAATTAAATATTGGATAATATTTAATAGGAAGATAAGGTTGAGTTTTAAATTTAAGATTAAATTTAAAACCTTATACCTATCAGATCCTTCCATCCCCTTTATATGAAGAACGCTTCACCTCCTCATATTATCAGTGTGAAAAACGGCTATACACAGTAAAGAGGGAAGGGTGTGCCAAATTTTCTATAAAGCCCACACTGTCTAGCCTCTCCATCGGGTAAAGCAGTGAATTGTTGATTCCGGTTCAAGGGGCATATCAACAATTGGTGGGAGGTCGTGAATCCTTGGATCACGCCAGATTCTTCATCAGCCGGAGCAGTTGCAGTCCACGTGATCAGATTAACAACACCAATGGAGCAAGGTATATTTTCCGCATTTTGTTACTTTGTCCATTGATTCGATTAAACGGTCCTATTCAGGGAATTATTAAATTAAATCCAACAGAAACTTCATGCTCACTCCTGATATTTAAAAAACGAAATGATTTAGATCCCATCGCCTTCTATCGTGCACACGCGAGAAGTAACGGTGCATGATCTGAGGTAACACGAGAGAAATGACGAACTTTAAGATTGTTGTAATAATCATAAAAAGATTCGAAACATAATAAACGATCCAAGCGTCACTTAACCAGTCCTAAACCACGTCCATCAACCCACGTACAAGGATTCTCCTCATATATGGGATGTCAATAAGTGAACATTGATGGACACAGTGAACGAATTCTTCAAGAAATGTCGAGTGGGGCATAGATGATCCGTGATGCTCATCGACAGACATATAGGTATTAAAATCTCCACCGACTAGCCATTTTGAATTAACATGTTGTTTATAAGACTGAATTTCCTGCCACATACGACGGCGGTCAGTGATCGTGTGCATTTTATAAACTGGACTAATGTAGACCAGTTGGGCTTTACCAATCAAGTTGAAACGAAAAAGAGAGGCTTGTTCACCATGTGGTACATCAAGCAAACTTAATTGAGATTCTTGCCAGAAGGACCACATTTTGCCACGGCATGTAGAGAACGAATGTGTGAAAGACAATCGCAACTGTGTACAAACCGAATTCCCAACTGGGCTGTTTTGGCTCTATGATCACTAAAAAACTGAATATGACGTTGACGAAGCAACCGCTTTAAATGGACCATTGATGTCTGTAAACCACCAACATTCGATAATAGATAGTTCATTACAAAGATGTGGAGTGAACGTGAAGAATCCTTAGAGCCATAGCGTGTGACCATTGACTTATGAGGAGAGGCAGGTAGCTCATACCGCGTTCTTCTATGCCTGCGTGCATATATGGGGGTTTGATGCGATAGGCTGCTTGAGACTACGGCAGGTGCAACAGGGAAGGTGCGCTGAGAAAAGTCCAATACCGCAGCTTCCATATCCCGCAACCATGCATTATCTATAAGTGAAAATATTCTAGAACGAATATCCTCAGCAGTGAAAGCATCTATAACTTGATAATCCAACATAAGAACATTGTATCTGTGTGCGCAATTTGCAGAAATAGACCCAGAGTCTGATACATTTGCGACAAGGAGGCCATCACATGTGCCTCATTGACCTCACACAAATGACCCAAGCGTGTGATGTGATATCCTGAGAGTGTGAGATCTGTAAACAGTCCAACTTTCGATCTACATCTGACTTGTCATACGTATGGGGCTTCATATTTTCGATGGCTACTGGGGGTGAGTGGTCAGCAGCGGTCTAAGGGGCAGTACAGGAAAGCAAACGGTCACCCTTCTGTATATCATTTTTTAGGTGTCCAATGCTGGGGAGCTTCCTGTCGATGTCAAGGTACATCTGGTGATGCTGCATTTACCCAGACATGTTTCTGATTTTGAAGCAGCCTGCTTACCGCAAGTGTGGCATCATGTCCAAGAATACGACAGTCAAAGCAAAATAGAGAAATATCTTCATATCCAACCACTGGATAAAATTCATATTGACCACCTTGTATATGAAGTTGAGCTGAACGAGGCTGTGAAAGATCTATCTCAATGCAAAGGCAGACCACTGATGGTCGGATGCCCTGCATGGTAGCAGAATCCATACGTAGCGGCATATACCTATCACATATGCCATATCCCATAAAGCCAATTTGTTGTGTAAAAATAGGGGCAATCCCCAAATAGTAACCCATATTGGAACCATATGTATAACATATTGCGAATCATGTTGTATTATTGGGGTCCAGCCCTTTTAGCTATCATTTTACTATGGGAAGCCCAAATGAATTGGGTATTGATAGCTTCTCTTAGAAGCCCTATAAGACTGTTTTTGCTGGCTGAAATTAGGGGGGCACTGTAGAACATCTGAGAGTTGAAAAACAGAGAGAAACAGGGTTTTTCGGAGGGTGCAGATTTTTTGGGCAGCCTCTGCTATTTTGACGATCGCCGGAGATCCAACCGTTGGATTTTGCTGAAATTTTGACAGCTTCTTCGAAACACACAGGCTACATTCTGACCGTTCAGTTTTTGAATCGAAGCTTTGGATCGTTTGTAATCGCTGCTGGTGTCAGCTGCGGTTTTTGGTGAACTTTCTGCACTTTTATTCTCTCTCAATTGTTGTCTCTTATGTATGTTGTTGTTGGTGGGCTAAAACATCCTTGTACACTGATTTGGGTGTTTTTACCCTCAATTTTCATAATAAGAGAAGAAGAAGTGTGAACTCCTTACAAGTCCCGTGGTTTTTTATCCTTCACATTGAAGGGGTTTTTCCACGTATAAATCTCTTGTGTTGTTTGAAGCTTTATCTTGGATAATTTGCTTGGTTTTGGTGTGTGATTGATATTTGCTTGGTGAATCAATTGTGGTGAATTGGTTAAGCATTTTGGTTGGTTGTCTTGAAGTTGATCCTTGTAGGTGTTGTATCCTACTTGTTGTTTCTCCCCTACAACTGGTATCAGAGCATTTGGTTAAACCGTAGATATGGAATCTAGAAATCATTCTATGGTTAAATTGACATCAACCAATTATTTCATTTGGCGTCCGATGATGGAAGATTTGCTATACTGTAAAGATTTGTTTGACCCAATTAATGTGGATAAAACCAAGAAAGATGACACGCCCACTAAAGCAGAGAAGATGTCGGATAAAGAATGGGAAAAGATAAAGAGAAAGACATTGGGAACAATTAGACAGTGGATTGACATTAGCATATTCAATCATGTGTCCCAAGAGACTGAGCCACTTGAGTTGTGGAGAAAATTGGAGGGTCTTTATGAAAGAAAGACTGCTCACAACAAGGCCTCATTGATTAAAAGACTTGTTAATCTCAAGTTGAAGCCAGGGAAGTCAGTTTCTGAGCATCTAAGTGACTTTCAAGATATCATTAACAAGTTGACTGTGATGAAAATTGTTCTTGATGATGAGTTGCATGCTTTATTCCTATTGAGTTCTCTGCTGGACAGTTGGGAAACCTTGGTTGTGTCCATCAGCAACTCAGCTCCAGATGGTATGCTTTCATTGGATGTCATTAAAAAGAGCATGTTCAATGAAGAGCTTAGAAGAAAGGAGATGGGTGTTGATATTTCACAGGCACTTGTGGTAGAGAATAGAGGAAGAAGCAAGAGTAGCTGTCCCAAGGGGCGTGACAAGTCAAAGTACAGGTCCAAGTCCAAGGATGGGAGAGAACCCACGATATGTCACTATTGTAGCAAGCCTGACCATATTCAAAAATTTTGCTATAAGTTGAAAAGAGATCAGCGACAGAAGAAAAATGATCATCACAAAGAGGGTGAGGACAAGAATACAGCTGCGACAGCTTCTACTTCAGATGATTCTGTTTCTTTGATTTGTACTACTGAGGATTGTTGTCATGTTGACAATTCTGATTCTGAATGGCTTGTTGATACTGGGGCTTCTTATCATTGTGTTCCTGTTAAGGAGTACTTTATTGACTACCGAGCTGGAGATTTTGGTAGTGTGAAGATGGGAAACCAGAGTTCAGCTAGTATTGTTGGAAATGGAGATATTCGAGCACAAACCAGTGTTGGGTGCTATTTGACATTGAGAGATGTTTGCCACGTTCCAGATTTACGCCTCAATTTATTGTCTGCTAATGTACTTGATCAAGAAGGTTACAAGCACACTTTTGGTGAGGGTAAATGGAAATTGTCTAAGGGTTCATTGACTGTTGCTCGTGGCAAACTCTGTTGCACCTTGTATAAGACACACTTGAAAGTGTGTACTAGTGAGTTGAATGCTGTTGAGGAGAAAACTTCACCTAACTTATGGTACCGAAGATTAGGACATGTCAGTGAGAAGGGTATAAAGTTGTTGGCTAGTAAGTCTCTTATTCCTGCTGATGTTACCATTTCTCTTGAGCCTTGTGATCATTGTTTAGCAGGAAAGCAACATAGAGTTTCTTTTCCGAAGAGATCCACAAGAAAGAAAGTGAAGCTAGAGTTGGTCTACTCTGATGTGTGTGGTCCCATAGAGGTGGAATCACTTGGTGGTAACAAATACTTTGTTACTTTTATTGATGATGCTACTCGGAGAACTTGGGTTTATATGATGAAGAACAAAAGCGATGTGTTTGGTACCTTTCAGAAGTTTCATGCCATGGTGGAAAGGGAGTCAGATTGCAAATTGAAGCGTCTCCGAACTGATAATGGAGGTGAATACACTTCAAATGAGTTTAAAGCATATTGCTCAAGATATGGCATTCGACATGAAAGAACAGAACCTGGTACTCCACAACACAATGGTGTTGCCGAGAGGATGAACAGAACTATTGTTGAAAAAGTGAGATGTATGCTTAGGATGTCCAATCTTCCTAAGTCGTTTTGGGGAGAAGCAGTTGGAACCGTTGTGTACTTGATAAATAGAGCACCATCAGTTCCTTTGGAGTTTGAGATTCCTGAGAGGGTTTGGTTCGAGAAAGATCCCTGTTATTCTCATTTGAGGGTGTTTGGATGCAAGGCTTTCATGCATGTGCCGAAGGAACAGAGATTGAAGCTTGATTTCAAGACTTCTCCTTGTGTGTTTGTTGGATATGGTGATGAAGAGTTTGGTTACAAACTTTATGATCCAGCAAAGCAAAAAGTTGTGAGGAGTAGAGATGTTGTCTTTTATGAGCACGAGATGGGTTTTCATCTCTTAGGTGCTGGTAAGTCTTATTCTACTGATTTCTCTCATGATGCTACTGATATGTCTCCTATTTCTGTTCCAGATGATCAACAAACAGGTGATGCTCCTGAGGATGGTCATGACACCATTCTTGAACATGACCATATTGAAGAGGTACAACCAGAAGTTGTTGTACCACAACCTGAAAATGAAGATGTAGATATTGAACATGGAGAGTCTTCTAATCAGGGGGAGCAATTCAGCCCACGGGTGGAAGAGCCAACAGTTAGAAAGTAAACCCGAGTTCGACAACCTTCAAGACTTTATCCCAGTTCAGAGTATATCCTAATCACAGATGAGGGGGAGCCTGAGAGCTTTCAAGAGGTGTCGTCACATCCAGACAAAGACCATTGGCTCAAGGCTATGCAAGAGGAGATGGATTCTTTGCAGAAGAATGAAACCTATGACTTGGTGAAGCGTCCAAAAGAGAAGAAAGTCTTGAAGAACATGTGGTTGTTTAAGAACAAGAAAGATGGCCACAAGCTAGTGAGGCGGAAGGCAAGACTAGTGGTGAAGGGATGCCACCAGAAGAAAGGCATCGACTTTGATGAGATTTTTGCACCAGTAGTGAAGATGACTTCTATTCGTATAATTTTGGGACTAGCTACCAGTGTGGATCTTGAAATTGAACAACTTGATGTAAAAACTACTTTTTTACATGGTGATTTGCATGAGGAGATTTACATAGAGCAGCCGGAAGGATTTGAAGTCAAGGGAAAGGAGAATTTTGTTTGTAAGTTGAAAAAGAGTCTCTATGGACTCAAGCAGGCACCAAGGCAATGGTACCGTAAGTTTAATTCCTTTATGAGTAATAATGGGTACAAGCGGACTTCTGCAGATCCTTGTGTTTATTTTAGAAAGTTCTCTGAAGGTAACTTCATTATCCTTTGCTTGTATGTTGACGATATGCTGATAGTGGGACAAGATGTTGAGATCATTCGCAGGTTGAAAGAGGATTTGTCAAAGTCCTTTGATATGAAAGATTTGGATCCTGCAAAGCAGATTCTTGGCATTGAAATTGTTCGTGATAGAAAAGCTGGTAAGCTTTAGTTGTCACAAGAGAAGTATATTAAACGGGTGCTTGAAAGGTTCAATATGAAGAATGTCAAGCCAATTAATACACCACTTGTAGGTCATTTCAAGTTGAGCAACCGGTGTTGTCCTACTACAGAGAAAGAGAAGGAAAGTATGTCACATATTCCTTACTCTTCTGCTGTTGGTTCATTGATGTATGCCATGGTTTGTACAAGACCGGATATAGCACATGCTGTTGGATTGGTTAGCAGATTCTTGGCTAATCCTGGTAAGGTTCACTGGGAAGCTGTAAAGTGGATCTTGAGATATTTGCATGGCACCTCAAAATTGAATTTGTGTTTTGGAGGTGGTGAGCCTATTCTTGAGGGATTTACAGATGCTGACATGGCTGGTGATCTTGATAACAGAAGGTCTACCTCTGGTTACTTGTTCAAATTTGCAGGGGGAGCCATTTCATGGCAATCCAAGCTACAGAAATGTGTAGCATTGTCAACAACTGAGGCAGAGTATATAGCAGCTGTGGAAGCATGCAAAGAAATGCTTTGGTTGAAGCGTTTCTTTCAAGAGTTGGGTTTGAATCAAACGGAGTATGTTGTGTTTTGTGATAGACAAAGTGCTATGGATTTGAGCAAAAATAGCATGTACCATGCTCGCACAAAGCATATTGATGTAAGATATCATTGGTTGCGTGATGTCATTGAAGAGCAACTAATGAAGTTGAAGAAGATCCACACCAACAAGAATGGTGCTGATATGTTGACAAAGGTAGTTCCTGGAAGCAAGCTTGAATTTTGTTCCAAGCTTGTAGGTATGTCATATTGATGAGCTTTGCGTATAGTCTTCCCCAAATTGGGCTGGAGGGGGAGATTGTTGTATTATTAGGGTCCAGCCCTTTTAGCTATCATTTTACTGTGGGAAGCCCAAATGGTTTGGGTATTGATAGCTTCTCTTAGAAGCCCTATAAGGCTGTTTTTACTGGCTGAAATTAGGGGGGCATTGTAGAACATCTGAGGGTTGAAAAACAAAGAGAAACAGAGTTTTTCAGAGGGTGCAGATTTTCTGGGCAGCCACTGCTATTTTAACAATCTCTGGAGATCCAACCGTTGGATTTTGCTGAAATTTTGCATAGGGCTACATTCTGACCGTTCATTTTTTGAATCGGAGCTTTGGATCGTTTGTAATCACTGTTGGTGTCAGCTGCGGTTTTTGGTGAAATTTCTGCACTTTTATTCTCTCTCAATTGTTGTCTCTTATGTATGTTGTTGTTGGTGGGCTGTAACATCCTTGTAGACTGATTTGGGTGTTTTTACCCTCAATTTTCATAATAAGAGAAGAAGGGTGGACTCCTTAGAAGTCCCGTGGTTTTTTATCCTTCACATTGAAGGGGTTTTTCCACGTATAAATCTCTTGTGTTGCTTGAAGCTTTATCTTAGATAATTTGCTTGAGGTTTTGGTGTGTGATTGATATTTGCTTGGTGAATCAATTGTGGTGAATTGGTTAAGCATTTTGGTTGGTTGTCGTGAAGTTGATCCTTGTAGGTGTTGTATCCTACTTGTTGTTTCTCCCCTACAAATCAAACTGAGGAGTCATTTAGTAACATGCATATGAAAACCATTCAACATTTATGTACGACGCAAGAAACACCACTGGTAATCATAATCATTGTCAAAGGTGATAAGAACATGCTGATCATCAAGATCGCCTAGTTTTTGTGTAGGCTTGAATCTAGTGCGTTCGAAAGAAGAATGCATTTGTTTCATATTCGGTCGTCCATTCAAAAAGGACCAAATAAGCAAAAAACGATAGGGTTGAGAAAAAGATGATACATCCTCATCGATGAAAACAATAGATGGTAATCTCTTAAGTCATTGAATGGGCTGGGGTGTTGCCGGAATGGCCAATGTTTTCAGTGACATGACCTCTGTGAAGGATGGTTTCATCTGCATGGCTGCTGTCAACATGACGGCAAATGGAAAATACAGAGTGAAAAAATAGGCTATTGAAATCACAATAAGCATTTGTATATAGCATGGATAGTACACTAGTACTATATTACTGTAGTGCCCCGCCTGAAACTAAGGTTCCGGCATGGTTCACCCACCTACTCTACTACAAGAATTACATGGCGTCGATACATACACGTGCATGTCGATATAAAACATGAATCAATATAGCAGAAGCGACATAAAGATAAACATACGACATAAAACAATGTACAAATCATCATAAATAGTACAAGTCCAAAATATTCGACGTCTCAATGATACAAACACAACATGATAAAGCATTGGTTTCAAAAGCTAAGTCCTAGCATACACATCTGTCACGGGTAGTCTGCGTGAGGCTTGTCATAGATAAATCCAATCCCGGGGATCCTGTCCTCTGCTAGTGATTAAAGACAAGTATGAGCGATAAAATAAAATCGCCCAGCAAGTAGTCCTACGAGAGACATCATGTGGATCATGCATGGAGAGACGGGATGATAAAATAATGATAAACATAATAATGAACATTTAACAATTAAAAGTAACATAACATAAACATAATAATCAACAAGCAATACATAAGAATTTAACATCATAACATAAATCCTAAATCTTCTACCTAAGTCCATAAAACATCACATACATGTCCATATTTACATTCTAAGCCGTATCCTAAAAATAAGGTCATAGGCTTATAGAAACAACACTTTTATGCATAAATCCTACCTTAATCAACTTAATGACATCATAAGTTTAAGGATATCTAAAACTAACCTAAGGGTAACATGCACAAAACATGATGCATAAAACATGAGTTTTCATAAAACATAACATGACTTTTCCAAAAACTTGCATAACATGGCATTTTCATAAACATGAAGACATAACGTTTTGATAAATGGCTATAGCACTTTTCATAAGAATAATAGCGCACGACATACCGAATGATTCCCTATATAGTACATGTAAGACATAAAACATAAGTACATATCCTAACGGTGAGGCATTATGACAGAGATCCTGTGTCCTGGACCAGGTGTTACACTCGGTCATAATGAAGATATATGCCCCTAACACTTACCACTTCGGTCCCGATGTGAGGCCGGTGCACCATAACATAACATAAACATGTGTTGTCGGAATCAATCGCCTCGTGTTTATTGTTTGTTACGTGTATGAACTTTTGAAACATGTGAAGCGATAAAAAATAACTTTTCAAACTTTTATTTCATGCATGGTACATTTCAACTAAGGGTAATTTGGTCATTCTATAATTTAACTATCCAACATCCATCACTTATTTACATTCTATAAGTCATAAGTTAAACAATACCACTTTTACCCCCAACGGGTACCCCTCAGTTTCATACCTCAAAACAGCCTCCTTTTATGCAATTTTCATCCAATACCACTTTCTTAATTTATATTTTCCATATACAACTCATATTTTAACACTTAAGTAGTTATACCACTTATTTTCTAATTACTTTGACATGCCACCTAAAATTACATAACTTATATCATAATTTACATCTTAGTACATATTATACATATAAGTATATATATCATGGAAAATAAGTCTTTTAACTCATGAAAAGGCCCTTAGTCCGTATACATAGTTATGTGTAATATACATATATATATATATATATATATTTCAGGTTATTATACACATA
>AP025046.1:13630062-13835953 GCA_036186865.1 Eustoma russellianum | reverse complement strand
AGATCCTGTGTCCTGGACCAGGTGTTACACTCGGTCATAATGAAGATATATGCCCCTAACACTTACCACTTCGGTCCCGATGTGAGGCCGGTGCACCATAACATAACATAAACATGTGTTGTCGGAATCAATCGCCTCGTGTTTATTGTTTGTTACGTGTATGAACTTTTGAAACATGTGAAGCGATAAAAAATAACTTTTCAAACTTTTATTTCATGCATGGTACATTTCAACTAAGGGTAATTTGGTCATTCTATAATTTAACTATCCAACATCCATCACTTATTTACATTCTATAAGTCATAAGTTAAACAATACCACTTTTACCCCCAACGGGTACCCCTCAGTTTCATACCTCAAAACAGCCTCCTTTTATGCAATTTTCATCCAATACCACTTTCTTAATTTATATTTTCCATATACAACTCATATTTTAACACTTAAGTAGTTATACCACTTATTTTCTAATTACTTTGACATGCCACCTAAAATTACATAACTTATATCATAATTTACATCTTAGTACATATTATACATATAAGTATATATATCATGGAAAATAAGTCTTTTAACTCATGAAAAGGCCCTTAGTCCGTATACATAGTTATGTGTAATATACATATATATATATATATATATATTTCAGGTTATTATACACATATGTATAGATAACATGTAATAAAATCATTTAAACCCTAAAAATTATTCTAAGGCTTTGTGTATATGTATTTACGTTCATATATATATTTTTTATAACATCTCACAATTTAGTTACCTCCATTTGAGGCCTTATGGCCAATTACCCACACACACAGATCCACTTAAATCTCACCTTTCTTGCATTTTATACACAAGTTGTGAGTTGAATATATTTATATTACCCATGTTCATATTATTTTCCATCAACATACTTATTTCCAATATTATGTCATAATGAAAACACACAAAACATAAACATGATGGATACCATAAAAAGTGGACCTTATGCGCCATAAACATCATTTACATACACATCTTTGCGTAGAGCTGCTTATCCCGCAGTATACTTAGTACAATTTTTAAGTGCTCAGCGTGTGCTTTCTCATCCGGCGAACACACAAGAATGTCATCGATGAAAACCAATACAAGTTGTCTAGCTGCTCGCAGAACACCATATTCATCACATCCACAAATGCAGCTGGGGCATTTGTCAACTCAAATGACATCACCGGAAACTCGTAATGTCCATATCGAGTGCGAAAAGCTGTCTTAGCAACATCATCGGTTTTGATCTTTAACTGGTGATATCCGGAGTGAAGATCGATCTTACTGAACACTTTGGCACCATATACGCAACAGTTACAGTTTATATTCAAACATATTAGCATTAATGGAGAATTTAAATTACTTACCCTCAACTATTCAAATAAGTCATCTATCCTCGGTAGTGGATACTTATTCTTGATCGTAATCTTATTCACCTCTTTGTAATCGATTCACAGTCTCACGCTGCAATCCTGTTTCTTCACGATCAAGACTGGAGCTCCCCATGGTGATACGCTTGGCTGGATAAATTTCTTCTCATTCAATTCCTGTAATTGCACCTTTAGTTCTTTCATCTCTGTTGGAGCCATCCCATATAGCGCTTTAGAAATAGGGTCTACTCTGAGTACAACGTTTATCTTGAACTCAATCTCCCTATCCGGAGGTAAACCAGGAATGCCATCCGGATATACATCTAAAAACTCTCTGACTACTAGAAAACTGTCGAGTGTAGGCATCTCTGAATCATAGCCGAGGGCATATACAAAAAAACCCTCATCTCCTTTCTTCTGCGCTCAATAAGCCTATGCTGTAAGATATACATCCCGCGATATCTTCTTCAATTTAAAATTGCCCTGATGTACAACCTCTTCTCGGCTCAGGACCTTGATCACCACGTGCTTTTCCCGACAATCGATAATATCATGGTACTTGAATAGCCAATCCATGCGTAGAATAATGTCGAAGTCACCAATATGTACAAACAATAGGGTAGCCTCAAACTTTTGACCTTCCAACTCGATTTCACACTCCTCATAAAGGTGATGTGAAATAAGTTCTCACCAGCTGCTTGAACACGATACAATGTCTCTAACCATGTTGGACAGCTGCTAAGGTTCTTGGCGAACCTCTTAGACACCAAAGAGTGGCTTGCGCCACTATCAAACAGTACATTCATAGGTACATTGTCTACTAATATCACACCTGAGACAATTTATAAATTAAGTAGCAATTCTAAACAGGTATAACAGAATAACACTTTAATTGCACAATTAAGTATACCTATCAACACCTCTGGCGCATCAAGGACTTCTGTATCCGTCATTATATGAACATGGGCATTGGCCCATGGGCGATCCCTCTGCTACACCACATTTTTCTACTGTCCTTTCATTGGCACCCGACAATCCTTCGTCATATGACCCATCCTCCTGCAATTAAAGTATGCACCAGTCTCCAAATGGCATGCACTGATATGCAACTTCTGGTAAGTAGGCAAATGAGAAACCATTGGCTGAGGTACCCCTCTACTACTGCAGCGGTTGAGGGCGCTGAAACTGTGGTCGTGGGGCCTACTTAAACTATGGTGGTCGTTGTGGCTGCTGTGGCGGCTGAGGTCATTGAATCCCCTCTGTACCTTGGTCCACTATCCGGACCAATCACCTCCAACATCTCGTGGCCTCTTGCCCTTCATCTCCGCATCTCTTCTCAGAATATCACACTTAATGCGATAGCATGCATCCAGTAGCTCACCGAAATCCCTGGGATTTGCATTCACGATCCAAGTGCGGATGTGAAAATGTAAACCCCTCTCAAACTTAATCATCTTGAGCTGCTCGTCCCTCATGATAACTGGGACATATCTCCCCAAAGCAACAAATCCGCTACTGTCATGTCAGGCGCCTGCACCAATGACTGAAACAGTCCTATCTTTTATGAAGTGACGGAGGGGTGGGATGTAGAACTTATAGAACTTTATCAGAAATCGTGTAACGGGTTGGGGTAGATGTTGTAGACTTGTACTACACCATTGATCGGCCTCACCAATCAAAAAAGGTTAGACAAGATCAGCTTTCATCTCGTTAGGTACCTGAATCAGATTAAAATTATTTTGTACCTCCTTTAGCCATCTCTCAGCTATATCTGGATCGGATCCACTCTCAAAATTAGGCACTCAAGCCCTCTTTAGCTCTCCATAAAAGAAACAAATGTCATGCTGTGGTGGGGTGGTGGGGGTGGCGGCGGTGGAGGATCGGGATGATTCTAGTGACCGTTATTCCCAACAGCATGTCAAATCTGTACCAATACCTGAAGTACAACCTGATGAAAATCCCTCTGATACTGCTACTGAGGTGGGGGTACGGGATCAGTAAATGGTGGTACTGTCTCCGCTGGTGGAGGTACCGGTGGTAGTGGAGGAGGAGGTAAATGTGCGGTTCTACCACCGCATGATCTCCCTCTGTGGCGTGACGACATCCTACTGAGAACATTAAAATAAATTAAACAGTTCACAAGATAACATATTTAATCACTTTATTTTTCATATTCCATGCATAATATTTTTATTTAGGGTTTCTCAATATTTTTGTTTATTGCATAAATAAAGTAAGATCATTTTATCCGTTAACCCTAACTATTTTAGTTAGCTTAATCTAAGGATGAACTCTCAGTCTACAATCATCACTTAAGTTCTAAAATCACCGCTTAAATTCTAAGTCATTTATTTTTTGTTTCCTTTGTGGATCTAGAGCCTTAGACTCTGATACCACCTGTAGCGGCCGTACGTAACTAAGATTTCGGCACGGTGCATCCGTCATACTCTACTACGAGAAGTACGAGACGTCAATACTACACATGTGCATGTCGACATGAATCGTGAATCGAGATATCGGAAGCAAAATAAAGATAAACATACGACATGCATAATAATACAAATCGTTCAAAGTGCGTACAAATCATAATGTACAATGTCTCAACATAATCTAAGTACATCATGATCCAAACCTAAAATCTCCGATGCATAACTCCAGCCTACATCTAAGCTCACGGATACTCTATTTAGGATACGTCCTCTAGGAGTAGCGGATCAGTATCCCTGTTATCAGCAATGTGATAAGGCAAGTATGAGCGATAAATGTAATCGCCCATCAAGTGATCTGTTTAAATACGTCATGTGGATCAGACATGAGAGACGGGGTGATAAAATAACAATACGTAAATAAAGAAAATAACATTTCACATCTCTAACATTGATAAATGAAGTGCATCACATAAATATAATTAAATACAAGTAACAACTATATCATTATTAGAGTAACCATGATATGCTATAAGTCTCTATAGTAGTTGTGGAAATGCGATATTCTTACGATGCGATGTCATAAACGATGCCATGAAAATTCTATAACGACAAACGATAAAACAAACTGATGTTATAAACTGTCTCTACACAGTAAATTCAACCCGATGTCGTAAATTGTTCATACACAATACGATAAAACATCATGTCATGTCATGTGATGGCTATAGCACTTTACCTTACATGCGAATGATATTGTCGTAGTAACAGAATATCCCCCATAGAGTTACATGCACAAAATGTGAATCCCAATAAGTCCACATGGTGTTACATCATAATGTACATAAACTAACTGTGACTTGTTATGTCGGAGATCCCTTATCCTAGACAAGGTAATATACTCTGCCTGTAAAAAACCATACTATGTGCCAATGATATCAACCCCCTTGGTTTTTGATATCGTGACGGCCTCCAATCATTGATAACATACGATATGCCCGTCATACCTACTACATTGGACTTGGTATTATGATGGACTCCAAAAAATCAAATACATAGGATAAACATGTCATGAGATATCCGACTATACGATATAATTCGATATGTAAGGGTGAACTTTTTGTGAAATGAAAACATGTATGCAATGCCTATATTCAACCTATATCAGCACTCAAATAATCTATATATCATAATATATGAACAACTAACTACCTATGCACTTAACTTATATTTCTATCATGAAAACCCTTTTTCTTTCCTCTATTTCACTCTCGGCCTAACAGCCCCTTTGTCACACCAAAATTGTACTTCAACAATTGATAAAAAGATACATCTTATACATATTCAATGTAGAGCCCCGCTCCCGAGCCCTAGCATCGGAAACAGTGCACCTGCCGTAGCCTACTACGAGGACTACAAAGCGTCGTTCAAACTTCTTTGCACGTCAGAACTGACGTAGAAATTCTTCGCAGAAACGATAATTAAAGAAATAAATATCTTGAATAAATTAAATCCTTCAGAATAAAATCAAGTACAAGGGTTGAGGAAATCAGATAAGTCAAGTATGAAATACTAAAAGCAAACAATAAACCTAGGTGGAGGTCTATATGACTATCCCAAGAACAAGCTCCTGTTCAACAAGATCCCTTCTCGAGCCCAGCTCACTCCTCTCAGCCTCGATAAACATATATATATTCTTAATCCTGCTCACCTGTGGAGGGGAGATGGGGGGTGAGTGATGGGAGTCACTCGTAGGTTATCTGTCTCTCCCAAAAAAGGACTGTCACATACTGAGTCGGGTAAACACATAAAGCACGTAAAGCATTCACAGATAAATAAATAAAGCAAATAAAGCATAAATAAAGGAATATCACATACCCGACCCGATCCGTATCCCAACACGTAGCATTGAAACAACTTAATAACCATGTCATTGATAATCACAACAATAACAAATGCAATGCGCAACTTTATGATGCATGCACTTCTATCTCCGTGTCACATGCAGTTATTTAATATCACACGCTATGCTCTTTCTTTTCCATGATATGCCATGCATGTCCTCGGTCCTATTAGGTGAAGGTAACCATTATTACCAACACCCATCACATGCCTCGTCAGACCACACGTCCCGTAGGACCACACGGCTCATAAGACAAATACAATGCTCGTTCCATGAATGCGTCACACTTGCACACTTCCGTTTGTCCTATGTTGCATGCTCTGTTCTATGTTGCGTATTACCTATATTGCGTAATTACCCTATGTTGCATGGGGTTCATTACTGTATTTTATCTTATACCGTTATTTTATCTTTCTAGACTTTATTTTAGGTTTCTACACTTTATTTTATTTATCCTAGGCTTTAAAGCACTTAAATATTTTATTTAATTATTTTTATTTTCCCATACTATTTTTATTTCTTGTATTTTAATGTAATTAATGGATTTCTAAATTTTTCTTATTATTAAAACATTTTTTTAATATCAATTTAATTAATTAAATATACATAAATTCATTTTTTTTCCTGCGGGGGCACATCACCTATTTTCTTTTTCCTTGGTTATTTTTATTTTATTAATTATATATATATATATATATTTCTTTTAATTTAGTGGATTATCTATTATTTATTAAATAATATTTATTGGTTTATTATATAAAGCAATTACAGACCAGGCCCCCCTTTTTTTTCCTGTTTTCGGGCCTGTGTCCATTCCAGGTGGTCCAGTCCACCTTTACCATTTTGGTCCGCTGGCCTCTGGCCTGCTGGCCCTTTTCACTTTTTTTTTTACTTCCTTGCGATTTTGGCCGAATTGTCATGATCTGTTGCAATAGTTGGCCCGCTCTGGCTGGCCTAGCCCGCTGGTCAAGGCAGGCCAGCGGCCTGTCTTTTTTTCTTTATTATTTTCCTTTATTCCTTTAAATCTTAATTTTCTTTAAAAAAGTCATAACTTCTTCGATTTAACTCCGATTAACCCCAAACCAGTGGCATTTGACTCATTATAACGTGAAGAATAGCTGGACACGTTAGCGCGTGTCCAGCACGCGCCGTCAGGGCCGCGCGTGGGCCCCACGCGCCACCGTTGAAACGTGTGTTTTTTGACGTTCTGAACCCGTCCCAGCCTATTTCCGTGCTATGTGATCTATATCTAAGGCCAAACACGTAATTTCTATACTAAAACATAAAGGATTCGTGATAAACATATAAAAGATAGACATGCAATAATAATCAAATAATTCCCAAAAAAGAATGCGAGGGAATCCAAAGCAATCCGACAGAGGGGAGGGTAACCTACCTCTTGAATACGACTTCACGGATCAAAAAAGATGGAATTTGATGTGGGTGACCAATACTCCTTCCTTTCTTCTCTTTTCTCTTTTCCCCTTTCCCTCTTTCCTTCTCCTCCCTGCAGATCTCTCCATTCTCAGGCGCTATTTTTTTTCTTTTTCCTTGCAACTGACACGTGTGTGTGTGAGTGAGTGAGTGAGTTGGGGGATTTAATTAATTAGGGGGAGGGGCGGTTATGAGGGATTTGGGGAAGTGGGGACGAAAATCATGGGGGAGGGGGTTATGGGTAGTTAATCAGGATTAATTTAATTAATTTTTTTATTCTCTTTTTTTTTAAAAAAATTCATATTTAAATTTTAACCTAATTTAATTAATTAATTTTTTTGTTTTAATAATTTACGGTTACAACATTCAAAGTGGTCAAAAACCCTAATTTTATATTCCTTTACATATGACTTGATATTTCCTAAAAATATACATTACATAATCATATTTTATGTCATACTCTATTTTATGCATATTTATATCTATAACATGTCCAAAACTATTTATTCTATCCCCAATATATATATATCTAAGCCAAATATACTTTTTTATGAAAGACGGGCGGTATCATCCAGGTGTTTTAATAATAATAATAATAATAATAATAATAATAATAATAATAATAATACCCTCACGTGTGGCGGAGGAATACCGCGGTTACAATAGTTTAGCTAAGCTAAGGTTGGAGACTCTCCCAAATTAAACAGAAAAGCAAAGTAAAAATGTACATGATGCGCAAAAAAGAAGCTAACAAGATAATATATTTTGAAAAGAGAAAATAATTACAATGATGTGTATGCAAACTAATAGCTGATCCATTTGTTGAGTCCAACACTATGCGTATGAGTCCAGGATCGTTCCGCTCGGTAAGAACCCTCTCCGTGTATGTCAGCATAAATCGTCGCTGTTGTGTCGCTGTGAGATATATATATATATATATATATATATATATATATATATATATATATATATATATATATATATATATATATTATATAAACAGATATTTTATTATAGAAACCTCACTTTTGGTGGAAGAATACCATATTACAATGGCTAGAGTATGCGAATAAATGATATAAAAATCCAATAATGACATATCTCCAGTCGTATATGATATGCCGCATTAAAACCTTGCCAAGTAAAACCACCCTTGTGGATAAAACCTTGGCGAAGGAAAAAGCGTACATATTTATACGGCTATCATTGATATGGAATGTATAAAAGACGCAGATTGATGATGTTGAGCATCTCTTGGTGTAATTGCCAGATTGCAGTAAGTCGTCCGCCATTTGAGATTGAGGGAGCCAAGATGAGATGTACCTCGTGATAGTGGAAAGAGTATATTATCCAACAGAAGTGAGAAAAGTAATAATCATAAGCAGAAAGGCCAAAAGCATACCCAAGTCGCCTTGACTAAGGAGCCAAGGCGACAGTGGTAAAGTTCCAGCACCACGAAAACAATCATTCTTCGCCATGTGCTGGACATGTGAGTATTGTATGATCAAGCAATGCATTCCTCGAATGAACGATGGCAAAGGAGTGTTGTCACATGATAACCAGCCCAATCCAAGGAAAAGAAAATGATATTTGTTTTCCAATCATATATGATATGCCGCATTAAAACCTTGCCAAGTAAAACCACCCTTGTGGATAAAACCTTGGCAAAGGAAAAAGCGTACATATTTATGTGATTGGAGGGTAAGCATGTAAGTACAGACACTGAATTAAATGACATCCAAAAGTATTCGATGTGGTGGACGAAGATGCACTTGTGCAGTAGAGAGAGCAGCATGAAGCAGCATATGAAGATGGCTTCGTTAGGAGGCATGAATGGGCAGCAGCTATGATGTTGTGTAGAACCAAGCAACGAAGCTAAGCAAATCCGTATAATTGATAGTCCTCGACAGAAAACAGGTAGAGATGAATTAGTCTCCATAGATAGAAAAAAGAGTAGATAGAACGTTATGTAATTCCAAAAGCATACCAATGTTGCACGTAGTCCATAGACTACAGGCAACCAAATAAATTGAATGCATGGTATGTGATAATGATGGCAGGGTAGAAGGCATACCAGCGTAATCATACAACAAAACTGGCCATATATGTTATGTTCTGAGTGCATGTATGACACAATCTGTGTGATAGAATCCACGAGCCAAATGTGGCAGTTGACTCGCCGATGTGAAAAGACGAGTAATTGGGTGCATACGAGCATGTTGGCACAAATAGTGTGCTACCTTGTTAATCTCTCGAGGGATGTGATGTAGCGTACTTCCAGTGAGGGTCAAAAGTTGAGTGAGTTGGGCGTATTCTGGCAATTCCTGAAGACTGATGTTAGCAAACTGTGTTAGTTGCTTGCATTCTGTCTCAATAATGAGATGTCGATGAAGCAGTCCAAAGAACAATGAACTGTAGATAACAGCTTGCATCTCTGCTTGTAGTGGTGATAATATAGGCAGTCGAAAAGAAATGGCAGCTATTATCCGGCCGTGGGAGTCTCGCAGAATTGAACCTGCGGAAGCATGTGTTTGACCAGCAGAAGCATCCACGTTAAGTTTTAATTTGCCAGGTGGTGGGAGTTCCCACTTCAACGGGAGGATATGCTTTGGGCGAAGGCGAGGGGAGAAGCCAGCTCAATGAGAGATGGCACGTATTGAGCCAATAAAGTGCCAGAAAGAGATGTGGCCCAATCAAAGCCTGTATGTCTAGCAAAATGAAAAATTCTTGTCACTGGCAAATCTGCGTCACCGTAGAAGTGATTCGTATAGGTTCTCCAAATAGCCCATCAGAGCATTATGGGACCAATTACTCGGAAGTTCCCTTTTAGAGATTTGATAGAAGAAGATATCCACCATTGGAGCAAGTACTGGCGAATGTTTGCAACTTGAGGTAGCAGACCATCGAGTACAAAGGAAAGTTTCAACCAAGCCGGCTTGACGTGAGAGCAAAGAAGAAACACATGAACAAGAGTTGTGGAAGCACGTCGACATAAAGGACATATTGTAGGACAGCTACAAGAAAAATGTTTTAGGTTGTCCTCCATTGGTAATGTTGAATGTAGTAGCCTCCATATAAACATCCTAACAGTTGTAGGAACACCCCGCCACCAGATAAACTTGTGGGAGAACAGCTGAGCACGATGTGGGCGGATATCCTCATATGCTTGTTGCAGCAAGAATTGACCTGAAGAGCTTGAGCGCCATACTGGATTGGGGTAATTTGATGTGAGCTGCAGACATAGAGAATGTATAGAGCATATTCTTTTCCAGCTAGGAGAATCATAAATACGTGGTGTGTAATCCATCCGAGGTCCGTAACATGTACGCATATATGTCGTCCATAAGGATATGTGGGTATGGTAAGACCACCATAGCTTGCAGTCGTAAGCGCGCTGTATAGATAAGAGATTACGAATTCCCCATCCACCCTCCATTTCCGGATAGCATAGGTTATCTAATGAAGTCCAGTGGTGCTTATCGCCCCATAGAAACAATGATATTTTCCTATTAAGGGCGTGAATAACACTCTTAGGGAGGCGAGATGCTGCTAATAGGTGAAGTGGAATAGCCATTGAGACCGATTTTAGCAACGTGAGTCGACTTCCTGGTGACAATAAGCGACTAGCCCAGCCCATTAGCTTTGCGTCAAAGTGCTGCAAAAGAGATGTGCAGTAAGAAGTTCTATTGATCCCACGATAGAGGTAAGATCCCAAGTATTTAATGGGCAGCGTAGATGGTTGCATAGCCAAGACATGAGCAACATTTTGCTGTTGGCTAGATGTCATATAAAACTCATAACAAACTGACTTTTGGAATAGTTAACCAATTGTCCAGAGGCCTGCTGATAATCTTGTAAGAAAGACTGGAAATTTGTCAAATTTTGTGTACACGCATTTAGAAAGATCAACAAATCATCTGCATAGGCTAGGTGTGATATTGGTGCAACACGGCCCATTGCAAATCCTCGAATATTTTGAGACGCATATAATCTATTTAAAACACGACTGAAACCTTCAGAACAGAGGATAAATAAAAGTGGAGATAACAGATCACCTTGTTTGACGCCACGTGAGGGTGAGAAAAAACCATAAGTTGCCCCATTTACTGCTATAGAGAGCTTGGAAAGACTCATGTTGTTCAGGATTATGCGTATGAAACGAGGAGCAAATCCAAATTTGAGCATTATAGCCTCTAAGTATGACCAATTGACACGATCAAAGGCTTTGACCATGTCGAGCTTGATCATTATATTACCGGCATGGACCTTCCGATCAAGTAAATGTGTCATCTCGTTTGCCATGATGACATGCTCGCTAATGTCATGTCCTTTTAAGAAACCAATTTGTTCCTGTGATATGATGTTGGGAAGCAAAGTATTCATTCGCGTAGCTATGATTCGTGTGGTTACTTTGCTAATAAAATTGGAAAGACAAATAGGCCAGAAATCCGCATAGGTGATTGGCCGCGTCTTTTTTGGAATCAATGTTATAAGAGATGCTATCATAGCCTGTGGAGGAGGAGCACCAAGGAAAAATTCTTAGACTGCAAGGATGACATCAAGATGAATAATATCCCAGCATGTTCGATAAAACTATCCATTGTAACCGTCTGGGCCTGCAACACTGGTCGGACTTAAACTCCATACTGCTACTTTAATTTCTGCTGCTTCTGGAATAGCCATCAGCATATCATTATTATCTTGCGTGATAATCGAAGGGATGTGTCGAAGAAAATCAGCAACTCCTGTTACGGGTTCATGTGCAAAAAGATGCTTATAAAACGAAACCGCAGCATCTCCTAGCGATGCATTATCCTGCAATAATTCATTGGAAGAATTTTTGAGCTCCCCAATATGTTGTCGTCGATGCCTATCTTTAACAATTGCATGAAAGTAGGCTGCATTTGCCTCCCCTTCAGATATCCATTTAATTCTTGATTTTTGAGCCCATTAAGATGTTTGTGCTTTTGTTGTCTATATTAGTTGAGCCTGTGCTAAGGAAAGAGTGGAACGATTTGCAGGCATGGGATCAGCATCAAATTGTTTCTCAAGTCTTTGTAATTCGCTTCTGACATTGCCACATTGTTGAAGATATTACCATATATATTTCGATTCCAACTGAGAAGGTCCTTCTTAAGCTTATTTAACTTTAAATATAATCCATGCATGCCACCAGACATAGGATATTGATTCCAATGTTCTTCTACAAAAGCCAAGAAATCTGGGTGTAATGCCCATGCATTGATGTAGCGAAAAGGAGTGTGATGTATTTTGTTTAATGTTGTACATTTAAGAAATAGCGGGGAATGATCCGATGTGGCCCGTGATAAATGTTGAACAATCATATTAGAGAATAAGTTAGAGAATGCAACAGTGCACAAATACCTATCCAGTCATCGCATAATTCTGCCTTGTCCAGTGCCTCGTGCCCAAGTATATGGAGAACCTCTAAATGGAATATCTTGTAATCCACAAACATCTACACACTGTTTAAAATCTTCCAAAAGACGGAGAGGAGGAGAGGAGCGACCTTTATGTTCATCAAGGGAAAGAAAGGTGTTGAAATCACCACTTAGTATCCATGGCACTGTATTATTCCGAGAAAACTGGATCAGAGACTCCCATAAATGCCTACGTTCTGAAATAGTATGTTTGCCATATACTACCGACCATGAAAATGTCTATTGCGTTGGAATGTAAACAATGATAGATGTGAAGTTTGTGGCCCATGCTGCACATCAATAAAACGCAATAGGGAAGCAGCCCAGAATATCTAAATATTACCTTGGCATGTTTCTAAAGCATTGGAAAAACCTAGCTTTAGTCGATAAGAAGTAAGTTTTGAAGGGCGTTGTTTTGGCTCAATGATTATCAGAATGTCTAACTGTGACTGACGTAACAAAGTTATTAGTCGTTGTAAGGATGTTCTAATACCTCCTACATTCCATGTTAGAGCATTCATGATTGTTTGTGAAGCATTGGAACTCATACGTGATGCACTTCGAGTAGTAACTCTGGAAGGAGGTCTCGGTGGTAATTCATGCTTAAGCCGCCGTCTGCGTCTTGGTGCCACTGGAATAAATCCATCAACATCTGGTGATGTACCACCAAAGCATTGTCTAGTGGAAAGACACCTATTAATTTCCTCTAATGCTTTTGTCATTTGTCGTTGAAATTGGGTACGTGATTCCGTATCAATGTGAACAGCATGGGATATGTGATCAATATCCAAGTCTGATACTTGAAGACATCTGGCTCATCTAGAATACCCTGAGCGGAACCGTCTGGCTCTTCAAACAACCTTTGGAGCGAAAAACCATCTATTCCAGTGGTTATATCAAGGGTTGCTTCGTCTGTGGCTGTATGATCCGTGGGCTCGAGACATCTATCCCTCCTAGTAATGCCACTGTTGTGTTTTCCTGTGCTGTAGCAGATTGTGGTTGAACCGCATGTCTTGGGGGCGGAAGATCTTCTTGAAACGTATGTGACTCAATTTCTGTTTGTTTCTGGAGCAAAGTGATGGGGGATGTATCCAAGGTGGGAGCTTTTTGACCTTTCTTAGGGGTCTAGCGGCCAGTTGATTTTTGTGGTTTGGCTGGTCGTTCTTGATCAGCCTTCCCACATACTGCAGTTGCGTGACCTAATCGGCGGCAATCATTGTAAAAGGAGGGGAGATCCTCACATATTATCTGCTGCTGGATAATTTTCTGTTTACCCTGTAAAAATAGTTTCTTGGGTAGATCTTTGGATATATCTGCTTCTACACAGACCCGTGCGACTGAAGGACGAAGGCCATCGGCGGTGGCTACATCAAGCTTTATGGGATGGCCTACAATACGTGCTATTTTAAAAAGTGTAGCCTTTTGCTGAAAATGTATCGGCAAGCATGGCAAAGCAATCCATATTGGTACGATCGAAGCATCTGCGGAGGGATCAAAATCGATGGTCCTTTTTGTAACGCACATTGTGCAGCCTGCGATTGTCCATGATCTTCGGTAAAAGCAACGAACGTAATTTGGCTCATGAAGGAAATTCAGCAATACGTGGGATTGATCCAAAAGAGTAATCTTTACGTTGGATTTGAATCCAATTCGATCGAATACATCGCGAATGATCTTCAATGGAGGCCGGCAAAACCAAAAAGTACCAACTAGAGTGAATCGGTAAGGTGCAGCGAGAGAGTATATTTCTTCGTCTATAAAAGCAATCAAAGGGTGACCGTTGTGCTTGGAGATGATCTTTGGTGAGATGATCGTTACAGGGGAAGGAGAATCAGCGACCACCGCTGCAAATGAGCGTGGTCGATCATCGGTGGGAGGGTTTCCTGGAGAAGACGACGCCATTTTCCCCAATTTATATGTCTATATATATATATATATATTTTAAAAACCAATATTTCGTTAGATAGCCTCGCTTATGGCAGAGGAATACCATAGTACAAAGAAGTCATCGAAAGAAAATTAATGAAATAGTGAGCTAATGACTGCCAACCTCCAATCATGTATGATATGCCGCATTAAAACCTTGACAAGTAAAACCACCCTTGTGGATAAAACCTTGGTGAAGGAAAAAGCATACATATTTATACAATTTGAGTGTTGGACCAATACATAGTAATGCCAAAATCTGTGTGACCACGCAGCTCCCAAAACCGTAATGCTCAGTTGGTAATCTTCGAGACATAGGCACGTCGGTGACAGATAGAAGAACACATGCCATCGTACCTCAAAACAAAGTAGGAGTGAGAACAACATTAGCGCAAGAACAATATGAGGTAATGCAAATAAACGGAGAAAGCACATGCCCATGCTGCCTTGATTCAAAGAGAACCAAGGCGACATCCTCAATAGAAGGCATTCCCTGAGCTTAAACTTAGCATTCGAAACCAGGCATGTCGAAGATCCCCCCAAGTGCCGAGTTAGGACATAAATCATTTGAAGCACAAGCGCCAATAGCCTGGGAATATCCAGCAAAGAAATAATGTATAAGTAGAAGTTGAAATGCCTAGCATAAGAAAGCAAAGAGATATTAAGGCATGGAAAAAAATGCACCGACGTTGCCTGCGCCAGATGGAGACACAAGAAACTTAAAGTAAGGATCGGCAACACAATGTGTGACATGATCAACGTCGCAAAGTGGGCAGTTGTATATCTAATAGTATTGAGCCACGAACCTCACAGGGGAGGTCGTGGAGCAAATTATAATGCTAAAGGCCGACGCTCTATAGCCATGATGCGCTAATCGATGAGCTGCAGTATTAGCTTCTCTTGGACAATACTGAATAGTAGATTGATTTAGTGATAGAAACATGGCCGCACGATTAAGATCTGCCGCCAGCAAGCCTGTGGTTGACCGAGGGTTCGTTAACATGGAGAGAATAGATTGGCAATCCGTCTCAATAATAATGTTGGTATATTCCCGCGTATAATGAACCAGTGCTAATGTTAATGTCAACAATTCTGTCCACAGCAAACTAACCATAGGCAATGAAAAACTTACTGCCGAAATCATCTGACCCCGATCCGCAAGCAAAATGGCTCCTCCGGCTGCTTGGGATCTTCTCACCGTTGCATCAACATTTAACTTTAGCTTTCCAGATGGGGGCAACTCCCAAAGAACTATATGCATGCACTTTGTTCTCAAGGGTGGGGAAAAGTGAAGGTCCACTAAATGAGGAATATTCGTTATGAACTTTTTACCATTCATTACTGCACACCATGTATAGATTGTCATGCGTACCTTTCCAAACAGTCGCGCATAAGCAAAGGTTTCTGAACCAAACCGTATTGCCGCATACTCCACCCAAATAACCCACACAACAATCTATAGCACTATTTCTCTTAGTTGACCCGTCATAGAAGTTTGATTGGAGATGCGCCACCTTCTTTAGAGATGTGCCTTAATTGTTTGACTGCTGGGCATGTGACCTGAAAAGATAACTGATATTTCCATCCATAATGGCCAGATCTTTGGGCATTGGAGAAAGATATGATCTTGAACATCCCAGTTTAGTCCACAGAATGCACATTGCGAGGGAAATACCATAAGCCAAGCCTGTAATTGATCCACCATGGGTAAGGAGCGAGTCCATATCTGCCATAAGAAAAGTCTCATTTCTGGATGTTAATTCTTCCACCAAACATAGCAAAATTCATGCCTCGGAGTAGCTGCTGCCATAACTACTGTATATGCCGATTAAATAGAGAATTGCCCATTAGCATCCGGTCTCCATTGAATGACATTCCTTGATTGCTCAATCATTGTTTCCATAAATGCATTGATGCTACATAGTCGTTTCCACGATAGGGAATCATAAATATTAGAGTACATGGAATGATGATTACCATATCTGTGTTAGGTAAATTCAGCCCATAATGTATCTGAATGAAAATACTTTCACCATAGTTGACAATTATAACCTTTCTGAACACCCAATAGATTTCGAACACCCAGACCACCATCCTCCGTTGATCTGCATATAGAAGACCACGATTGCCAATGATACCTGCCTTTCCAGAGAAATGCTGCCATTTTACGATGTAAGACATCGATAACACTTTTCGGTAAGCATGAGTTTGCAATGATATGTATTGCCATCGAACTCAAGACATGTTTCAACAATACCAATCGTCCAGCCATTGACAGCAACTTATTGGACCAACATGTAAATTTAGTCTCAAAATCAGTAATGAGAGAAGTACAATACCTTGATTGGTTGATGCCCTTATGTAAAAACGAAACAAGGTACTTGATAAGTAGGGATGCCAACCTCATTCCCAACACAGACGATGCTGCACTACCCGAGACCCCCATACCCACCACAACTTGGCTTTTATGATAATTAACCAACTGTCCTGACACATTCTGGTATGTTGTCAAAAAAGCCCGAAATCTTTGTAGGTTCCGCTTAGCACCATTTAAGAAGATCAACAAATCATCCACAATACCTAAATGTGAAACGCATGGTACTCTGCCCACAGTAAATTCTTTTATGGTGCATGTCGACATTAATGCATTGAATCCATGAGAGGATCCCTCTGATGAAATGATAAACAATAATGGTGATAACGGATCTCCCTGTTTTACACCACGACCCACATAGAAAGAACTTGATTGTTTGCCGTTAATAAGAATCGAGCATCGTGTAGATAGCAGGTTATTAAGCATGATACGGACCAATCTTGAACTAAATCCCATGCACTGCAGTAGTAAATCAAGATAACTCGAACTTACCCGATCAAAAGTTTTAGCCATATCCAGTTTAATCATCATTTGGCCCCCTCGCGTGCATTTATCTATGACATGTACCATCTCTTGAGCTAGCAAGATTTGCTCCGTGATACCTCACCCTTATATAAAACCTGCTTGCTCTGGCGAGATAATCTTTGGCAATAAGCAACCCAAACAAGAAAAAATCAACCGTGTTATAACTTTGGAGATAAAATTCGTCAAACAGATAGGCCTGAAGTCCGCAAAAGTTTGAAGATTAGGAACCTTTGGAATTTAGACAATTGTAGCGTCTACCACTTGTTTCGGGACCTCTACTCCTAAATAAAACTCCTTCACTCCCTTAAGAACATCAGAATGTATGACGTGCCAGAATTGTCTATAAAAGGATCTTGGAAAACCATCTGGTCCAGCTGCGCTAGTTGGGCTAAGATCCCACACTGCCTGCTTAACCTCCTGCAGCGATGGAATTTCCTGCAACATGGCATTATCCTCCGCTGTCAGTAGCACTAGAATGTGCCACAGGATATCATCACAATCAGTCACCGATTCTGCCGCAAAAAGGTCTGAGAAATAACATACTGCCTCTACTTCGATGTCTGGACTGAGCAAACATTCACTACCATACGGACGCAGGATACGACAGATTGCCTATTTTCTTCGTTTTTTTCCTTCACTGTATTATGATAAAACGAGGTGTTTGAATCTCCTTCCTTAAACCATTTGACATTGGCCTTTTGTTTCCAATAAAGAAACGCTTGCTTCTGTGTAAGTTGTAGATGAGCTACACTTTGATTGTATTGCGTGCGGGCTATTTCAGTAGGATCAGAATCAAATGCCTTCTCACAAATGAGCGCTTGTGCCTCAGCCTGAGCTACCGCATCAAAAACATTACCAAAAACCTCGGCATTCCACCGTTTTAACTCCTTCTGTAGACAACGCAGCTTATCAAAGAAACCCCACATACCACCCACCGTTGGAAATGAATCCCAATGATGTTTAACAAAGGCATCAAAGTCTTGGTGCGTAGACCAAACATCAAGGTATCGAAATGCAGCAGGACCACGGGGGCTGTGTGAATTACATGTCAAAAATAAGGGGGCGTGATCAGAGATTGCCCTCATAAGATGCTGAAGCTGCATAACTACAAACTTATCCTAAAAATCTGGAAAACATAGAAATCTATCAAGGTGACGCCAAACATGACGTAAACCATGGCCATCACACTAAGTATATAATGATCCTTGAAATGCTATTTCTTGTAACCCACGTGTTTGTATACAGTCATTAAAATTTTGCAACGATTGTTGTAGGGGATGATCTTCCCTGATGTTCCTCTAACGTATGAAATGTATTGAAGTCACCAGCCACCAACCATGGAGAATTCAACGAAGCATGAAATAGTTTCAAATCAGCCCACAATGGTCACCTAGCAGATATAGAATGCAGCCCATAAATCACAGTGAGCCAAAACTGCTCACCCGATGCCAGCCATTTATATTTCATGGAATGATTCTGCTAGCCGGATCTCTCATCTTCCATTGACAAAATGTAGTCCTTCCAAAAAAAACCATATATGATCATTACATACAGACAATGATTTCGAGAAACCCAATTGCAACTGATATGATAACAACAACGAGGAGCGTACTTTTGGTTCTATAATGACTAAAATATACAAATTATATCTTTGGACACGAGAAAGTAAACGATTGACTGAGGTTTTTATACCTCTAATGTTCCATATAATTATCTTCATTAAGAGAGAACATCAAAAGAGTTAGAGAAGTGTGCAGTCCGTAACCTGGTAAGACAAGACGAAGTGGGGACTGCCTGTTGTAAACGACGCAGTAGACGAGGACCAGCACTGGGCTGGGGATCCACAGATTCTTCAGGTACAGCCTCTTGGCGACTGGTATCTAGGTATGTCACTTCAAAGAGGTTAGCCATACCCGTATAAAAGTCATTATCCTGCTCATCCAGACGATTGACATCCAAAGGAAGAACCAATTCACTATCCGAATGAAAAGAGGCAGCAGCTCGCACTATGAGATCCCCCACCATACAATCACCAACTCTTTGCAAATGGGAAACCTCCTGGAAATCTTGTATTACTGCTACTACTCCCAGATCCGGAGAAGGAGGATGTACATGACTTGGTGAAGCGGTCATTATTTGAGTCGTATACTGCTGGTTGCCTGCTTCAGGATGTGGCTCGTGTGCTATATTTTCTGGAGGTGTTTTCTTAGGTGTCCAACGTTGGTTCTTCCTTTTTGTTATCTGCTTCTTCTCTTTATCCTCCAATATGTTGCGTCTAGTAAGCAGTTCATGGCTAGAAGGTGGTTTGCCACAATCGGCTGACAAATGCCCCAATCTGTAGCAGTCAGTGTAGTATGACAGCAAGTCTTCATGCTCAAAACTTTGCATGATAATTCTGGTCGGAGCCTATATGTGAACTCTTTATGGAAACTCTTTTGAAACGTCCAGTTCAACGCAGATTCGTGCCACTGAGGGCCGATTAGCAGCTGTAGTAGCCGCATCGAGTTTCAGAGGTGTACCAAGCATTTGATCGATTTGAAAAAAGGCATCTTTACGATGAAAATAAATCGGAAGGGGCCAGGAAAAGATACCCAAATCGGAACAATTGGAACTTCAATGGAAGGATCATAATCCGGTGCCCACTTGGTGATGCGCATATGCTTTCCAGATATCATCCAACTACGAGCGAAAAACAGCGAAAATAATCTTGCTCTTGATCAAAATGGACAAGAACATGAGTTGCATCTAGTAATCCAACCTTTACCGCTCCTGCAAAACCAATGCGATCAATGGCTGATCAGACTGTGGCAAGTGGCGGACGTCCATACCAAAATGTTCCCACCAATGTAAATCGATATGGAGTCGCTAATGATTGTATCTCCTCCACCGTAAAAGTTATCATTGGGCCGCCCTTGTATTTTTTGATGGGCTTCGGTGCCATTACAGAAGGAGATGGCATAAACAACAACACAAATGTACGCGGCGGCACCAAAGTCGAGTCTGGCGACTGAGTAGGGTTCGACGTGTTAGCGGGTAACATGGCTGCGTAATTGTGATGAAAAGAATCAGAGCAATGAGAGGGATGATCGAAAAATAGGAGGGAAGGATAGCAAGGAAGGAAGCACCGGCGAGCAGCAGTCGGCTACGGCAATGCCGCCAGGCCCTGCAGAGCGCTCCAGAGAGAGGGCATTATATATATATATATATATATATATATATATATATATATTAATGAAAGACGGGCGGCATCGTCCTGGTGTTTTATTAATAATTTGACCTTCACTTGTGGCGGAGGAATACCGTGGTTACAATGGATTCTTAGCTAAGGTGGGAGACTCTCCCAAATTAAACAGAAAAGCATAGAAATAATGTAAAACTACGCAAAAGAGAATCTAATAAAATGACAGTTTTTGAGAATACAAAATAATTACAATAATGTGCATACACGCTAAGGACTAATCTATGTGATGTGGCCAGCATGATGCTTCCTTGCCGTGGTTGTGTATACATCTCTGTGTACTTGAATATGAGTCTTTGATGTCTTGTATCTCGCCAATGTCGATGGTACTCCCATGTAAAGCTCAAGAACCAATGAGTAGACAAAATAATATGTGAAAAGAGCATTGACATTGTGTTGCAAGTTGTATACATACCGGCGTTGCCTGCATTCCTCCAAAATACAGGCAACCAAAAATGTATGTCTAGTGAATGTGTATGTTGCAATTTGCTACCCATAGTTGCAGTATTGTCCTCATCAAAGACACAAAAAAAATAATCGTGAGATATACATAGTATGTGTAGAAGAATAGAAGTGATATAATAGGTCATCAGAATGAAAGCATACCCACGTTGCATATGCCATAAGCAGACATAGGCAACCATTTGCATAGCATGCCAACTCATTGGGAGACATAATGGTCAAAATCTAAAGTTGGGTACCAAATTGTCCAACATGATAGATACTCTAACCTCACATGGCAGAGACGCCAAAGTGGAATAGAGTGTCACTCCTGGATATCGTTACCCATGTGTCGCTAGAGTATGAGCTGCAGTATTTGCTTCACGAAAGCAATGCTGAATTATAGCGTCATTCAGTCTCAAGAATGTAATGGTGCGATGTAAATCAGCAGCGTATGCTCATGTAAATCTTGCTGGAGAGGAAATATGCTTAAGTAGCATTTTACAATCCCTTTCTATAACCAAGCGATCATAATCTCTAGTATAGTATATAGTTGCAAATTGCAATGCCATGAGTTCTGCTCGTAGGGGCGCTACCACTGGCAAGCAAAAACAGATAGCCAAAACTATAGTGCCTTGATGATCACGTAAAACCACTCCTCCCGCCGCTGCAGTATTGGACACTGCGGCATCTATATTTAGCTTTAATTTGCCTGTGGGCGGATTCTCCCAACGTATAATCCTAGGCAATCTCCTTGGAATTTTTGGGGGAAAATGTCGCAATACTAAATGAGGCATTTACATGGAAAACTTCCGCCCTTGAGTGGCATCACACCAAGTGTACACATGTTCTCGAACTCCTTCAAATAAACGGTGGTAAGGAAAGGTGTCTTCACCAAACCTTATATGCGCATATTCCTTCCAAATGACCCAGACCACAAAAGATGGCACTACAACTCTCAACTGACCTAACATTGTATGTGTAGATGACGCATGCCACCATTGCATCAAGTACATTCCGAGCCTATCCAAAGATGGCATGGGACCAGAAAAGATTATTGAAATTTCCTGCCACAGCAGACTAATGACTCGGCAGTGTAAAAATATATGATCTAACTGTTCAGAATCCTGCCTGCAAAAGACACATTGAGAAGGAAATATTGTCTGCCAACTACGCAGATTATCCGCAATTGGCAAGGATCTTCTCCATAATCTCCATAAAAATATGCGTCCCCCCAGGGGCAATGTTTTCCACCAAATGTGCGTCGGATACCATATAAACTGCTTTAAGAGAGAACTTACCTGTATTATCTGCAGTCCATAAGTAACCATCTTGAGATTCTTGCACGTGCTGAGTTATAAATGAATCAATCCGACAGATACGTTTCCACGTAGAGGAGTCATAGATATGAACATATAAGGATAATCGTCGGCCATATTTGGCATGGCTAAATTCAGCCCATAAAGTGGAAGAGTGATGATAATTCCACCATAAGCGACAATCGTACGCTTGCTGTAAAATAGATAAGTGTCGGATGTCGAGTCCTCCAAACTCTTTCTGCCGGCATGTGGTATCCCAAGATTGCCAACGGTCCACCATGCCATAAGAAATGACATTTTCCTGGAAAGAGAGCTTAGAACACTCTTTGGTAACCTGGAGCTTGCCATAATATGCAAAAGCATAGAACTTAAAACTTGTTTCAACAAGACCATTCGGCCAGCCATGGAGAGAAGTTTCAAAGACCAAGAGTTAAGGACAACATCTAAGTGTTGGATTAATTAAGTACAATAAGCCGCCCGATTTATCCCTTTATATAAATAAGATCCCAAATATTTTATTGGAAATGTCGCAAGTCACATACCTAGAGTTTGTGAAACTCTAGCACCCGAAACTCCTTCACCAACCACTACCTGACTCTTATGCAAATTCACCAATTGTCTAGAAGCATCCTGATAAGATTCCAAGAAACAAAGAAAATGCTGCATGTTTTGAAGACTCCCATTCAGAAAAATCACCTAATCATCTGCAAATCCCAAGTGAGAAATTCTTGGTACACGTCCCGCTTGGAAACCGCGTAATTTGCCACTGCTCATAAGGGCATTGAGCCCTCTAGAGAATCCTTCTGATGCAAGGATGAATAAAAGAGGAGAAAGTGGATCTCTCTGCTTGACTCCGTGTGTGATTGGGAAAAAACCAGCTGGTTTTCCGTTGATTAAGATTGAACATTGTGTGGACGACAAATTGTTGATTAGCATTCGTACCAACCGAGGATGAAATCCCATCCGCTCCAACAACAGACGCAAGTATGACCAACTAACCCTGTCAAATGCTTTTGCCATATCTAACTTAATAATTATTTGTCCTCCTCGAGATGGCCTATCTAAAATATGTACCATTTCTTGTGCCAAGAGAATTTGTTCCGTAATATCTCGCCCTTTCATGAATCCAGCCTGCTCAGAAAATATCAATTTTTGCAGCAAAGATGATAAACGTGTGGCCAATAAGCGAGTGATTATCTTAGCCGTAAAGTTAGTCAAACATATGGGACGACACTTAGAAAAAGAATTAGGATTGGCCACCTTTGGGATCAATGTAATGAGCGCTGCAGCAAATTTAGATGGCGGACGAATCCCAAGGAAGAATTCTTACACCGTTTTATGAACATCAGCAGAGATTAACTTCCAAAAATGTCTGTAAAAAGACCCAGAAAAACCATCTGGTCTGGCGGCACTTGTCGGGCTCAAACCCCAAACTGCTTGTATAACCTCCTCCAACGATGGCATGGGTAGGAGATCCCTATTTTCTTCGAATGAAACCAGCTACGGAATATACGGTAAAATTTCTTCATAATTATGTGTCTGTTCTTCACTGAACAAGTGTTGAAAATATCTAATTGCTTCGTCTTAATATCCTGTTGGTTTTCCAGCTCCACTCCGTCATCAAGTGTAATCCGTCGGATACACTGTCGACGCCGATGCTCTTTGACCTTTTGATGAGAAAATCTTGTGATAGCATCTCCTTCATTCATCCACTTTACATTTGCTTTTTGCTTCCAATATAACAAAGCCCTCTTCTTTTCCAGCCGTAGGTACGCCATAGACAAATGATATGCGGTTCTCGTATCATCCGAAGGAGACGCATCATATAATCGTTCACACTGCATGACTTCCTCCTCAGCCGAAACAACAGCATCAAAAATATTCCCGAAAACATCTTTGTTCCAACGAGTTAGACATCTCTTTAATTGCTATAGCTTAGAATAAAAATCCCACATGCCTCCAACTGTGGGAAATGATTGCCAGTGATGAGTCACATACTTATCAACATCTGGATGTGTAACCCAAGCTTCCAAATAACAAAATGCTAATGATGATCGATGTGACTCAGACGAGCATTGCAGAAATATAGGAGAATGATCTGAGGTTGCTCGATTCAAGTGATGATACTGAACCGTCTAAAATAAATCAAAGAAACTTGATGAACATAAATATCGGTCCAACCTATGACTAACACGGCCCAGACCCCTGCCATCACTGTAGGATCTGCAAGGCACCACTAGAAAGGGGGGGGGTTGAATAGTGGGTGCGGAAAATTTGGTTTTTAAAAGTGTTTTGAACAAAAAACCCAACTTCTGAAAACAATTTCTGTTTTCAGGACCAGTTTTAAAACGTTTTGAAAACTAGGTTTCAGGTCTTCAAAAATTCTGAAATTTGGAAAGAACTTAGACTCAGATGTTATGAGTGTCTCCTAAAAATTTCAGATTAAAATTCAACCTCTAACCCCTTGAAAATTCGTTGGTGGTCAGATTGTGCAAATCTGCCAGAAACGATACACTGATTTGAAAAATTAATTCCTATTTGTGCACAACTCCAAATGATCTGAAAATTTAACCACTAACCCCTTATATGTTATATTTAAATGGGTTGAAACAGTTTTGAAAAATTCTTTTGGGAAGTTAGTTAAATACGATCAAAGTCTCAACCTTTGCAAGCCTGAAAATCAGACTGCACTAGTCTCAGAACTTTGGACGTTTGAATGACTTATACTTGTCCAAAAGGGTTGAAACTTGCGCCAAAAGAACCCTAGAACGTGTGGTTATATTTTCTGAAAGTTTCGTGATTTTTGAAATTCGTTTACTATTTTTACGAACGTGATTAAAAACAGTAAACAGTTCTGAAACAGAAAATCAGTGCTGAAAGTAAATGACACCAAGAATTTTATACTGGTTCGGTTATCAACAACCTACTCCAGTCTTCAAGGAACACCTTCCTTGGTTCACACTAATCACACAACTCAAAAACACCTTACCACGGGGTTGATGGAGTTACACACCAACTCCAACCCTTTACAAACCTTGTACGTGAATACAATTGTCACGAACACCACCACCTCGCAAGAATGAAGATTGATCACACCTTGATCAATCTTTTACAAAGATGTATGAATGGTGGTTTATCTCAAGCCTATTCAAGATTGAAAGAATATGAATACAATAGGCTTTACAAGAAAAGAGAAAGAAAGAAGATGTAGGAGAAGAAGAACTAGGCTTTTGATCACTTTGATTTTGCAATGCCTGGCCTTGTTTTGTTTGCTCTCTTCTTTTCCTTTTTAATGGTTGCAGCCGTCCCCTAGGTGTGTCTCCCCCTCTTGAAAATTATCTTTTAAGTCCTTGAGAGAGTGTAAGACATCATTGTGACAATGCTTTGCTTACTTGGCATCTTCCTATTGGATCATCATTTAGTCTTCGCTTACTTGGCACCTCCTTATTGGCTCAATGTTGTCAACATGATGACATGGAAAAAATCTGAGATTAACACTTTAAACATGTGCCAAAAATCAAACATGAAATCATACCATAAGTCAAATATTTCATCATAAATTGCAAGACAAGAAATCTCTCCTTTTTCAAAGCAAAAAATCGGTCATTATCACCTTGCCATGCTGAATTTTTCAGCATGTGCATTATGAAATAAAATTCAGATTATTTACCATCTTTCTTTGAATTTTTATCATAAAAATGAATCAACCATATATGGTAAGTCTTGCTATCAATTGATGAATGAACTTGGACACAAAATGGGTGAAGAATTCGGCCACCATAACCTTCACACATGCTGAAAAATTTCAGCATGTGTGATATGTAGAATATCACACTTAATTACCTTACATAATATTCAAATCATTTGCATAACATCTTCAATTAATCCTCTAATAAAAATTGACAAAATATGTTACCTTAATCATGAAGAAATCGCCCAAGATATGTGTAGTATGCTGAAATTTTCAGCATGTGACATAAGAGAGGTATATGGTGAATACTTACCTTTTGTAGCTTCTCTCTTTGATTTCTCAACATTGTATGATTGATCCTTGACCAATCAATATGCCAAAAAGGCTCCACATGTGCTCCATCTCAGCTGTATGTAACGTTGGAATGTGTATGTACATGTGCTGAAATTTATTTTTGCTAACTTTGTAAAATAGTGCACATTTAATAATACACACATGTAATATTCCAATCAGCCCTTAATTTAATTTTCTATAACACTTTAAGATGTATATTATATGTAAAAAGTGTCTAGATACGTGTCACATGATGTTCAAGAAAAACGTTCCATGTTATGTGCGTAGAAAACCGAATTTTCGATATTTATCGATTACCCGATTTTTCTCTAATTTAAATTCCAACTTTTGCACATGATATATATATTATGTTATACATAATATATATAATATATACTTTAAATCTCAGCACTTGGCTGATTTAAAGTGGTACCATAAACATGTGACAAAATTAAAATTGGAATCTTCACATTTTAGCCTAAATGTGGGGTGATTTGTGTGTTCCAACATGGAAAGTACTTTTGGCTGAATATATCATGTATATCACGAAATTATCATCAATTTTTGATGTATATGGGCTGGCCATTTATTTATGGCAAGTACGTGACACGTTGGCGAAGTTTCGGTATTCGCCCGATACGACAAATTTCGGTTTAGAACCTTTTAGTCGTGTCGTATTTAATTTGTCATCACCATATCTTATATCATATGATATAAGACCTGAATATACTCATAAATATGAGTTAAGTATAGTGGTGTGATGTTAACGTACGTACGTAAGATATATAACGTGTCGGTAGTACGTTGAAATACATGTGTACGTGCCTTTTTCAAAAAATCTGAAAATATATATATATATATTATGTATATGTGGCGTGTTTAATAAGATGGGGAGGAGGAGAGAACTTTCCTTCCTTGGCCTTGTTACCTTTGTGCCTTTTCCAAATGAATCTTCCTTTAATGAACTACTTAGTTTATTAAACTAAGTACTTCACTTAATGAACTACTTTAGTTCATTAATGGTGGCACCTGAAAATAGTATAAACTCAACAAATGTTCGCCATATGATGTAAGGTTTAATGCTTCATGGCTCGTTAGTACGGCAACATAATATATAAGCTAAATAAGGCAAGTAATGGCAAGTTATCATGCACACATGTACACTTATGCACGTTTATATCTTATGCTCGTTTTTGTGCACATTTAAATCATGCATTTGAAAATCACTCAAACGCCTTTTTCTCTACAATCACTCCAAGTAAATGGCGAGCCTTGAAAACTTATAGATTGTAATGCACTAGCAGCAACAAAATCATTAAAGTCCTGTAGCGTACGCAAAGCCGGAACAGATCTGCCTTGATGATCATCTAGCGACAAATATGTGTTAAAGTCACCGCCAATAATCCAAGGTTTATCAAGCATAGTATTGAAGGAAATAAGATCAGCCCATAGTGGGCGGCAGGCTGTAATGGAATGCAATGCATAAACAAATGTGCACCAAAACGAATCTGCTGTAGGCAACCATTGAAATCGCATAGAATGATTTTGTATTCCCATGCGTTGATCTTCTAACTGTACAATAGAATGTCTCCAAAACATCCAAATTTTATCACCATTAACAGACAAAGAATTAGAGAATCCAAGCTGAAGTCGATATGACACTAATTCCGTTGGCCAGATCTTTGGTTCAATAACAACTAGTATATGAAAATGATAGCGACTAATTAAAGATATTAATCTTGGCAGAGAAGTGCGTATACCTCGGACGTTCCAAATCAAAAGATTCATTGATTAGATAATATATCAAAAGAGTTTAAGAATGCCACACGAGATCTTGTAATAGGTGGCAACAATAGATCCATATCACGAACACGACGACGAAGAAGCCGGGGAGGTACTTGAAAATGATCTTCTTGAACAGATACTATCAGAGATGCTGGCTGTGGCGGAGATCGATCTTGCAGTTCTTTGTGTGCCTCATCAATTACCACAGATTGCACAAGATTTGTAACATATGTGATAAAACCTTTGTCTGTTAAGACTTTCTGGAAGGAACACTGGGCTAGTTGATTGTCATCCTCTGTGAATTGTTAGATATCGATGATTAGCAGGTAATTCACCTAAGATGATATCATCTATGCCCTTTAAACGTGAAAGATCCTGTGTAGCAGAAATTGTGACATGTGCCATCAGATCAGGAGATATAATATTAATACTGGGTAATGGGATTGATAATGTAGCATCACTGTTGCCAAGATGCTCATTGTTAAGAGTTGCTACAGGTTGAAAACGGCTCCCTACGCCCGCCGATAATGTTTTTGGTGTCCATCGAGTACTTTTTGATTTCTGCTGGACAACAATATTTGCATGTTGTGTTTCCGTGTTGTTGACCTGTTTTTTTCCTGACTACAGTCTTCAGATTTGTGCCCTAGATGCATGCAGGCAGTACAATATTCAGGCAAGTCCTCATAAGTGACACTTTGTACAATACAGCGATTAGATACTTGAATATACACACGGGAAGGCAACTCCTTTGAAAAATCTATTTCAACACATAGCCTTGCCACGGAGGGACACAAGTGTTCAGTTGTGGCATTATCCAATTTCATCGGTGTTCCAATCATCTTGCCTATCTGAAATAATGCATCCTTCTGATGAAAATGAATGGGAAGATCAGAGAGAGAGATCCATACTGGAACAATAGGCACATTAATCTTGGGATCATAATCTGGAGTCCATTTAGTGACTCGCATATATTTTTCTATGATCATCCAACTTTGACGTGCAAAGCACCGTAGATAATCCTGTTCCTGCGCAAAATGCATCAAAACATGGTTTGAATCCAACAATCCAATACGTACCGTGCTGCTGAATCCAATGCGATCAATAGTGGCGCGAATCGTAGCCAATGGAGGCCTGCCATACCAAAACGACCCGACCAAAGAGAACCTGTATGGCTCAGCCAATGCTGCAACTTCATCATCCGAGAAAGAGATCATAGGACTGTCCTTATATCGTTGAACTGTTTTATTTTCAATTGCAGAAATGGATGATGGTTTGAAAAGTGATGCAAAAGTTGGAGGCTTTTCAGCCAGCGGCGATGGCGTAAGTTGCTGGATCCGTCATTGCTGCGATCGTAGCCGAAACTCAACCAGAACAAAAAATAGAAAAAGAATCATCCATGGTACGTTTTATCGTTCATGCTGGTCTATCATACACTCTGATGTTGTTAAGGCAGTGCAGGAGTTTTTTCTTGGTATCCCACAGCTGCCAGTCATGCTAGTGCATTAATTACTTTGATACCCAAGACGCAATCCCCTCAGACGTTCAGTGATTTTCGACCTATCTGTCTTACAAATTTTCTGAGTAAAGTTTGAACCCCCATTATAGCCACGCGTTTGGGGATGCTTCTTCCGAAGTTAATCTCTCCAGAGCAAACAGGATTCCTTCCAGGATATGACATTTCAACTCAAGTTTTATTGGCAAGAGAAATGGTACATATGTTAGATAGTGGTGCGTCTTATGCCTGAAATTGGATACGATGAAAGCATTTGATCGGGTTTGTTGGGATTATCTAGAGCGTCTCCTGCTGCAGTTTGGTTTTTCAGATTTTTTCTCTCGGATTATCCTCAACCATCTACGGGCTACTACGTTATTGGTTTTGATCAATGGAGAGCCATCACCTAAATTCCGCCCACATAGAGGTGTCACACAGGGAGATCCTCTATCTCCATTGCTATTCATTTTGACATCGGAGGGTTTCAGCAGAGGGTTAACCTCATTGGTGGCAGCGGGCCATATACTGCCATTTCGTCTAGGCCGCGTTCCTTTTGCAATAACTCATTTAGCTTATGCAGATGATCTCCTTATTTTCCTGCAAGGAACACATCGTAATTTACGTCGTTTCCATAAGTTCTTAATGGAGTATGAAACTGCTTCTGGTCAAAAGGTTAACTTCCAAAAGAGTAGTCTCATCCCGTCGGCACGCCTTTCACCCCGACGAGTTCGAACCTTCCAAGAAATACTGGGCATGCGACTCTCTCCTCTGCCATTTCGATATCTTGGTTCTTATCTCCACAGAGGAATAAATCGATCCCGATTTTGTTCCACTCTGCTACAGCATTTTGATGATCGATTAAATGGTTGGCATTACTGTCTCCTCTCGTCAGCGGGTCGTTTAGTATTACTGCGCTCCGTACTTTCCACGCTCCCTCTCCATGTCATTGCCGCGGGAGGATTGCCAAAGTCTGTCATTAAAATGATACACAGAAAGATGGCCACTTTTTATTGGGACAAACGACATCATTGGGTGGCATGGTCGAATATCACTTTGCCTGTTGAGGAAGGAGGCTTGGGGTTACGAGATCTTAACATGCTGCAGCAGGCATACAACTGCAGAATTTGGTGGCTATATCAGAAACATGACACTTTATGGAGTCGGTATATGCATGTCAAATATGGACGGCGAGGGGATTTTCGGCCAAGACTACCAAATTCACCGGTTTGGAAACTCATCTGTCGCATTCATGATATTTGTATTTCGCAAACGACAGGTACTGGTACCCATCTTACATGGAAGCCAATGCCCTTGGGTGAATTCACTCTAAAATCAGCCTATGATGTTTGTCGCCCATCTAGGCCAACGCTACTCTCTGCTAAATTCATCTGGTTCAAGCAACATTCGCCCACCATAAAGTACTACTTTGGCGTTTATTTCACTCAGCACTGCCATTTGAAGATTACATTGGCCATTATTCTGCTGCACGCCCAACGCAGTGCCCCTTTTGTAAGCAACACTCTACAACGGTGGATCATGTTTTCCTGTATTGTCAGCCAATTAGTCTATTATGGACTTTCTTTGCGGCGGAGTTGCACGGCGTCTACCTCACTACTTTGAGTATGCGCCAATACCTCTTATCCTGGTGGTACCGCTCCTCCTATTCTTCCATACTTGGGGTTTTAAAAATTGTTGTTCCGGGTATCCTAGTGCATAACATATGGCGCTGTTATGCTAGTCTAGTGTATGGGGACACTGCATCTTTTTCTCTATCGGCACTGCGGGCCACTGTCCATTTTGACATTGATATGTGGATTCACACATTACATGGCACCAAACTCGCAGCAAGGCCACCTGCATCACTGGCATGGATTCCGTATATTCGACCACCTCGTCTTAAAGTGGTAAGATGGCACACTCCACCATCAGGACGATTTAAACTTAATGTGGATGCAGCAGTTGGACGCCAATATGATGCAAGCGGAGTCATCATGCGTTATCCCACTGGCGCCTGTGTGCGCGCCTTATCATTTCGCTTACCACCGTGCACACCGTTGATGGCCGAAATTCAGGCTACGCTATTTGGATTACTCTATTTTCTTCCATTATATCGGACGCTTGTCATAGAGACAGACTGCGCGCAAATGCTACAGCGCCTACGTCAACCACAGCCTATCTTTGGTAACTATCATCTCAGGCTCTTACACATGTTGATTAATCGTCATCATTTGGAAATCATGCATATATACCGCGAGGCCAACACGTCGGCACAATACCTTGCTCAGTACGCAATGACATCACCGATCACATGCTCCTTCACTAGCAACAGTCTGCCACCCATGGTTCGCGCCTCTGTCACTTTGGACCTCACGTCAGCCACCTTGCGTACTCATTGAATTCTATGTCTTCCATATGGATTGGCGCACTATAGTATCCTCTGTCTGTACTCATGTGAGTACAGGCAGACTCGGTATATTTCTCTCGCTCCTTCATAGCATCTCATATAGTCTGCTGCCTATTGATGCAATCTTTATTTTCTCTTCTGCATGGGCCACAACTCACTCTGGCTTGATGAGTCTCATTTCATCTGGCGAGTGTCACAACTATCAAGTCTTCCAAATGGATTGGCATACACTCGCATTCGCTGCCTGTGCTTTGACAAGTGCAGGCAGCCTCGGTGAGAACCACATCTTCTCATTTTATAATACTTGTTTATATTTTCTAATTCTGCTTGACGCACTTTTATTTCTCGTTGCTACATGGGCGATTACACATCTTTGCACTTTTTATGCTGCTGCTTCATCCATCTTCCACATGGATTGGCTCTCATTTGATTCTTCTGCCTGTACTTTGGATAGTACATGCAGCCCCGGTATGCGTTACATTCAATGGGTTGGCTGCATTGTCTTATGTCTTCTCTGTATATTTCACACACTCTCCTGTTTTCATGATGCCTGGACGGACCCAAAATTTCTGCTAGCTACTCATGCGCATGAGGCTGATATACGTAATGAGGATGGCGTTTGGGAGCTCCCACGGCTTCATCATCAATTGCTTTAAGTGTCTCATATGTTGCTTACCGTTTTTCTATTTTTTCATTGTAAAGCATCTCAACACTCCAGGAGTATAAATATGTACGCTTTTTCCTTCGCCAAGGTTTTATCCACAAGGGTGGTTTTACTTGGCAAGGTTTTAATGCGGCATATGAGACATATGAGAAAAAAGATGCTGAGTTAATCAGGCATATGAGACAGAAGAAAAGATAGAAGACCAAAGGAATGCAAATCATACCGAGTGTGCCTGTACCCACTAAGGTACAGGCAGAGAAAACGAAGGAGTGCAAATCTATATGAAAGACCATAAACTCAAGGGACTTGCAAATTCGCTGATGAGAGTTCCAAAGTTATGGTACCTCGTACTAATGACGGAAGACTGTGGAGTGAGAAGTATTGTGTCTGAGGAAACATCATTGCATCCTGAGCAAGGTAGTGAGCCGCCATGTTGGCCTCTCTATATGTATGAGCAAATTCCAGACGATGACGGTGCAGTAATGTTTGTAATAACCTAAGATGATAGTTACCGAAGACTGATTGTGGTTGCCGCAGTCGAGAAAGCATTTGAGCATAGTCGGATTCTAAAATGATGGAACGATAAAATGGGAGAAAGTATAGCATACCAAATACTGCCGCCTGAATCTCTGCTGTAAGAGGTGTACATGGAGGCAGTCGAAAAGAAATCGCCCCCACACAGGTACCTAAATGATCCCGCAAAATAGCCCCTCCAGAGGCGTGGTGCCTGCCAACGGCTGCATCAATATTTAACTTTAGCCTACCAGAAGGTGGAGTTTGCCATCAAACAACTTGTAGGCGTGGGGACCGAATAGGAGGAATCCATGAAAGATGTAGTGTTGGTCCCGCTGCAAGTTTGGAATCTTGTATTGTTTTGATCCACATCTCAATATTATATTGTATGGAAGCCCGAATTACGGATGGAGCAAAGGAGGCTGAATCACCATATACTAACTTGGCGTAGGTGCGCCATATGTTAAAAACGACAATGGCCGGAACAACAATTTTTAAAATCCCAAACAGAGACGAAGATGTAGAGCGATACCATCAAGATAATAGGTATTGACGAAGATGCAATGAGATGGGGGATATACCATGTAACTCAGAGGCAAAGAAATTCCAGATGGGCCGAATGCTGCTGCAGTATAGAAAAACATGGTCCACCGTGACCGAATGCTGCTTGCAGAAAGGACATTGTGTGGGTCGAGCCGCAGAGTAGCTACCAATATAGTCTTCGAATGGCATAGCAGAATGGAAAAGTCGCCATAATAATAACTTAGTGGATGGGGAATGATGTTTGAACCAAATGAATTTAGCAGAGAGCAGTGTTGACGCTGAGACACGACAAATGTCATAAGCAGATTTAAAAGAAAACTCTCCAGAGGCCATGGGTGTCCATGTAAGATGCGAACCAGAGCCTTCAGTCTGAGTAAGGCAGGTAGCATAGATTCGACAAACGAGTCTCCAAACCGGCAAATCCGGTAGTCTAGGTCGATAATCCCCTCTTTTGCCATATTTAATATGGATATACTTACTCCAAAGTGTGTCATGTTGCTGATATGACCGCCAAATTCGACATGATAAGCCTTTTGTAAAATGCTAAGATCTCGTAGGCCCAAGCCTCCTTCTTCAGTAGGCGAAGTAATTGCGGACCATGCAACCCAATGATGTCTATTTCCCCAATAAAATGATGCCATCTTCCTTTTGATGATTTTGATGACTTTGCAAACCACCTGCTACAAGAATATGAAGACGAAGCGCCGAAATCACTGAGCGTAATAACACTAGGCGACCTGCCGAGGAAAGAAGGCGGGAGTGCTATCCATGCAGGTGATCATCAATAAGCTGTAGCAGGGAAGTACAATATCTGGAGCGATTAATTCCCTTATGTAAATATGAACCAAGATACCGAAAAGGTAGAGCAGTACACCTCATGTCTAATATTGTCTCAAAAGATCGGCGTTGATGTGCCGGGGTGTTGGCAGAGGAAATGAAACTGCTCTTATGAAAATTAACTTTTTGACCAGATGCAGTTTCATACAAAGTTAAGAAAGAGTGAAATCTTCTTAAATTGCATTGTGTACCACGCAGGAAAATAAGCAGATCATCTGCGTACGCCAAGTGAGTAATAGCAAATGGAATCCGGCCTAGTCGAAATGGTTGTAGTGTGCTAGAGTCAACCAGTGATTTTAAGCCTTTTTTGAAACCCTCAAAAGATAGAATAAAGAGCAATGGGGACAGCGGATCACCCTGCTTGACACCTTTGTACAGCCGGAAAGACACTGAAGGTTGGCCATTAATCAAAACCGATAATGTAGTGGCACGTAAATGATTGATGATTATCTGAATGAAGAAGCTTACCTGATCAAAAGCCTTCATCATGTCCAGTTTCAAGCATAATTGAGATCCACCCTTATCATGCATATGAACCATCTCACGTGCCATTAAAACTTGCGTGGAAATATCATGCCCAGGTAAGAAACATGTTTGTTCCAGAGAAATTAATTTCGGTAGCGGTTTACCCAAACGTGTGGCGATGATCTTCGTACAAACTTTACTCAAAAAGTTCATAAGACAGATAGGTCCAAAATCACTGAATGTTTGAGGAGATTGTGTACATATTTATACCATTGGGAGGATGACAAAATACATTGCTGAAAGAAATAGAGTACAAACGAAAGAATAATATCACTACTGATCGAAGTCCATAGCATCCTTGCGTGATGTGATTGTCGAAGTCAGCCCACGGAAATAGCATGTCATCGTTTCATTTCTGGCACATCTCAAAACAAATAGCAATGAGTCCAGAGATTAGTATGGCAAAGTTGGCGTATACAAGAAAAGTATTTTGAGAATAGCACTTACCTGTGTCGCCTTGGCTCAAGAAGAACCAAGGCAACTCCTGCAACTTCCTGCGGCTCCATTCATGGATGAAGTCCTCAAAGTTCTGGCTGATCAACCGAAGAACCCACCACCAGGAGTGTGAATATCTCGCCACAAACATAGCCGTAAAAAAGAATGTAAAGTCAAACCGAAGGCAATTATGTAGCAAAAAACAGTAGCAGAGACTAAAAGGCATTAGACTCCAATGGGGAATAAGAAAACGCACCAATGTTGCCTGCGCTAGGTTATGACATAGGCAACCAAATGAAGCTTCGCCAACACTATGTGAAACTTCAATTAATGACGTATAGTCGGCATCCGCACGTCCATAGTTAATGCCCCGCGAACTTCACATGGAAGGTCGCTAACAGTAGTATAATGTCAGAGGCCAGCTGCCTTGTAACCATGTCAAGCTAACATATGAGATGCCGAGTTTGCCTCTCGTGGACAATGCTGAATGGTGGATTTTAAGCGACAGGAACAAAGCCACTCGTGCAAGATCAGCTGCCAATAAACCCACGTACTGGTGAGACGTGGATAGCAGAGAAATAACAGAGTAACAATCCGTCTCAACAATGATATGATTCCAGTCACGACTATAATACATCAATGCCAATGTCATTGCCAATAATTCTACACGTAACGGGCTAACCCATAGTATGGAAAAGCAGATAGCCGAGACTAGTTGCCCTTGGGCATTCCGTAAGATCGCCCCCCTTGCAGCTTGAGATCTCCCCACCGCAGCATCGACATTTAACTTTATCCTCCCTGGCAGGGGCAGCTCCCAGCGGATGATTCGCATTTGTTTTGTTTGCAGCAGAGGCGAAAATGATAGATTCACTAAGTGCGGCATAGGTGTGATAAATTTCTTACCATTCATGGTGGTGCACTAGGAATAAATTGTAGAACGAATGTTGTTGGATAATCGCATATAGTTGAAACGCTCCGAGACAAAATGTATGGTTGCATATTCTTTCCATACATTCCATGTGACAATGGATGGGACTACGAACCGAAACTGTCCTTGCATAGTCGTTTTGTTTGCGCGACGCCACCAGCGATTTAAATGAGACTTAATGGTATGACTAGCAGGAATGGGACCTGAAAAAACGATCGAGATATCCATCCATAGCCCACGTATCTATGGACAGTGAAGAATGATGTGATCCTGATTATCTGAGTTCTGTTGACAAAAAGGGCATTATGATGGAAACACTGCTTGCCAAGATCGGAAATTGTCTACTATAGGCAAAGAGTATGCCCAAAGCCTCCATAAGAAAATACACATTACCGGCGGTGAATGCGGCCACCACACATATCGAGATTCTGGAAAACAGCCGCCTGATGCGGCTATGAGAGTATAAGCAGATTTGATTGAAAACTACCCATTAGCATCCGGGAGCCATTGGATTATGTTCTACGTACGTTCCACCTTTGATTCCATGAAATCATTTATAATGCACAAACGCTTCCATACAGGGGAATCATAAATATGCGAATATATGGATGCTCTTTGACTATATTTCTTGTGACAAAAATCTGCCCAAAGTTTATTAGAATGAAAAAACTTCCATCAAAGCTGGCAATCATATGCTTTTGCACATCCAGTAGATTTCTTATTCCTAGTCCGCCCTTTTCTGTGGCACAGCATGTAAAGGGACAAGAACGCCAGTGATCCTACCCCGCCAGAGAAAATCCGCCATTTTTCACTACAGAATATTAATTACACTATGTGGAAGTCTTGAGCTCGCAATAATATCTTCCGGCATTGTGCTTAAAACATGTTTCAACAACACCACACAATCCGCCATTGATAATAATTTAGTTGACCATGATGTAAGCTTGACGTCAAAGTGCGCAATGAGAGGTGCACAATACCTGGATTTGTTTATACATTTATAAATATAAGAGCCAAGATATTTAATCGGTAAAGAAGTTAATCGCATACCCAGGGCACGTGACGCTGCATCACCTGAAACTCCCCTGCCCACCACGATCTGGCTCTTACGATAATTAACGAGTTGTCCAGAGGCCTTTTGATAAGAAGTTAAAAAAGACAGAAACATCTCTAAGTTTCGGGTGGAACCGTTTAAGAATATTAACAAATCATCCACAAATCCTAAGTGTGTTACTTGGGGTACTCGGCCTGATGAAAATCCCTTTATCGTTCCTGCCGCCATCAAAGCGTTTAACCCACGAGAGAAACCTTCAGAAGAAAGAATGAACAATAAAGGTGATAATGGATCCCCCTGCTTCACTCCCTTGCCAACTGCAAAAAAACCTATTTGCCTACCATTTATGAGAATTGAGCACCGTGTAGCCCTCAGGTTGTTTATCAGAATCCGAACTAATCTGGAATGGAAGCCTAGTTTTTGGAGAAGACGCTCAAGGTATCGCCAACTGATTTGATCAAAAGCTTTTGCCATGTCCAGCTTTACCATAACATGACCCCCTCTAGTTTGCCTATCCAATGTGTGTACCATTTCTTGGGCAAGAAGGATTTGCTTTGTAATTCCTCTGCCTTTCAAAAACCCTGCTTGCTCTGACAAAATAAGTTGCGTCAATATACTGGCTAGCCGTGTGGAGACCAGTCTCGTAATAACTTTAGATATAAAATTGGTCAAACAAATGGGGCAGAAATATACAAATGTGTCAGGGTTCTGCACCTTAGGAATCAAGATAGTAGTAGTTGCAGCAACCTGCTTAGGGATCTGTATGCCTAAATAAAATTCATGAAATACCAGAAAAACATCATGATGTATTAGCTGCCAAAAGAGTCTTTAAAACGAGCCCGGATACCCATCGGGACCAGCAACGCTAGACGGACTAAGATCCCACACAGCCTGCTTAACCTCCTGCAATGTGGGGATTGCTTGCAACATATTGTTATCTTCCAATGTCAATATCGATGATATGTGTTGAAGAATGACGTCACAATCATCAACTGATTCTGCAGCAAACAGGGATGAAAAATATCTCACTGCCTCTGTTTCAATCTCCGAATCACTGACACATTCCATGCCATCTGAACGCGATATTCTTTGGATCGCTTGTCATCGTCGATTGTCCTTAACTGTTTGATGATAAAATGCAGTATTAGCATCTCCTTCTTTAAGCCACTTCACATTCGCTTTTTGTTTCCAAAAGAGAAAAGCTCTTTTTTGCGCAAGCTTTAGTTGTGCAACACTAAGATTGTACTCTTCATGCGTTGTTGCATTTGGTTCAGCATCAAATGCCCGTTCGCGATTAGCTACCTCCGATTCGGCCTGGGACACCAAATCAAAGATATTGCCAAATACTTCCTTACTCCATTGTCTTAAGTGATTCCGCAATCTACGCAGTTTGTCAGAAAAGTCCCACATACCGCCCACTGTTGGAAATGATCTCCAATGATGCTGAACAAACTCAAAGAAATCCGGATGTGAAGCCCATGCATCAAGATACCTGAATGCTTCCTACCGCCGGATATTTTCGAGATCACATGTCAAATAGAGGGGAGCATGATCAGAGGTAGCCCAAGTAAGATGCTGCACACGTGTGATAGGGAACATATCAAAGAAAGTCCAAGAGCACAAGAACCGATCCAATCGTCTCCAAACCCGTCCCAGGCCACGGACATCACACCATGTAAATACAGATCCTTGAAACGATATCTCTTGTAAACCACAAGCCACAACACAATCATTAAAATCTTGCAATGAAAGCAATGTAGGCGTCGACCTTCCGCGATGTTCATCCAAGGTGCGAAATGTATTAAAGTCCCACCTACCAACCAAGGGATCGTGATCGATGCGTGAAATGATTGAAGATCCACCCACACAGGTCTTCTAGCCGAGGCAGAGTGAAGCCCGTAAACCGTAGTGATCCAGAAGCTCTCTCTCGATGCTAACCATTTAAACTTTATAGAGTAATTTTGCTGTTCTGAACGCTCCTCCTCCGACGATAATAATGAATCCTTCCAAAAAACCAAATGTGATCATCACATACAGATAAAGCTTTGGTGAAACCAAGTTGTAGTCTATATGATAGCAACAATGAGGCCCTAGCTTTTGGCTCAATTACAATTAACATATGCAAGTGATAGCGACGAACAAGCGAAAGCAAACAATTCAAAGAGGTACGAATGCCCTTAACATTCCAGACTAAAATCTTCACTATGACAAATGATTGAAAGAGTTAGAGAGGCTTGCATCCCGTAACCTGGAGATCCGTGGCAAAACAGGGGCTGCCTGAGGACGACGACGCATCAAGCACAGGACAGCAGAAGGCTGAGAAACAATTATAGAATCCTACTATGCCCCCCCCCCCCGCGTCTTGTATCCAAAAATGTTGCCTGGAATAGATTAGCCATAGTTTCGTAAATGTCACGATCTTGAGTATCTAGCATGTTGACATTTAGGGGGAGAATCAATTCACTATCAGAAAGTGCAGAATCTGCCACACGCACTGGTAGATCTCCCAATATAATATCATCAATTTCTCGCAAACGTGTCATGTCCTGCGCATTCAAAATTTCAGGCATTTCAGGCTATGCATAATTTGCTGGATGTGGGGGTAACGGTGCTGTTGTGGGCGTGGGCTGAATAATATCATGAATAAGATGTATGGCAGCGGTAGCAAGGGCTTCTACTAGAGCATCGGTAAGATGATTTGTTAGGTTTGGGATTTTAGCCAATACAATTTGCGCACTAGTTTCTAAAGTTGGGAGCAGCGCCTTTACTGTGGGAACATGATGAATGATAGTTGCAGCAGGTGCGACTACTGGAGCATCGGTAGAATTCTTTTTTGGCATCCAGCGCTTAGTCTTCCCTTTCTCCGGCTGCATGTGGTTCTTGTCCTCATGAAAATCCCGGGTTTGCTGCAAACCACAATCCTGTTGCATAGTAGACAATACCTTACCACAATCACTGAGTGTGTGGCCTAAACGAGAACATCCAGAACAATATGATGGCAAGTCCTCATATTCTACTAGTTGCATGATTACCCTCGATGGCCATTGAATATAGACTCGCTAAGGTAGTTCTTTCAATACATCCAGTTCAATACATAAACGAGCTACGGACAGACAGATCATTGTGGCCGTGGCCACATGTAGCTTCAGCGGTGTGCTCACCATTTGGCCGATCTGAAAGATAGCATCTTTTTGATGAAAGTGAATAAGAAGGCCTAGGAATGAGACCCAAATTGGAACCACTGGAATTTCTACCGCCGGATCATAGTCTGGCGTCCATTTAGTGACTCTCATGTGCTGACCTGAAATCAACCAACTACGACGAGAGAAACAGCAGAAATAGTCTTGATCATGATCAAAGTGAAGCAAAACAAGGGTGGCATCAAGCAAGCCGACTTTAACGGCCCCAGTAAACCCAATGCAATCAATTGCAGAGTGTATTGTTGCTATCGGCAGACACGACCGTACCAAAACGTGCCCACCAATGTGAATCGATAAGGAGCAGCGAGCGATTGAATTTCCACATCCGTAAAAGAGATCATAGGACTACCCTTGAATTTTTGAACCTGTTTTTGCCCCATGGTCGCAGAAGTCGCTGTGAATAACGATGCAAAAGTTTTTGGTGGCGCGTAATTATCAGTGGATGGAGTGACAGACGGAGGGTACAATGAATCAGTGGCCATGGGTATCGATCACAAGAAACTTCACAGCGACAGGTGCTGTGATCTTTCATCAATAGGGTACGACAAAAAAGAAAAAAACAGCAACAACAAATCAAACCTATATCGCAGAGATGAGAATGAAGAATAACTGCCGCTATAATGCCGAAAGCAATCCTCATTGGATTGCAGCCCGTGAACGTTGGTGGAATCACTAGAGCACCGCGATCATCTTCCGGACATGTGATCATATATATATATATATATATATATATATATATATATATATATATGTAAAACATAAAAATTTCAATAATTTTTTCTGGTCCCATGCCGTCTTCGGATAGGCTCGTACAGTACTTAATGTGATGGTGGAGCGCGTCATCCACACATACAATGTTAGGTAAGTTGAGAGTTGTAGTGCCATCTTTTGTGGTCTGGGTTATTTGGAAGGAATATGCACGTATAAGGTTTGGTGATGACACCTTTTCATACCACCGTTTATTTGAACGAGTTCACGAACATGTGTACACTTGGTGTGATGCCACTCAAGGGCGGAAATTTTCCATGAAAATACCACATTTAGTATTGCGACATTTTTCTCCAAGAATTCCAAGGAGATTATCTAGACTTGTACGTTGGGAGAATCCGCCCACAGGAAAATTAAAGCTAAATGTAGATGCTGCAGTGTCCAATACTTCAGCGGCGGGAGGAGCGGTTTTACGTGATCATCAAGGCACTCTAGTTTCGGCTATTTGTTTTGGTTTATCTGTGGTAGCGCCATTGCGAGAAGAACTCATGGCATTGCAACTTGCAACTATATTCTATGCTAGAGCTTTTGATCAGCTGGTTATAGGGACGGGTGTAAAATGCTCCTTAAGCATATCTCTTCTCCAGCCAGATTTACGGGGGCATACGCTGCTGATCTACAGCGCACAATTACATTCTTCCGACTGAATGACGCTACAATTCAGCATTGCTTTCGTGAAGCAAATATCGCAGCTTATACTCTAGCGTCACACGGGTTCGATCTCCAGGAGTGCAGCTCTATCCCACTTTGGTTTCTCTGCCATGTGAGGTTAGAGGAGCCATACTAATGGACAATTCATTGCCCAACTTTAGATTTTGATCACTATGTCTCCCAATGGGTTGGCATGCTATGCAAATGGTTGCCTATGTCTGTTTATGGCATAGGCAACGTGGGTATGCTTTTATTTTGATGACCTATTTTATCACTTCTATTCTTCTACACATACTATGTATATCTCACGGTTATTTTTTTCGTGTCTTTGCTGAGGAAAATATTGCAACTATGGGCAGCAAATTGCGACATACACAATCACTGGACATACACTTTTGGTTGCCTGTATTCTGGAGGAATGCAGGCAACGCCGATATGTATAAAACTTGCAACACAATCTCAAATCTCTTTTCACATATTATTTAGTTTTCGCATTGGTTCTTCCGCTTTACATGGGGGAACCATCGGCATTGGTGAGCTCCAAGGAAATGACGACTCATAATGAAATACATGGAGATGGATACATAACCGCGGAAAGTCATGCTGCCCACATCACATAGATTAGTCTTTAGCGCGTATGCACATTATTGTACTTATTTTGTATTCTCAAAAACTATCACTTTATTAGGTTCTTTTTTGCGCAGCTTGTACATTATTTCTATGCTTTTCTATTTAATTTGGGAGAGTCTCCCACCTTAGCTAAGAACTCATTGTAACCACGGTATTCCTCCACCACAAGTGAGTTCAAATTATTAATAAAAGACCAGGACGGTACCGCCTGTCTTTCATCAAAAAAAATATATGTAAAACAGAAAAATGTTTGCACGCTCTGGCAATCGCAGCAGGCGGCACTAGCCGCCGCCGCCTTCTTGTTGCTGACCCATCGCAGATATCATCGCTGCTTTCAGTGATGACGAATTCAGTTCCTTCATTTGCAGATGTTGTCTCCAATGCCACCACGATTGCGATCTCCCTTAAAACAGTTTCACACTATAAAGGTATTCATATGATCTCTTTCTCCGATGACGAGATTGATGCTTTAGCCAGTCCATTTCGTTTCGCATGGGTCGGAACTTTCTGGTATGGCTGCCCTCCATTGAAGGTTATTGGTGACGTGTTTGAAAATATCGGATTCAATAATGATTTGTGTATCACGTTGATTGATCAGTCTCATATTCTTCTTAATTTTCGGCATGAACAAGATTACCTTCGGTGTTTTTATCGTCAATCATGGACTATATCCGGATGTCATATGAGGGTGACTAAATGGACAGTGGATTTTGATCCATCCATAGATGTTCCGATAGTTCTAGTGTGGGTGGCGTTGCCTGCTTTGCCAATACATCTTCATCAAAAGTCAGCACTTTTTGAGATTGTTTGTCCGATAGGCATTCCAATAAAATTGGATATTGCAACGGCTGATGGATTACGTCCTTCTGTGGCAAGGGTGTGTGTTGAAATTGATGTGTCGCAGGAATTGCCAAAGAAGATATACTTGCAGGCTAAACAGAAGATGATCCTACAACAAGTGGTTTATGAAGATTTGCCCTTATTTTGTACCACTTGTCGCCATCTAGACCATGCCACCGGTGAATGTGGTATGTCCACCCCACCGCCGCCTCCTCCTATACAATGTCCACAAACACGGTGGACACCGAAGAAGGTTGCACCTCCTCAAAACTCAGCTGCTGCAAATATTCCACCTATTATCCTTACACGAACAGTAGATGCAGAGGTTTTACCGTCACACCTCCTTCTCAGGATGTGCCTATCCCACCCCCTACCCATGTACAGGATATATCCAGATTGGGTGCAGATGCAGAATATCCTCCGGTGCAGGATTTTATTGATACAAGAGAGATTGGACATTCATTGGACATAGAATTGCATGCTGAGGATATCCCTCTTAATATACCACCTGTCTCTGAAGAAGTTACACGTAAAATTGGTTTTCTTCCGCCGTCACCTTCGAAAGACCTACTCTTATCACGCATATTGGATCCTTCAACTGAGGAGGGCTTCATCCCAGTGGTTCCTTGTCGTCGTCACCGTACACGTAAAGAGTTGCCACCGCTGCCACCTTCTACTATTCTTACTCGTAGTGCGGTTCATTCGTCACAAGGGAGTGCTGAAACCATGTCTGAATGAGTATACTAGTTTTGAATATTAGAGACATTAGAACGTCTTTTGCATGTTTACATCATTTGGTGCATGTTCATAAGTTGAATCTTTTGGTAGTTATCAAACCCCAAGCAATCCTCTGATTGTCTAAATAGGTTTGGCCTGGACCTGGGTTTCTCCAATACACAATCTTCTACCTCAGGTAAAATATGGATTTTCTGGCAGCGTAATTTTTTCAGGCTCATCGCATCACAGGATAATGCTCAAGTTTTACATCTTCAATTTTGCTATATCTCATTAAACCTCATATTCACATGTCTCATAGTATATGCCCAACATACACTCATGCTTCGGCGAGATCTTTGGCAGGCTTTATGCACTTATTCGCGTAGGTCACAACTCCATGGGTGATATTTGGTGATTTTAATACTTTTAGGTCATTGGAGGATCATCGTGGCCGTTCTCAGCCTCAGTTATCATCTTTACAGGATTTTAATGAATGTGTTTAAAAACTATGCATTGATGAGCCCATCGTTTCATGGATCATGATACACTTGGGCTGATGGACGTGGCTTGGGCCAAGTTCAGCAGCGGCTTGATTGGGTCTCTTAAATTCATCTTTTCAAGATGTTTTTGATGATTTATGTCTTACTTATTTACCATGCGTCACTTCGGATTATACACCGTTATTATTTACATGTCTTCTCTCTCGCGGGGTTGGACGACGACCATTTCAACTTTTGGAGCATGGCTATCTCATCCAGATTTTCATTCCTATGTCAAGGAAGCATGGCTGTCTTATCCAACAACAGGAGGCATGTATGGATTTTACAAGAAGCTCTCATGTATTAAACAAGGCATACATCGTTGGAATAAAAATATTTTTGGGAATATTTTTAGTCGGGTGGAACAGGCGGAAAGTTGTGTAAAACGTGCGGAAACTGCATGGGATAACGACCCCACGGATGAGAACCGTGTAGCCTACAATCATGCAAAGGCTGTTTATCTCCAGGCTACTACGTATGGATTTCAAAACTGGAAGCAAAAAGCTAGGGTCCGTTGGCTACAATATAGTGACGCCAATACACGATATTTTCATTCTATAGTCAAGGGACGCAGGACACAACTTAGACTGCAAAAAATTCATTCCTCCACTGGCCTCTTATGCAGCACACAGGATACAATTCAGCGTGAAGCAGTATCCTATTACACTCTTTATTTGCAAAAGAACCTACAGGAGACTATGATGCACTTTTGCAATACATTCCCAGGCTGGTTTCTGATGAAGACAATATCTTGCTAACTCTTATTCCACAGCTAGCTGAGATTAAAGACGTGGTGTGGCACTTGGATCTCCAAAGTGTCATAGGCCCTGATGGCTTCTATTGTAGTTTCTTTCACTCTTGTTGGTCTATAATTCACATGGATGTGATTTTAGCAGTGCAGGAATTTTTTCTTGGTATTCCACAGCCTTCTGTTATGGCAAGTGCCATGATTACTTTGCTTCCGAAAGTTGAATCCCCACATACTTTTAGTGATTTCAGGCCGATTTGTTTATCCAACTCCCTAAGTAAGGTATGTACCCAGATAATAGCTACACGCTTGAGTGTTTTTCTTCCTAAGCTTATTTCGCCTGAACAGACTGGCTTTTTGAAGGGAAATGATATTTCGACACAAGTTTTGTTAGCTAGGGAAATGATACATTTACTGGATTGAGGTGGCAGTCAGTTATGTCTTAAATTAGATATGATGAAAACTTTTGATTGTGTCAGTTGGGAATATTTAGAGCTGCTACTACTCAAGTTTGGTTTCACTCCTTTCTTTGTTCGGATCATATTGAATCACCTACGTAGCACTCAGTTATCGATTTTGATCAATGGCATTGCATCCTGATATTTCCGTCCTTATCGGGGGGTGAAACAAGGTGATCCCCTTTCTCCGTTATTATTCATTCTTTCATCGGAAGGATTCAGTCGAGGTCTCAAAGTCCTAGTGGAACGTAATATAATGTGGCCTTTTCGCATTAGCTGAATGCCATTTCACGTTACACATCTTGCATATGCGGATGATTTATTGATATTCCTACGAGGTACGCTTGGGACTCTATGTGCATTTAAGCTTTTCTTGACTTCTTATGAGAAAGCCTCAGGGCAAAAGGTCAATTATAACAAAAGCAGTTTTATCCCATCTTCAAATATCTCCTTGTGTCGTCAGTCTTCTTTCTCGGATATCCTGGCTATGCACCTGACTAACTTACCATTTCATTACCTTGGATCTATGTTGCATAAAGGCATCCCACGAGCACACCATTGTACTGCACTTTTGGATCATGTTGACCGCCGTTTGCAAGGCTGGCATAATAAGCTTCTTTCTCAGGCAGACAGGTTGGTTCTATTACGGCCTGTTATTTCAACACTTCCTTTACATATTCTGGCTGCAGGTGGAATGCCCAAATTAGTGATTAAGATTATCGAGCAGAAGATGGCACATTTTTACCGGCATTGGGTCTCATGGGATGAAATTCGAACCCCTTGCTCTGAGGGGGTTTGGGACTTAGGGATCTCAGAGTTTTGCAGGAATCTTATTTTTGTCGTATTTGGTGGCAGTATCAGCAGGATGCCACGCTTTGGAGCCAATTATGCACACAATTTATGGTTTGTGTGGCGATTATAGCCCTCGGTTGCCTGACTCACCTATTTGAAAAATAATTTGTCAGATTCATTCATTTTGCGAAGAACATTCTCAGTCTGATGGAACACATTTGATCTGGAACTCTTCTGAGTTTGGCAGATTTACCATTGGTTTTGCTTATGACTTATGCCATGTATCACCTCCGACGATTATATTCGCACAATTTAAATGGCATGGACATCATCGACCGGTGATAAGCAATTTTCTCTGGCGTTTATATCATCGTGCCCTCCCTTTTGAAGATTATATAAGCCATACTTGCTGGTGAGTCCTACTCGATGTCCATTTTGTAAACAAGCATCTGCGGAGGTGGATCATATTTTTCTTCATTGTCCAACTACTCGTCATCTTTGGCTATTCTATTCCTCAGTGATGGGCAGCCCTGCTTCAGTAGTGCCGCTTTTGTGGCCGTATATCCTTTCATGGTGGTTCAGTGGCTCGTCTTCTACACTTTTAGGTGTTTTACAGATTATGCTTCTATTATCTATGGCAGTGACAATACCCTCTGCACAACGGAATCATTGCTGCTCCATATTCGGTCTGAGATTGTTTTATGGGCCAAATCCATAGATAATACAAAACTTGCCTCTGGATATCATTCTGTGCAGCATTTAGGTATACTCTTGCCAATTCGTCTCAAACGGCCGCAGGTTATTCATTGGATTGTTCCCCCTTCTGGATGCTTGAAGCTCAATACCGATGCAGCTGTAGGGAAAACTTTCGCAGCAGGTGGTGCAATATTGCGGAATAGTAAGGGAGAATGCCTGGGGGCTTTATCTTTTCGCCTAACCATATGTACACCCTATCAAGTAGAATTACAAACAGTTTACTTTGCCCTGTTATATTTTTTACCTCTTTATCGTCACATCATCTTAGAAACTGACTGCCTCCAGTTAGTTCGAGATGTAACTACGCCTTTGCGCCATACCAGCTATTTTCATTATCGGATGCTATCCTCGTTGCTGAGACAGTCGAGTGCCATTTTTCAACATACTTTTAGGGAATCTAACATGGCGGCTCATTATTTAGCATACTATGGATTACAAACTCTGCAGACATGTTACTTCATGCAGACTACTCTTCCGGCTTTGGTTCAGAGTTGTGTTAAGCTTGATGTTACTACAGGGCATCTCCGACATGTATAATACTTTGGTCTTTCATATATAGATATTTTTTTTTGGGAGAACGGAATTTTATTAAGAAAAACCCTCACTTTTGGCAGAGGAAAACCTTATTACAAAGAAATGACCAGAAGTAAAACAGTTTGCGATTATCAACATCCATAAAATATATGATATGCCGCATTAAAGCCTTGCCAAGTAAAACCACCCTTGTTGATAAAACCTTGGTGAAGGAAAAAGCGTACATATTTATATCTTTGGATGGTTGATAGACAACATCGAATGAAAGAAATAGAGAATAAGTCAGCCGGTAGCACCAATGCAAGAAGGAGGAACGTGCATAGCAAGGATGTCCAAAACTGAGTCGTAGACTGCGCCGCTGTCTTGCAAGCAAGTGATGTCTCCGAGCCAAGCCGAGATCGCAACCATGCAGTAGAGATATGAGGTGCTGAGTAAAGCAGGTATATTGTAGTGATTGGAATGCTGTAATAGACGCAGATTAAGATCATACCGTGTCTGCCAGCACAAAAGAATGCGCCGGCAGCAAGTGAATTAAATGTGCAGCCCTTCAAGAATGTGGCAATGGTAGACCAGCATGGCGGCAAAAAAACCACTCCATTGAGCATGTAAAATACTATAGCGTGGACATTCAGGAGCCATACGGATTCATCATCATGGTGGCATAAACCATATGTCAAAGAAACAGGAGAAATGAGTGAAGGCAAAAGAGCTTGTGCCAGTATCCAACCGTATAAGAGAATGGAAATCATACCGAGTCTGCCTGTACTCAACCGAGCACAGGCAGAGAGCATAAAAGATCGCCAATCCTGATGGAAGGCTTGCGCAGAGTAAGCATGATGACAGCAACCCAGAGATGCAGTGTAATGTATCTACCAAGCAAAATGTGTGAATAAGAAGAACAAAGTGTAAGTGCCAAAAGTGATTAAAGCATAGCAGTATAGCAATGGGATAGAAATCGTACCGTGCCTGCCCGTAACTGTGGTGATACGGGCAGTGAAAAGCAGAATACGCCAATCCATTAGGAAGACCTTATTGTCAGCCTACGCGCAGATTAGCTGGTGTGAGATCAAGATGGATTGTGGCACGCACTAATGATGGGAGATTATGACTGCCAAAATATCCTGTCTCTGGGCAAAGCATTGCATGCTGAGCTAAATAATGGGCTGCCATATTAGCTTCTCGATACATATGCGTGATATCCAATCCATCCGAATGAAGGAGCGAATGTAGAAGGTGCAAATGATAATTGCCAAAGATGCGCTGCGTGCCTCAAAGTCGCAAGACCAATTGTTCACAATCGGTTTCTATCACCAGTGAGCGGAAGAATGGCAGAAAATACAAGAGACCAAATAATGTTGCCTGGATTTCTGCCATCAATGGTGTGCACGGTGGCAGCCTAAAGGATATAGCACCCACACAAGCATCAGTATGATTACGCAAGATTGCTCCTCCCGCCGCATAGCGAGCACCTACCGCGGCGTCAACATTCAACTTATGTCTTCCAGATGGCGGACATTGCCATTTAATAAGTTGAAGTCGGGGTGGCCGAAGACGCGGAATCCAGGAAAGGGAAAGAGTTGGTCCTGCTGCAAGTTTGGAACCTTGGATTTTCTGAGTCCAGACATTAACGTCAAAATGAATGGCATTTCACAGCCTGGCAGCCGAAAAAGTTGCTGTATCCCCATAAGTAAGTTGAGCATAGTGTTTCCAGATGTTCGTGACTATGATAGCCGGGACAACAATTTTTAAAACTCCATATAAGGATAATGTGGAGGCACGATACCACCACAATAATAAGTATTGCCGAAGTGCAGTGCGAGTCGGAAGCAAACCATGTAGTTCCGTAGCAAAAAACATCCAAATCGGAAGTATACAATTACAGTGGAGAAAGACGTGGACAATCGAGGCTGAATCTTGCTTACAAAAAGGACATTGCGTTGGGCGAACCACTGAGTAGCGGCCAATGCAGTCCTCAAACGGCAAAGCAGAATGGAATAAACGCCATAGTAAAAGTTGCGTGTATGGTGAGTGATGTTTTGACCAAATAAATTTTGATGAGAGCTACGTAGAGATGGAAGTCCGACAAACTGCATATGCTGATTTTAGCGTGAACTCACCTGTTGACGACGGTAGCCATGAAAGGGAGGTATCGGCGCCAACTGTGTGGGATATACAATGAGGATGGATACGACATATTAACTTCCATGTCGCAGAGTCTGGAAGCCGCGGCCTAAAATCACCTCATCTGCCATATTTCAGATGCATGTAGCTACTCCACAAAGTGTCCTTTTTATGGTATGTCCACCATATTCGGCAATGATATGCTTGTTGTAACTGATTGAGATCCCGAAGGCCCAGACTGCCTTCATTAAAAGGCTGTGTAATCCGAGACCATGATACCCAATGACGACGGTTACCCCAAAAGAATGAAGGCATTTTGCGATTGATTATTCGGATGACAGATTATGGTAAACCACCCGCTGCTAAAACATGTAACGGAAGAGCAACAATCACTGATCGGAGGAGGACTAAGCGGCCAGCGTGTGAAAGGAGTCGGGTATGCCAACCTTGCAAACGGTCCTCTATATGTTGCAACAAGGAGGTACAATACACTGCTCGATTGATGCCTTTGTGAAGATATGAACCCAAATATCGAAAAGGAAGAGAAGCTAGTCGCATACCAAGTATATCTTTAAAAATTCGTTGCTGAGACGCAGTCACACTTGCGGATGGTATGAAATTACTTTTGTGATAATTAAATTTTTGTCTGGAAGCCATTTCATACTGAGTTAAGAAAGCTCAGAAATGTGTAAGATTGCGCTGTGTGCCTCGAAGAAAAATGAGCAAATCATCCGCATATGCCAAATGAATGATAGTAAATGGAATACGCCCTAGCCGAAATGACTGTATTTGTCTGGCCGCAGTAAGGGATTTTAAGCCCCTGCTAAAACCTTCAGATGATAATATAAATAAAAGCGGAGACAGTGGGTCCCCCTGTTTGACACCGCGGAATGGACGAAATGAAGGAGATGGTTGGCCATTGATTAAAACTGATACTCGAGTGGCACTAAGATGGTTAATAATCACGCGTATGAAAAAATCCGAAAAACCAAACTTACGCAATAAAAGCTCCAAGTATTCCCAACTAACCCTGTCAAAAGCCTTCATCATATCCAACTTCAAGCACAACTGAGATCCTCCTTTATCCAACATATGTATCATTTCCTGGGCCAATAACACTTGTGATGAGATATCATGCCCTGGCAAAAATCCTGTTTGCTCCTTTGAGATTAATCGCGGCAACAGTCTCCCTAGTCGCGTGGCAATAATGCGCGTACATACTTTACTCAAGAAATTCGTAAGACAAATGGGGCGAAAGTCACCAAATGTTTGTGGAGAGCTTATCTTTGGGATCAATGTGATCAATGCACTAGCCATGACGGATGGCTGCGGAACGCCCAGAAAAAATTCTTGTACAGCTTTAGGACATCCGAATGTATAACAGTCCAGCATGAGCGATAAAAATGACCATGAAAACCGTCTGGTCCGGCAGCACTGTGAGGGTCCAAACTCCACACTGCGTCTTTTACCTCTGCTTCTGTCGGAAGCTGAGTTAACATGAGATTCTCCTGTTCAGTTAATAAACAAGGAATGTGCGAAAGAATCTTCGAATTATTGTGTGTTGCCTCCCGTGCAAATAGTGCAGTATAAAACTCAACAGCAGAAGCCATGATATCATCCTGATTAGTAAGCAGAAGTCCCTCAGAATTTCGGACTTGCTGTATACGCAGCTGTGTGCGTTTACTTTTGACAAGCGAATGAAAATATTTAGTGTTTGCATCGCTGTCTTTGAGCCATTTAACCCTTGCCTTCTGTTGCCAGTAATGTAATTCATATTTAGATGCAAGCAAGTAATCCGCTTTCGCCTTATGGTATGCTTGCCGCGTCTCCTCCGAGGGTGCGGCATCCCATCGAGTTTCAGCCTGAGACAGTAAATCCTCTGCATGCTTCAGGTTGCATTCCATCGTTGTATATCTTATGTATGTATGTATCTATATATATGTATATATAGATACATACATAAACAAAATATCTCAATTTTATTGGAAAAAAATGTATTTTTTGTAGTGGAAGGACTGGCGGTACTGTCCGGAGATTTTATTAATTGCCCTCACTTATGGCGGAGGAATACCGTGGTTACATATGTTCCTTGTCTATGGAGGGAGACTCTCCCAAACTATGCAATATAATGTACAAAAAATGCATTGAAAATGAATTACATTCGATAGCAGTATTGATTTAAATGTAAAAACTAGAAAATTTGAAGCAAAATGAAATCGGATATGGAGTGAGCTTGCATTATTGTCTCCTGGTCCCAGAGTGAAGCTGTTATATTGATGTCGTTATGTCCGTTAAAATGCACAGTCTCTATCAATCGTTCCCTTAACATCTAGCTTAAGTTGTTGCAGAAATTTTTGCTCGCAAAATTTGTAGCAGGAAAAATATGAGAAGTGTGAAGAAACAATGATATAGATAGTGTAAAATATGATTAGCCACTTACCGACGTTACCTTGATTCAGCATGAACCAAGGTAACTGCAAAATTGAATCGCGTGTGAACAAACTGAAGCCTCCTTGCTTACTGACTTGGGTTCCATTTATATTTGGGCACATAACAAGCCTCAGCAGATAAGTAGAAAAAGTATTAGATATCCATGGATTTGTGATATGAAATATAATGCAATAGTACCACGCAGATCCAAGAAAAGAAAACCATACCAAAGTTGCCTGCATCCAAATGATACAGGCAACGGCAGGATGGAGCAAGCTGTAGAGTTGTGAATTATCTTCGAATGACATATGTGGTGGTGTCAATGTTATAGAATCTACGCACAGTAATGGGCAAGGAGTCTTGTGTTACAAAAAGTTTTGTCCGCGGGTATAGGCGAGCATGCTGCGCCAAATGATGAGCTACCATATTAACTTCCCTTGGTATGTATGTAAGATGGCTGCTGCCTGTGAGTTGCAAAAATTTCTGCAAACTTTGGAAATCTGTAATTGTGGATAATGTTGAATCTGATGTACTTGTTATTTTTTGGCAGTCAGTCTCAATTAATATGTTGTTGTAGTTTTGCCCAAAGTATATTAAACTGAATAGGATCGCTTGTATTTCTGCTCGTAGAGGAGGTAGATGAGGTAGTGAAAAAGAGAGCGCTGCAACCGAATGTACCTTCACTGTTTCTCAATATAGCACATGCTGACACACGATTGCTTCCTGCAGAGGTATCCACATTGAGTTTGAGTTTTCCAGTTGGTGGAAATTCCCATTTTTGAAGATTCACTTGCTTGGTTCGCATATAAGGTATTAAACCATGTGATATAAGTAAAGGAATTTTTGTAGCCAGCTTTGTTTTTGACAGCATGTGTGACCAATCATAGCATAGGCGTCGTGCCATAGTGTAAATTTTTGAATGATGGATGTCTGCCTCGCCAAAGACATTGTTGGTGTATGTCTTCCATATTTCCGAACAGATCATTATAGGGGCAACAACTCGAAATTGTCCAATGACTAACTTGGATGTCGAGGAAAGCCACCATTTTAGCAGATGCATTCGTATAGTGCTCTCCGGTGTCATTGGCCCATCCAATATCAATGAGAAACGAATCCAGACTTCTTGCACCCATGAGCATCGAAGGAAAATGTGATCAGTATTTGCAGATGCTAACCTGCAGAAAGGACAGATTGTTGGACAAATGTGTGTGAAGCGTGCCAGATTGTCTTCTATCGGGAGTGCTCTGTGATACAATCTCCATAATAGTATACTGGCTGAAGATGGCATTTTTTCCACCAATTATACTTATCAGAAAGCAATGTTACACCTGAAGGGCGAATGTCTTCATATGCTTGTTTTAGTGTAAAATAACCTGATGAGGATGAAAGCCAAGTTATATCCACTGTACCAATCGATAGATTTAAACAAATTGTATCTATTGAACAAATCCTCTTCCAACTTGGTGAATCATATATCCTTGGAGCATAATCTGATCTAGATCCATATCGGCTTTTCATATATATTGTCCAGATATTGTTCTTGGTATGATAACTCCACCATAATTTGCAATCATACGCCTGCTGCAACACCTTTACATTTTGGATTCCCAAGCCTCCCCTAGTTCTGGTTTACATATTGAATGCCAAGACCTCCAATGATACCTGGATCCCCATAGGAAACAAGCCATTTTCTTGTTGATTGCTGTCAAAACGCTTTTTGGCAATTTTGCTGCAGCCATGATATGCAGAGGAAGAGATGGTAAGACCGATTTAATTAAGGTAAGTCTTCCTCCTGGCGTGAGTAGATGTCTTGCCTAGCCCGTTAACTTTGTGTCAAAGTGTTGTAGCAGTGAAGTATAGTATGAGGCGCGATTAACTCCTCTATATAAGTAAGATCCTAGATATTTGATAGGTAGAACAGATGGCTGCATACCAAGGATATCACCAATGATCGATAATGCGTGAGTAGAGACATAAGAGCTTGTAACAAAGTGGCTTTTACTGTAATTCACTAATTGACCCGATGCCTTTTAATATGATGTCAAAAAATTTTGGAAAGACTTCAAATTCTGCGTGGATCCATTTAGAAAAATCAACAAATCGTCTGCATAAGCTAAATGGGAGACTGCAGGCACTCTTCCACAAGCAAAGCCCCTTATCAACTCATTATGGAACAGATGATTTAAGCCCCTACTAAATCCTTCAGAGCTCAAAATAAAAAGCAAAGGTGATAAAGGATCACCTTGCTTCACCCCTCTTGAAGGTGAAAAGAATCCATAGGAGGTACCGTTAAACATGACTGATAGTTTAAAGGAACTCAAATTATTCATCAAGGTTCTTACAAAGCGATCACGAAATCCAAAACGCCGCAAAGTTGTCTTAAGATATGTCCAATTTACCCGGTCAAAAGCTTTGGCCATGTCCAATTTGATCATGACATTAGCACCACTTGTCTTTCTATCTATCAAATGTATCATTTTGTTTGCCATTAGAACATGACCTGTGGCGGCATAAAAATATCTCCTTACTACACTTATCCTAACATATCATGTATCTTCATTTCCTTTCCTTAAATTTTACATACATCACATAAGAGTGTTCATCTCATTTATTTATACATGTAAGCTCATTTTTCTTCAATTAGGCCGTGTGTTTCTATGCCTCTATATCATCATATTTACACCACTTATGAGCATAGCTTTTACATATTCTTGATACTAAAACATTGAACATACATCATGGATGATCCAAATTTATATGAACATATATAATTAGATCTTTGAAAATCCAGGAAGGATCTAGAAAGAATACTTACCTTATCACTTAACCTTTAACTAAAAGTGAAGATTTCTTCACTTGGCTTGAAGAAAATCCTTCTCCTTTATACCTTAGGTAGCCACGGATTGCACAAGGAGGAGAGGAGGTTAGCGAGCAACCATGGAGATCGCTAAACGAAAGATAAAGAACTTAACTTAGATGGTGTTTTTACCTTGCTTCTTTCTTGGTTCTTGGCTCAACTATATTTGGTATCCTTAGTGCTTGAATGCAGAACGATGTTATGGCTAGTGTTTTAGATGATATTGTGAGGTGAAGAGAAGAAAAATATACCTTATTTCCTACCTTGTTGTAGAGAAAAAGGGGTTTGAGTGATTTCAAAATGTATTATTTAAATGTGCATAAATCAAAGGGGAGCGGATTTGAAATTGAAAATTCAAATTTTGAATTTATGCATGATTCAAGGGGGAGCGATAGAATTTAAATCATGAAAGTAAGTTATTTTGAAAATCATCAAAAGGGGAAGATTGTAGAGAAAAGGGGATTTGAGTAATTTCAAAATGTATGATTTAAATGTGCATAAAAACGTGCATGACATAAGTGTGCATGACATATCGAATATAACTTGCCTTATATAGTTCATATATAATGTTACCGTACTAATGAGCCATGAAGCTTTAAAGCTTACATCAAATGGAAAACATGTGTTGTGTTTGTACTATTTTCAGGTGCCACCATTAATGAACTAAACTAGTTCATTAAGTGAAGTACTTAGTTAATTAAACAAAGTAGTTCATTAAAGGAAGCAACATTTGGACTAGGCACAAAGGCAACAAGACTAAGAAAGGAAAGTCTCCTCCTCCTCTTTCACCACATATATACACGCATATATATATACATAAATATATATATTTTCAGATTTTTTGAAAAAGGCACATACACATATGTTCCAACGTACTACCAACACGTTATATATTTTACGTACGTATGTTAACATCACACCACCACACTTAACTCATATTTATGAATATATTCAGGTCTTATATCATATGATATAATTCATGGTGATGACAAATTAAATACGACACGTTAAAAGGTTTTAAACCGACAATTGTCGTATCGGGCGAATACCGAAACTTCGCCAACGTGTCACGTACTTACCATAAATAGATGGCCAGCCCCTACACCTCAAAAATACTCATAATTTTCATGGGTTTGATGTTATTTCCAGCCATAAAATCATTCCATGTTGGCACTCACAAATAACCCCACATTAAGGCCAAATTGTGGAGATTCCAATTTCAATTTTGTCACATGTAAATGGCGCCACTTTAAGACCAGACAAGTGCTGAATATTAAAGTTTAATTTATATATATTATGTGTAACATAATATATATAACATGTGCAAAAATTTGGAATTTAATTAGAGAAAAATTGGGTAATCGATAAACATCGAAAATTTGCTTTTCTATGTACACGACACATGGAACGTTTTTGGCACATCATACGACATGTATCTAGACACTTTTTACATATGTAATACATCTTAAAGTGTTCTATAAAATTAAATTAAGGGCTGATTGGAATATACCATGTGTGTATTATTAAAATGTGCACTATTTTACAAAGTTTGCAAAAATAAAATTCAGCACATGTATCTACACATTATACACGCCTATACGAGCTTCATGGAGCCTATGTGGAGCCTTGTTGGCATATTGATTGGTCAAAAATCAAGCATACAATGTTGATGACATAAAGGAAGGAGCCACACAAGGTAACAATTCAAACTTATATCTCATTTGTAACACATGCTAAAAATTTCAGCATGTGCATTATAGGCTGGCCGAAATTCCTCTTATTATGACTCATATTTTGTGTCTTGAAACATGTGATTAATTAGAAGACAATTTGGAAGTAATTTGAATAAGTTATGAAATTAAAATTGTGATATATTTGAATATCACACATGCTGAAAATTTCAGCATGTGTAGTAATGGATATGGCCGAAATATTGGCCTCTGTGATGTATAATTTTATTTCAAATTTGACATAGATGTCTTGAAATAAATGGTGGTTTATTTTCAAGAGAAAAATCAAAGAAAATTTGGTAACAATTTGAAATGGAGACCCATGTATCACATGCTGAAATTTCAGCATGTCAAGTCTTAGTAATGGCCGATTTTCTTAGCCTTTTTGGAGAAATATTATCTTGCTTAATTTATATGATGATCTTTGAAGTTATGGTAATTATTCTATGGTGATTTTGGCACATGTTTTTAGTGGAATTCTCAGTTTTCATAGTCATCAAGTGATGACAACATTCAACCAATCCATGAGTGCCAAGTAAGCAAGAGTTAAATGATCATCCAATGAGGAGGTGCCGAGTAAGCAAGAACGTGTCACAATGATGCCACATATTCTCCCAAGGACTTACAAGATAATTTTCAAGAGGGGAAGGGACCAAGTGGGACGGCTACAACATGTTAAAAAGGAAGGAAGAGAACAAACAAAAGACAAGAAGAAGCTTACAAGTTCGAAGGATCAAAAAAACTCTCTTCTTCTACACTCTCTTTCTTTCTTCTTCCTAAAAGCCTATTGTACTTACATTCATATACTTGAATAGGCTTCTCTTAGACCACCATATATTCTTTATCTTTGTAAAAGATTGATCAAGGTGTGATCAATCTTCAATCTTGCAAGGTGGTGGTGTTCGTGTGCATTGTATTCAACATACAAGGTTTGTAAAGGGTTGGAGTTGGTGTGTAACTCGATCAACCCTGTGGAAAGGTGTTTTTGTGTTGTGTGATTAGTGTGAACCGAGGAAGGTGTCCTCGAAGGCTGGGGTAGGGTGTTTATAACCAAACCAGTATAAAATTCCTGGTGTCTTTTACTTTCACCACTGATTTTCTGTTTTAGCACTGTTTACTGTTTTTAATCACGTTTGTAAAAATTGTAAACGAATTTCAAAAATCGCAAAACTTTCAGGAAACATAGACACGTGTTTTAAGATTCTTTTGCCACAAGTTTCAACCCTTTTGGACAAGTATAAGTGATCCAAACATCCAAAGGTCTTAGACTAGTGCAGTCTGATTGTTAGGCTTGCAAAGGTTGATACTTTGATCGTATTAGACTATTTTCCCAAAAGAATTTTTCAAAACTGTTTCAAACCATTTAAATATAAAATATTAGGGATTAGTGGTTAAACTTTTAGAGCATTTGGAGTTACGTATAAATAGGAATAAATTTTTCAAATCAGTCTATCGTTTCTGACAGATTCGCGCAATCTGACCACCAACAAATTTTCAAGGGGTTAGAGGTTGAATTTAAATCTGAAATTTTTAGGAGACACTTATAACATCTGAGGCTAAGTTCTATCCAAATTTCAGAATTTTTGAAGACCTGCAACCTAGTTTTCAATACGTTTTAAAACTGGTCCTGAAAACAGAAAATGTTTTCAAAAGTTGGATTTTTGGTTCAAACTAATTTTAAAAACCACATTTTCCGCACCCACTATTCAAACCCCCTCCCCTTCTAGTGGTGACTTGCAGATCCTAAAATTGGTTTCAGAGCGTAGGAACACTCACATCAAAAGGATCCAACGATCTAAGTGAGATGGCAACCACTAGCCACTAAACCGAGGAAAAAGATTTGTCAAGCGAAATGCCTCCACTATTTGAAAATGAGGTAAATTCTAATTCTGACTCGGATTCTGAACTATCTTATGATGATTTATATGTTGAATATCTTGAATTACATAAGTTTACTAGAACTCTTGCAAAACAAAAGAAACGGTTAATTGAAGCAAGAAATTGTTAGAATCTTTTAACGAGAATCTTGTCGCTCAATTAAACGATTCAAAAGAAGAGTCGTCATGCATCATTACTGCATTAAAGACAGAGATCTCATCATTGACCATGCAAAATAATGAAATGAAATCCGAGATTTCAAGTTTGAAATCAAGGAATGCGAATTTAGAGAAAATGGTGAAGAAATTTGATACGGGAACAAACATGCTAGATCACACTATTTCTTCACAAAAGCATGATAGTGATAAAACAGGTTTAGGATACATTGAAACAAATGAAGTATCCATCAAACCAACCAAGCTTGTAGTGTCTAATAAAGTAGACACTCCAAAACCAAAAACGGCATCTAAGATGATGCAAAGAACCCCATTCCCCACATCTTGTCATACTTCTTCTTCATATCATAAGAAATGCAATTTTGTACCATATAGATATGAGAAGAAACAAGTGATGCATACACGACATATATTTCATCCATCTATATCACACACTACGCACACTAACACAAGGACATATCATAAACGTCCTACATATAATGCGTATAAAGGAGTTCTTGGCCAAAGGCCAGATGCAGTTGCACCTAAAGTATATTATGTTGTGCTTTCATTACCTTTCTCACCTTTTGGAAGACCTAGAAGGGTCACCCAAATTTGGGTACCAAAAGGGACATTTTCAAAGGGTTGAATAAATAACCCTTAAGAACGCACCTTTGAGATTATTCAAAATGCATGATTTTCTTTTCATCTTTACATGCGCTTTTGATTGACTTTCCAAAATAAAGAGGGAGAGAAAGCATGATTTAAGGGGGAGAGAGATACTAATTGCATAAATCAAGGGGGAGTGGATTTGAAATTTAAAATTCAAATTTTGAATTTATGCATGATTGAAGGGGGCGATAGGATTTAAATCATGAAAGTAGGTTATTTTGAAAATCATCAAAAGGGAGAGATTGTAGAGAAAAGGGGGTTTGAATGATTTCAAAATGTATGATTTAAATGTGCATAAATCAAGGAGGAGCGGATTTGAAATTTGAAATTCAAATTTTGAATTTATGCATGATTGAAGGGGGAGAGATAGGATTTAAATCATGAAAGTAGGTTATTTTGAAAATCATCAAAAGGGGGAGATTGTAGAGAAAAAGGGGTTTGAGTGATTTCAAAATGTATGATTTAAATGTGCATAAAAACGTGCATGACATAAGTGTGCATGATATATTGCATATCACTTGCGTTATATAGTTCATATATAATGTTGTTGTACTAACGAGCCATGAAGCTTTAAAGCTTACATCAAATGGCAAACATTTGTTGTGTTTGTACTATTTCCAGGTGCCACCATTAATGAACTAAACTAGTTCATTAAGTGAAATACTTAGTTAATTAAACTAAGTAGTTCATTAAAGGAAGCAACATTTGGACGAGGCACAAAGGCAACAAGACTAAAAAAGGAAAGTCTCCTCCTTCTCTTTCACCACATATATACACGCATATATATACATATATATATATATATTTTCAGATTTTTTGAAAAAGGCACATATACATATGTTCCAACGTACTACCGACACGTTATATATTTTACGTACGTACGTTAACGTCACACCACCATACTTAACTCATATTTATGAGTATATTCAGGTCTTATATCATATGATATAAGTCATGGTGATGACAAATTAAATACGACACGTTTAAAGGTTTTAAACCGAAAATTGTCGTATCGGGCGAATACCGAAACTTTACCAACGTGTCACGTACTTGCCATAAATAGATGGCCAGCCCCTACATCTCAAAAATAATCATAATTTTCGTGGTCTTGATGTTATTTCCAGCCATAAAATCATTCCATGTTGGCACACACAAATCACCCCACATTAAGGCCAAATTGTGGAGATTCCAATTTCAATTTTCTCACATGTAAATGGCGCCACTTTAAGACCAGACAAGTGCTGAATTTTAAATTTTTTTTATATATTATGTGTAACATAATATATATATAACATGTGCAAAAATTTGGAATTTAATTAGAGAAAAATCGGGTAATCGATAAACATTGAAAATTCGGTTTTCTACGTACACAACACATGGAACATTTTTGGCACATCATACGACATGTTTTTAGACACTTTTTACATATGTCATACATCTTAAAGTGTTCCTGAAAATTAAACTAAGGGCTGATTGGAATATACCATGTGTGTATTATTAAATGTGCACTATTTTACAAAGTTTGCAAAAATAAAATTCAGCACATGTATCTACACGTTATACACGCCTATACCAGCTTGATGGAGGCGATGTGGAGCCTTGTTGGCATATTGATTGGTCAAGAATTAAGCATACAATGTTGATGACATAAAGGAAGGAGCTACACAAGGTAACAATTCAAACTTATATCTCATTTGTAACACATGTTGAAAATTTCAGCATGTGCATTATAGGCTGACCGAAATTCCTCTTATTATGACTCATATTTTGTGTCTTGAAACATGTGATTAATTGGAAGACAATTTGGAAGTAATTTGAATAAGTTATAAAATTAAAATTGTGATATATGTGAATATCACACATGCTGAAAATTTCAACATGTGTAGTAATGGATATGGCCGAAATATTTGCCTCTATGATGTATAATTTTATTCCAAAATTGGCAAAGATGTCTTGCACTAAATGGTGGTTTATTTTCAAGAGAAAAATCAAAGAAGATTTGGTAACAATTTGAAATGAAGACCCATGTATCACATGCTGAAATTTCAGCATGTCAAGTCTTAGTAATGGCTGATTTTCTTAGCCTTTTTGGAGAAATATTATCTTGCTTAATTTATGTGATGATCTTTGAAGTTATGGTAATTATTCTATGGTGATTTTGGCACATGTTTTTAGTGGAATTCTATCATTTTCCTAGTCATCAAGTGATGACAACATTCAACCAATTCATGAGTGTCAAGTAAGCAAGAGTTAAATGATCATCCAATGAGCAGGTGCCAAGTAAGCAAGAACATTTCACAATGATGCCACATATTCTCCCAAGGACTTAGAAGATAATTTTCAAGAGGGGAAAGGACCAAGAGGGACGGCTACAACATGTTAAAAAAGAAGGAAGAGAACAATCAAAAGACAAGAAGAAGCTTACAAGTTCAAAGGATCAAAAAACTCTCTTCTTCTACACTCTCTTTCTTTCTTCTTCCTAAAAGCCTATTGTACTTACATTCATATACTTGAATAGGCTTCTCTTAGACTACCACATATTCTTTATCCTTGTAAAAGATTGATCAAGGTGTGATCAATCTTCAATCTTGCAAGGTGGTGGTGTTCGTGTGCATTGTATTCAACATACAAGGTTTGTAAAGTGTTGGAGTTGGTGTGTAACTCGATCAACCCTGTGGTAAGGTGTTTTTGTGTTGTGTGATTAGTGTGAACCGAGGAAGGTGTCCTCGAAGGCTGGAGTAGGTTGTTTATAACCGAACCATTATAAAATTCCTGGTGTCATTTACTTTCAGCACTGATTTTCTGTTTCAGCACTGTTTACTGTTTTTAATCACGTTTGTAAAAATAGTAAACGAATTTCAAAAATCACGAAACTTTCAAGAAACATAGACACACATTTTAAGATTCTCTTTCCACAAGTTTCAACCCTTTTGGCCAAGTATAAGTCATCCAAACGTCCAAAGTTCTGAGACTAGTGCAGTCTGATTTTTAGGCTTGCAAAGGTTGATACTTTGATCGTATTTGACTAACTTCCCAAAAGAATTTTTCTAAACTGTTTCAACCCATTTAAATATAACATATAAGGGGTTAGTGGTTAATATTTTAGAGAAATTGGATTTACGTATAAATAGGAATAAATTTTTCAAATCAGTCTACCGTTTCTGGCAGATTCGCGCAATCTGACCACCAACAAATTTTCAAGGGGTTAGAGGTTGAATTTAAATTTGAAATTTTTAGCAGACACTCATAACATCTGAGGCTAAGTTCTCTCCAAATTTAAGAATTTTTGAAGACCTACAACCTAGTTTTAAATACGTTTTAAAACTGGTCCTGAAAGCAGAAACTATTTTCAGAAGTTGGGTTTTTGGTTCAAACTAATTTTAAAAACTACATTTTCCGCACCCACTATTCAACCCCTCCCCCTCCCCTTCTAGTGGTGCCTTGCAGATCCTACACTTGTAACTATCGGTTTTTGTGGTAAAAATGAGGCTTGGAGACTTTGTTTTCTCTTGCTTGAAGAAAGAAGAAGGTGTTGAGAGTGTAGTATGATGTGAAGTGTGGAGGAAAGGGAGGAAATCCCCTATTTCAAATGCAAATTTCTGCTAAGAGGGAAAGAAAGGGAAGGAGGTAAATAGAAGAAGTGGAGTGGTTGGGAGAGGGTGAGAAAATGAGTGGTGTTTGTAGGAAATTATGGAAGACTTCTTCCATCTTGTCTTACGCCTTGTTGGCCAATTTTCTACCCCTTTTTCTATTTTTTTTCCTTCATCCATAAATATCTTTTATGTTATAATTTCTTTTCCTTTTATTTAGTAGCCTAAAATACTTGTGTCATGTCTTTTCTTTTTTTTATTTATTCTAGGTTGTAAGTTGTTACATGTTAGTCTTATGTTACATTTTATTCAAGTAGTTATAAATGTTCGTTATGGATTTTCATCTATATTGATATTTTGTATGTTCTATGACTAGCACAAAATTTATACGCAACTAAGCACATTACAAATTACGTATCGAAGTAACAAAATTTTGGGGAGTAACATTCTCTCCCTCTTATAAAAAGTTTCTTCCTCGAAACTTACGTACCTCTAATCGAAGAGTCGTAGATATTCCTTCCTCATCTGCTGCTCAGGCTTCCATGTTGCTTCTTATTCAGTATGATTACTCCACTATACCTTCACGAACAGAATCGATCGCCTCCTTAATATCTGCTCCTTGTAATCTACAATCCTTGCCGGAGCCTCCTCATAAGTGGCATCTTCTCTAATCATCACGTGCTGCTGTTCCAATATTTGACTCGGATCGTGTACATATAGCTGCAACTAAGATACATGAAATACGTCATGTACCTGTAATAATGTAGGAGGTAGGGCCAATCGATAAGCAACAGCTCCAACTTTCTCCAGAATATCATAGGGCCCAATAAATCGAGGGTTCAACTTCCCCTTAATCCCAAATCTCATCACGCCCTTGGTCGGCGAAACCCTCAAATGTACTTTCTCGCCCATCTCAAACTCAATCGACCGTCTCTTCGTGTCGGTGCAACTTTTGTTATGGTCTTGGGCTGTCTTCAACCTCTCGTGAATCAACTTGACCTTTTCCAAGGTCAGCTCAACTAGCTCCGGGCCCATAATAGCTGTCTCTCCGACTTCATCCCAATATAATAGAGATCGGCACTTGCGTCCATAAAGTGCCTCGAATGCTGCCATGCCCATAGAATGTCGTAGATATTATTTTGTGAAAACTCAATCAACTTTACTGATTTATCCCAACTACCCTTAAAATCCAAAACACATGCACATAACATATCCTGCAATGTCTGTATGGTACGTTCTGAATGCCAATCGATCTACGGAAGAAACACGGTACTCATTATGACCTAAGTACCCATTGCTTGCTGTAAGCCCTCTAGAATCGTGAAGTAAAGCATGGATCTCTATCACATACAATGCTGACTGGTATCCCATGCAAGCTTACGATATCATCCATGAAAATACTCACTAGCTTCTCCACAGATGCCTGAATAGACGTGGGTAAAAAATGTGCTGATTTAGTGAGTCGATCCACGATTACCCATATCGTATCATATCCGCTACGAGTCTTTGGAAGTCTGGTAACAAAGTCCATCATGATATGCTCCCACTTTCATTTTGGAATCTCCAAAGGCTGTAATAATTAGGCAGGTCTTTGATTCTCCAATTTAACCTGCTGACAAACATGACATCTCTCCACAAACTCTGCAATTTGACGCTTCATGCCATTCTAACAATAATTTCTTTTAAGATTCTGATACATCTTTGTGGCTCTCAGATAAATAGATAATCGCAAACTATGGGACTCGGACATAATCTCCCTTTTAATCTCATCAATAGCTGGTACACACAATCTTCCACTGAACCAAAGACTGCCATTATCATAAAGCTGAAAATCCTTTATTGGGCCTTCTTTCAACTACTCAACGATCCTCATCAAAGTAGGAGTGATCATCAACATAGCCAAAATATTCGTAGTCGACTCAACCACATCCAATCCAAACTCGGCTATCTCTCTCTCAAGAGACGTCTGACAGGCATGGCTCGATTTTCTACTCAATGCATCCGCTACCTTGTTCGTCTTCCCCGGATGATAATGAATCACCAAATCACAGTCTTTTATCAGTTTGAGCCATCTCCATTGTCTTATGTTTAACTCTTTATGGGTGAACAGGTACTTCAAACTTTATGATCGGTATAAACTTCACATCTTTCACCATATAAGTAGTGTCTTCAGATTTTTAACGCGAACACTACTGCTGCCAACTCCAAGTTCATGGGTGAGGTGATTCTGCTCATAGGGTTTCAAATTCCTCAAAGCATACGTAATTACCTGCTCGTTTGGCATCAATACACATCCTACAAGAAAAAGGTTAACGCACGTATACTTTATGGAAACTTTTAAATAATGAAGTTGTTCATTCATTCAGCTAACCCATTCTTGGACGCATCATTGTACACTACAAACGCTTCACCGGAGTTGGGTTGCGCTAAAACTGGGGTGGAAGTCAGTCTCTTCTTGAGTTCGGCGAAGCTTTGTTCACATGTAGTAGTCCAATCAAACTTCGTCTCTTTTAGTGTCAGTCTAGTTAACGGAACTGCTATCCTAGAGAAACCTTCGATGAACTATTGATAATATCCCGCTAACCCCTAGAAACTCCGTACCTCTATCACGCTCGTCGGTCTTGGACACTCAGTAATGGTCTCAATCTTCTTACGTTCTACTAATAATCCATCTTCAGAAACAAAATGCCCTAAGAATGCTACACTACTTAGCCAGAACTTGCACTTTCTGAATTTGGCATAAAGCTCCAGCGAATACACAAGAATGTCATCGATGGAAACCAATACAACTTGTCTAGCTGCTCATAGAACACCATGTAGGACCTGTAAGGCACCACTAGAAGGGGTAGGGTTGAATAGTGGGTGCGAAATATTTGGTTTTAAAATGTTTTGACCCAAAAACAAAACTTCTAAAAACAGTTTATGTTTTTAGGTTCTATTTTGAAACGTTTGAAAAACTAGGTTACAGGCCTTCAAAAACTCTAAAATTTGGAGATCTTCTAATCTAAGATGTTTTGAGTATCTCCTAAAAATTTCAGATCAAAACTCAACCTCTAACCCCTTGAAAAATTGTTTGTTCTCAGATTGCGCAAATATGCCAGAAACAGTGGTCTGATTTAGAAAATGTATTCCGATTAATCCGTGGCTCCAAATGGTCTAAAAATTTAATGATAAACCCCTTACTATATGTATTTAAATGGGTTGAAACAGTTTTGAAAAATTGCTTTGGGAATATGTCAAATACGTTCAAGTTCTCAACCTTTGCAAGTTTGAAAATCAGATTGCACTAGTCTCAGAACTATTAATGTTTGAATGACCTATACTTGTCCAAAAGAGTTAAAAATTGCGCGAAATGAAACTTAGGAGATGTGGCTATGTTTCTGAAAAATTTTACACTTTTTGAAATTCGTTTACTATTTTTAAGATTACGGCAAAATGGATGCAAAGTGCAGGAAACTGAAAGTATTGTGCAGTAAAGTAAAGAACACAAGGAATTTTATACTAGTTCGGTTAAATCAACCTACTCCAGTCTTCGAAGACACCTTCCTCGGTTATTACTAAACAAAATTAATACCTTACCACAAGGGTTGCTGGACTTACACACCAACTCCAACCCTTTACAAACGATACAAGCAATCACAATGATCACGAACACCACCACCAAACGGATGAAGGTTTGATCGCACCTTGATCAACCTTTTACAACAATGATGCGTGTATGGTTGTATGAACAAAGCCTATTCAATATGTTTGAATATAGGTACAATAGGCTTGAGAGAGAAGGAGAAGAAAGAAAGGTAGAAGAAGAAAATAAAAAACACTTTTTGCACTTGAGAGAATATGAGAATTGTCTTGCATTTGTTTGGCTCTTCTTCTCTTCTTTTTATCTTGCCTTGGCCGCCCACCCTAGGGCTTTATCCAATCGTGAAAATTCTCTTTTAAGCCCTTGGAAGTATGTGACATCAACTTGCTTACTTGGCACAACTTGATTGGATGATTGTCTTGGCCTTGCTTACTTGGCACTCCTTGATTGGATGAGATTTGTCATCACTTGATGGCCGTAAAAATCTGAGAATAACACTTAAAGCATGTACCAAAATAGTGGTAATAACCTTTCCAAACATCATACAATCAATCCCACTTAATTTGCAAAGTAAATTGATCTCTATTTACTCCAAGAATTCGGTCAACCATATGCAACACATGCTGAAATTTTCAGCATGTGCAATAATCTCAAGATGTTCAAATTATTGCCATATTATTACACATCAATCCCTTGATAATGGAGAAGCAAATTTGTCACAGTTATGACTCAAAATTTCGGCCACCCTTAATGTCTCACATGCTGAATTTTCAGCATATGTTACATTTGTAACATAGTTTGAAATATTAACTTGTGTAGCTCTGTCTATTAAGTCCCTAACCTTGTGTAGTCCTTCGCCAATCAAGATGCCAACTAAGCTTCACATAGGTTCCACCAAGCAGCATTAGGCATGTGAAGTGAGCTTGAACATGTGCTGAATTTATTTTTGTAAACTTTGTAAAATAGTGCACAATAATTATACACATATGGTATATTCCAATCAGCTGTAATTTGAATATTCTAGAACACTTTAGTATGTATTGAATATGAAAAATGTGTCTAGATACATGTTACATGTCATACCAAAAACGTTCCATGTGTTGTGTTTGTAGAAAACCAAATTTTCGACTTTTGTCGATTACGCGATTTTTCTCAGATTAAATTCCAACTTTTTGCATATGTTATATATATTATGTCACACATAATATACATAAATTAAACTTTAATATTCATCTCTTATGGCTGATTAAAGTGGCGCCTACATGTGCTTGAAATGTGAATTTGGAATCTCCACTATTTGGCCTTAATTGAGGGTGATTTGTGTGTGCCAACATGAAATGATTTTATAGCTGAGTGTACCATGTAAGCCACGAAATTTGTGTCCATTTTCGAAGTGTAGGGGCTGCCCATCTATATATAGAAAGTACGTGACACGGTAGCGAAGTTTCGGTAGTCACTCGATACGACAATCTTCGGTTTAGAACCTTGTAACGTGTTGTAATAATTTAGTCATCACCATGACTTATATCATATGATATAAGACCTGAATATACTCATAAATATGAGGTAAATATAGTGGTGTAACGTTTACGTACATTTGTAATATATATACCGTGTCGGTAGTACGTTGGAATATATGTGTATAGTGCCTTTTAAAAAAATATGAATATATATATATATGTATATATATATATATGTATGTATGTATGTATGTATAAAATGTGTGGTTTAAGAGGGGAGAGGAGACTTTTTATTTCCATGTTTGTTGCCTTCATGCCTTCTCCAAATATTTCTCCATTTAATGAACTACTTAGTTCATTTAACTTAGTACTTCACTTAATGAACTACTTTAGTTCATTAATGGTGCACCTAAAAATAGTTCAAACACAACAAATGTTTGCCATTTGATGTAAGCTTTAAAGTTTCATGGCTTGTTAGTACGACAACATTATATATAAAGTATATAAGGCAAGTTTATCGTAAAAACGTGTCAAGTCATAAAATGTGTCATGCATTTCTTTAGCACACGTTATTTAAATCATGCATTTTTATGAATCACTCAAAATCGTTTTCTCAACACACCGTATTCATCAAATCTATAAACGTAGCTGGGGCATTTGTCAACTCAAATGACATCACCAGAAACTCGTAATGTCCATATCAAGTGCGAAAATCTGTCTTAGAAACATCATCGGTTTTGATCTTCAATTGGTGATATCCGGAGAAAAGATCGATCTTAATGAACGCTTTGGCACCCTTACGCAATAGTTACAATTTATATTCAAACAGATTAGTGTTAATTAAGTATTTAAATTACTTACCCTTAACTGATCGAATGAGTCGTCTATCCTCGGCAATGGATACTTATTCTTGATCGTAATCTTATTCAGCTCTCTGTAATCGATGCACAGTCTCATGCTGCAATCCTGTTTCTTCAGGAACAAGACTGGAGCTCCCCATGGTGATACGTTGGGCAGGATAAATTTCTTCTCGATCGATTCCCGTAACTGCACTTTCAGTTCTTTCAACTTCGATAGAGCCATCCCACATAGCGCTTTAGAGATAGGGTCTCCTCCGGGTACAACGTTTATCTTGAACTCAATCTCCCTATCCAAAGGTAAACCAGGAAAGTCATCCGGATATACATCTAAAAAATCTCTGACTACCAGAATACTGTCTAGTGTAGGCATCTCTGAATCATCACCGAGGGCATATACAAGAAAACTCTCATCTCCTTTCTTCAGCTCTCAGTAAGACTATGTTGTTGTCAGATATACATCCCGCAGTATCTTCTTCAACTTAGAATTGCCCTGATATACAACCTCCTCTCGGGTCGGGTCCTTGATCACCACGTGCTTTTCCCGATAGTCAATAATATCATGGTACTTGAATAGCCAATCCATGTGTAGAATAATGTCAATGTCACCAATCTGTACAAACATTAGGGGAGCCCTGAACTTTTGACCTTCCATCTCGATTCCACACTCTTTATAAAGGTGATGTGAAATAAGAACCTGCTCACCAGCTGCCTAAACACGATACAATGTCTCTAACCATGTCGGACAGCTGCTAAGGTTCTTGGCGAACCTCTTAAACACAAAAAAGTGGCTTGTGCCACTACCAAACAGTACATTCGTAGGTACATTGTCTACTAATATCACACCTGAGACAATTTATAAATCAAGTAGTAATTCTAAACAGGTATAACATAATAACAATTTAATTGCGCAATTTAATATACCTATCACCACCTCTGGCACATCGAGGACTTATGCATCTGTCATCATATGAACTTGGGCATTGGCCGGTGGGCGATCCCTCTGCTGCACCACATTTCTCTACTGTCCTTCCATTAGCACCTGACAATCCTTCATCATATGACCCATCCTCCTACAATTAATGCATACATAAGTCTCCAAATGGCATTCATCGATGTGCAACTTCTGGCAAGTAGGGGAATGAGAAACCATTAGCTGAGGTACCCCTCTACTACTGCGGCTGCTAAGGGCGCTGAAACTATGGTCGTGGGGCCTGCTTAAACTGCGGTGGCTGCTGTGGCGGCTGAGGTCTGCCACGGAATCCCATCTATACCGTAGTCCGCTATCCAGACCGATCACCTCTAACATCTTGTGGCCTCTTGCCCTTCATCTCTACATCTCTTCTCAGAATATCATGCTCAACACGACAGCATGCTTCCAATAGCTCACTGAAATCCCTAGGATTTGTATTCATGATCCAAGTGCGGATGCAAGAATGTTAACCAAACTTAATCATCATGAGCTGCTCATCCCCCATGATAACTGGTACATATCTCCCCAAAGCGGTAAATCCGTTAGTGTCATGTCGGGTGCCTGCACCAATGACTCAAACATCCCTATCTTCTATAAAGTGACGGAGGGGTGGGATATAGAACTTACAGAACTCTATCAGAAATCTCACCCAAGTAAATGGTTGGGGTAGATGCTGTAGACTCGTACTCCACCACTGATCGGCCTCACCAATCAAAAAAGGTCAGACAAGATGAGCTTTCATCTCATTAGGTGCCTGAATCAGATTAAAATTACTATGTACCTCCTTTAGCCATCTCTCGGCTACATCTGGATCAGATCCGCCTTCAAAATTAGGCACTCAGTGCAGAGAAAAAGGGGTTTGAGTGATTTTCAAATACATGATTTAAATGTGCTTAAAAACGTGCATGACATAAATGTGCATGATACATTGCATATTACATGCCTTATATAATTCACATATAATGTTGCCGTACTAACGAGCCATGAAGCTTTAAAGCTTACATCAAATGGCAAACATTTGTTGTGTTTATACTATTTTCAGGTGCCACCATTAATGAACTAAACTAGTTCATTAAGTAAAGTACTTAGTTAATTAAACTAAGTAGTTCATTGAAGGAAGCTACATTTGGAAAAGGCACAAAGGCAACAAGACTAAGAAAGGAAAGTCTTCTCCTCCTCTCCTCATTCAATATACACGGCCATATACATATATAAATATACATTTTCAGATTTTTTTTTGAAAAAGGCACATACACATGTATTCCAACGTACTACCGACACGTTATATATTTTACGTACGTACGTTAACGTCACACCACCATACTTAACTCATATTTATGAGTATATTCAGGTCTTATGTCATATGATATAAGTCATGGTGATGACAAATTAAATACAACATGTTAAAAGATTCTAAACCAAAAATTGTCGTATCGGGCGAATACTGAAACTTCGCCAACGTGTCACGTACTTACCATAAATAGATGGCCAGCCCCTACACCTCAAAAATATCAATAATTTTAGTGAGTATGATGATCTTTCCAGCCACAAAATCATTCCATGTTGGCACACACAAATCACCCCACATTAAGGTCAAATTGTGGAGATTCCAATTTCAATTTTGCCACATGTTAGTGGCGCCACTTTAGACCAGCCAAGTGCTGAAAATTAAAGTTTATATTATATATATTAAGTGTAACATAATATATAACATGTGCAAAAAGTTGGAATTTAATTAGAGAAAAATCAGGTAATCGATAAACATCGAAAATTCGGTTTTCTACGTACACAACACATGGAACATTTTTGGCACATCATACGACACGTATCTAGACACTTTTTACATATGTCATACATCTTAAAGTGTTCTAGAAAATTAGATTAAGGGCTGATTGGAATATAACATGTGTGTATTATTAAATGTGCACTATTTTAGAAAGCTTGCAAAAATAAAATTCAGCACATGCATATACTTGTCATACACGCCTATACAGCTGAGATGAAGCATATGTGGAGCCTTTTTGGCATATTGATTGGTCAAGAATCAATCATACAATATTGGTGACTTAAAGAAAGAAGCTACAAAAGGTAATATTTCAAATTTTGTCACAATTGTGACACGTGCTGAAAATTCAGCATGTGCACTAAAGGGCTGGACGTTTTTAACATGTTAATGAGCAATATTTTACTTCTTGATTAAGGTGGATTAATTGGAAGACAATTTGGAAGTGTTTTAAATATTTTATGGAATAAACAAAGTGATATTCTTGAATATCACACATGCTGAAAATTTCAGCATATGTGTGATGTACCTTGGCCGAATTTTAGGCCACATTGTTGTCCAATTTTATTCCATACATGATGAGAATATTGTCTACTAAATGGTGATTCATTTTCAAGAGATAAATCAAAGAAAACTAGGCAACATTTTGAATAAAAAGTGAATATAACACATGCTGAAATTTCAGCATGTGCATTTGTCATATGGGCGATTTTTTTAACCATCTTTGTGAGATAATTATCTTGCTTAATTTATGTGATGATCTTGGAATTATGGTAGTTGTTTTATGTTGATTTCGGAACATGTTTTTAGTGGAATTCTCAGATTTTCTTAGCCATCAAATGATGACAACATTCAACCAATCATGAAGTGCCAAGTAAGCAAGAGCTTAATGATCATCAAATGAGGAGGTGCCAAGTAAGCAAGAACATGTCACAATGATGTTGTTGGACCTGTATAGCACCACTAGAAGGGGGGGTTGAATAGTGAGTGCGGAAAAATTGGTTTATAAAAATTTTAAGGACCAATTACTCACTTCTGAAAACAGAGACTGCTTTCAGGACCCGTTTTTAAACACTTGGTTGACTAGGTTGTAGACTTCCAAAAATAGTGAAATTTTGACACAATTTACTCTCAGGTGTTATGAAGGTGTCATAAAAATTTCAGATTAAAACTCAAAGGTTAAGTCACTCATATGTGGTACGTGATCTGACTGTGTCAGTTTGGACAGAACCTGTACCTTAAAATGAAAAAACTTATTCCTATTTGGTGACAACTCCAAATGACCTGAAACTTTTATGAGATGACCCTCAGGATGTTTAGTATACTCAGTTAAAACAGTTTTGAAAAATTCCTTTGGGAAGTATGTCAACCAAGTTGATGTTCTCAACCTCTGCCAATCTGAAAAACAGATTTGCACTAGTCTCAGAACTATGAACGTTTGGATGACTTATACTTATCCAAATTTGATAAAATCAGTGGGAAATGAACCCTAAGACACAAGGCTATGTTTCTGCAAAGTTTTATGATTTTTGAAAATTATTTGCTATTTTTACCGAGATCATAAAAATGATGCAAAAACAGAAACTGAGAGTAAAAATGCTGAAAGTAAGAACACCAAGAATTTTATACTGGTTCGGCCAACGTGACCTACTCCAGTCTTCAAGGACACCTTCCTTGGTTTTCACTAGTCACCAAAGTCACCTTAGAATAAGGTTGGATAGAGTTATACACCAACTCCTTCAATCCAAACCCTTTTACAATGTTCTACACCAAGAACAACACCAAAGAATCACCAATCAGCACCACCTCACCAAATGAAGGTTTGATCACACCTTGATCAACCTTGTACACCAATGAATCTTATTTGGGTGATGTGTATGAAGCCTATACTGAATATGACATGTAAGTATGATAGGCTTTGGGTACATACAAGAGATGAATATGGAAAATGAAGTGAAGTCTTTCAAACACTAAACAGAATTTTTCACTTGTTGTTCTTGTCTTGTGTTGCTCATCTCTTGGCCTTTTTATAGCCATAACCAACGACTAGGAGGTTGAGAGGAGCCTCAAAATTTGATTTTGAATTGTCTTGTGATGCCTTTGAATAAATTTGAATGCTTTAGGTCATTAATTCCCCCCAAAACTTCAGCCACCAATCTGAAATTTCAGATTCAAAAACAGAATTTTCAGCTTTGTTTGGTCTTGTCTTTGACTCCTTAATTTGTGGATCTTTGTCTTCCATCATTGCTTGGTCTTTCTTCATCAATTATATTATATTATGAACTCCTCCAAGGCTCCCAACATGCTGTCCCAGCTGCCCCATCTGGTCAGCCAATGTGCTGAATTCAAATCTGAATTTTGCATGGTAACAATGTAGAATTCTTCATGAACATGGTAAATTTCTTTTACCATTTTACCTTGCCTTCTAGAACCTTTCAAGATATGTCTTTGGCTGTGTAATTCATGTATAATACATGTATAAATACATGTGGCATCATGTAGCAAATAAACGTTCCATATACGATGATGTAGTAACTTCAAATTTCAACTTCCGTTGATTGCTCGGTTTTTCTCCGTTTTGTCTCAAACCTCTTCAACATATAAAATGTGTAATGTAACATGCAATATACATATAAATATGTATAATCTCAGCTCCAATGTGTATAAGATGTTCGGCCAAGAGGTATATCAATTTTGAGTTTGATTTTCAGAGAAATAAGGAAGATGATGGAGAATTGATATATGTATTTGTTTTTGTGACTTTGGTATTGATCTCTCCATGTAGTGCACGAAATTTTTGAGTGTTGGAAATGTATATTGGCTGGCCATCTTTGTATGATAAGTATATGATGTGTCGGAGATGGCTCGGTAGTCATATGATATGATACATTTCGGTTTTTGCACTTTTGTCATGTCGATGTAATTTTGGAAGTTTGATGACATGAAGTATATAACTTGAGAGTATCATGGATGTGTATATGATGTATATATGACTCTTTTGTCGTTGACATATGTTGATGACATGTTGACGAAATGTCAAGATCGAATGATGTAGCTTGTCGTCTGAGATAGAATATATGTCGTGTATATATATATCCATGAGATATATGTATATGCCGTGAGACTCCAAGATATGAGTATCCATAAGATATGAGTGTATATCCAAGAGATAGATATGGCGTGCGTCCATAAGATATATGTCGAGATATCCAAAAAAAATATATACGCCGTGTGTCTTCAAGATATCCAATAAATATATATCATATCCAAGAGTTGTATGTATGCCGTGTATATCACCTGAGAATGAATACAACAATGTTTGCCATATGATTTAAGCCTTAATGCTTCATGGCTTGTTAGTACAACAGTGATAGATATAGGCATATGCATTTATAAATCTCATAACATTTAGATCATGTAACATATAAATCATGTACTTGTAAATCATTCAAACCATGATTTCCCAACAATCTCCCCCTTTTGATGATTTGCAAAATAATCCTTTATTCATGATTTAGATGTGGCATATTTACTCCCCCTACAATTATGCATTCATAACATGTTTTTCAAAATGTAAATACTCCCCCTTAAATTAATCTCTCCATTTGAATCATGCTTTTTCTCCCCCTTGATTTTGTAAATACCATCAAAAGATACATTTAGAGCAAAACGATAATTTATAGCATATCAATGGAAATCATGCCTAATTTAGATCGTAAATTTTCATATGTGGCTTGATTAAGGGCTTTTGTAAAGATATCAGCTATTTGTTCTTCAGTACGAACGTGATCTATAATAATATTACCATTACTTACATGATCACGAAGAAAATGATATCTTACATCTATGTGTTTTGCCTTGGAGTGTAAAACAGGGTTCTTAGATAAGTTGATAGCACTTGTACTGTCACAGTATATGGGGATTTTATTTACAGTTATTCCAAAGTCTGAAATTTGTTGTTTTAGCCATAATAACTGTGTACAACAAAGACTTAATGCCATGTATTCTGCCTCTGTAGTGGATAATGCTACACTAGCTTGTTTCTTTGAACACCATGATATTAGTGAGTTTCCAATAAATTGACATGTACCACTTGTACTTTTTCTGTCTATCTTACATCCTCCATAATCAGCATCAGTATAAGCATGTAGATTGAATTCAGAGTTTTTATCATACCAAATACCTAATGTGGGAGTGTGCTTAATATACCGAAATATTCGTTTTACAGCATTATAATGTGAGACTTTCGGGTTACTTTGAAAACGAGCACACATACACACACTAAACATGATATCAGGTCTACTTGCAGTAAGATAAAGCAAAGAGCCAATCATAGATCTATATAATCCGTTTTCAAAGTCTTTTCCAGTTTCATCTTTATCAAGCTTAGTTGATATACTCATGGGGGTTGTAGATGGTTTTAAATTCTCAAGACTGAATTTCTTAATCATGTCATTCACATATTTTGCTTGACTTATGTGTATTCCTTTATTAGTTTGTTTAATTTGCAAGCCAAGAAAATAATTTAGTTCGCCTACCATTGACATCTCAAATTCAGATTTCATACAATTCTCAAATTCTTCAACTAATTTATCACAAGTAGATCCAAAGATAATATCATCTACATAAATTTGAAGAATAAGTAAATCCGATTCTTCATGTTTTAAAAATAGTGTACTATCAATGGTTCCTCTTTTAAATCCATTTTCTAAGAGGAAAGTGGCAAAACGATCATACCAAGCTCTAGGAGCTTGTTTTAAACCATATAATGCTTTCTTTAACTTGTAAACATGATGGGGATATTTCATATCCTCAAAGCCAGGTGGTTGTTTTACATAGACTTCTTCTTGTATAAAACCATTTAAGAATGCACTTTTTACATCCATTTGATAAAGTTTAAAATTCTTTATGCAAGCAATAGCAAGTAGTAATCGTATAGCTTCTAATCGTGCTACGGGTGCAAATGTTTCATCATAGTCTATGCCTTCTTCTTGATTATATCCTTGTGCTACAAGTCTAGCTTTGTTTCTAACCACTTTACCATTCTCATTCATTTTGTTTCTAAATACCCATTTCGTACCTATTATTGTTTTATCTTGTGGTTTTGGTACTAAATCCCAAACATCATTTCTTGTAAATTGATTAAGTTCATCATGCATAGCATCAATCCAAGAAGAATCATTTAAAGCATCAAACACATTCTTGGGTTCTATTTCTGAAATCATAGCATGGAATTGATTTATTTCATCTTGATTTATTCTTCTACGTGGTCGTACACCTTGTGATATATCACCTATGATAAGTTCATGTGGATGATTCTTATGAAATCTTGTTTGATTATTTTCTAAGTTCTCATGCATTTCTAAGTGATCATGTGTTTCTAGTGTGTTGTATTCATCATGTACTATAATTTCTTCTATATCATCAATCACAGGTTTGAGTTCAAAATCATAATCTTTAGTTGTTTCATGTTCACCGAATTCATTGAATTTCACATGAATGGATTCTAAGATTTGCCTGGTGATAGGATCATAACATCTATATGCCTTAGAATTTACAGAATATCCAACAAAGATGCATTCAATGGATTTAGACTCAAATTTATCTAGATTGTCTTTTGTGTTAAGTACAAAGCATTTACATCCAAACACACGAAAATAGTCAATCTTAGGCATTCGATCATTTAAAATCTCATAAGGGGTTTTGTTTATTTTCTTTCTAATTGATAAGCGGTTGATTATATAGCATGCACAATTTACAGCTTCTGCCCACAAGAATTTAGGTAGTTTATTTTCACATAGCATCGTTCTTGCAATTTCTTGTAATGTCCTATTCTTTCTTTCTACTACTCCGTTTAATTGAGGTGTTCTAGGTGGTGAAAATTCATGTTTAATCCCCTTTTCTTCACAAAATGCAATCATATCTTTATTTTTAAATTCACCTCCTCTATCACTTCTAATTTTCTTCACATTTATGCCATATTCATTTTCAATTTGTTTTATTAATTTAGCAATCTCAACAGCACTATCATCTTTATTTGCAAGAAATAAAGTCCATGTATAGCGAGAAAAATCATCAACTATGACACATGCATAGTGTCTCCCTCCAAGACTTTTAGTACGACTAGGACCAAACAAATCAATGTGTAATAATTCTAAGATAGTAGATGTACTAATCTCATTCTTAGACTTAAGTGATTCACGTGTTTGTTTGCCTCGAATACAAGATTCACATAACTTAAAGTTATCTGTATCAAGTCTAGGCAATCCTCGTACTAGATTCTTTCGTTGAAGTTTTTCAAGAGTTGATATGCCAATATGTCCTAAACGTCTATGCCATAAGTTCACATTAGGTTCATTTGACATAAAACATTTCACTTTAGCATCTAGCATGTCATCTATGGATAGTGTAAAAATATTTCCTTCTCTTTTTCCTTTTAGTACGGTTTCTCCATTTTTATTAACTATATTGCAATATGGATGAGAGAAACACACATCATAACCATTATCAATAAATTGTGAAATACTAAGTAAGTTGTATGATAGATTACTTACTAGAAATACATTGGAGATTTGAAGAGTGTTTGAATTTCCGATTGTTCCTTTTCCAATGATCTTTCCTTCGTTATTATCTCCAAATGTAACGGATCCTCCTTTTTCAACTTTCTTTAGTTTGGAAAATAGAGTTGGATCACCCGTCATATGTCTTGAACACCCGCTATCAAGAAACCACTTATTTCCTATATCTTTTGCTACCTACAAAACACAACACTAACTTAGGTACCCTTTAATTTTGGGTCCTTACGGGTTAGTGATTTAGACCTTTGTAAGAATACCTTTTGGTATCCAAACTTGGGTAACCTTTCTTGGTCTTCCAAAAGATGATACAATATAGTACATGTTGTTTCTATTTTGCCTATAGTGACCGAATGTGTGAGTTGATTTGTGATAAGTGTTTCGGTTTGTTGGCAATGTGTGTGATCTATATGCGTTTGTATGATATGAATGTTGCATATGATTTGATGACTTCCTTTGATACCTATATGGAACATGCTTGTATTTGTTATGTGATGAACTATAGGTAGTACGATGAGTTGCCATTAATGTCTTGCTAGTTTGTATTGTTGCCTTTTTAGGCTTCTCAATTGTTTTGAACACATGTTGTTCAGATGATGATGCAACAAAGTTTGTAGATTTACTTTGTACATGAGTATCCTTGCTATATCCTAATCCGGTTTTGTCATTGTCATGCTTTTGAGACGAGATTAGATGATCAAGCATACAAGTTCCTTTCTCAAATTTCTTAACCGTATTTTCTAAGTCTATGTTTCTTGATCTCAAATCTAAGATCTCGGATTTCATTTCAACATTTTCGGATGTTAAGGAAATAATTTCAGATTTCAATGCACTGATTATGCTAGACGACTCTTCTTTTGAATCGTTTAATTTAGACATAAGATTTGTGTTAGAGGATTCTAACAATTTCTTATCTTCAACTAAACGTTTCTTTTCTTTAGCAAGAGTCTTTGAAAATTTATGCAATTCAAGATATTGACTAAATAAATCATCATATGAAGCTTCATTATCAGAATCGGAATCGGAATTTACCTCATTTGACGCCTTTGATGCAAAGCAAACTTGAGCCGTTTCATCCTCAGCTTCTTCATTTTCTGAGTCGGATGAATCACTCCATGTTGAAGCTTTGAAGGCCCTTCTTGTATTCCTTTGTTTAGGTTCTGAGACGAGTCTAGTATGTGTCCGTTCCTTGTCAAGGTTTTTGTTCATTGTTTTGTCCTTGTTTGGACAGTCATAGGAAATATGTCCAGATCTTCCACAGTCATAGCATTTCATGTCTTTATCATTGTTCTTATTTCTATTTGACTTAGATAAAGTAGATTTATGTTTGTTTCTAAATGACTTCTTCATAAATTTTCTTAATCCCTTAGCCAATAGAATTAGATTTTCATCATCCGAATCGGTGTCACTATCATTTACACAATTAGAAGAAGTAGAGACATATTCATTTGAATTGAAAGCTATTGTCTTACTTTGTTTGGAAGTTGATTCGGATTTCCGCATAGTAAGTTTGTTTTCATATACCTTTAATGATCCAATCAATTCCTCCATTTTTATTGACTTTGTTTCTTTGCTTTCTTCTATTGCGGTAACTTTCGGATCCCATTCGGATGGAAGGCTTCTTAATACCTTTTGTACCTTTTCCTGCGAAGTGAAAGCTTTGCCAAGAGACTCAAGAGAATTGTAGATGTTAGTCAATCTCAAATCCATATCAACAATGGATTCATTTGGCAACAATTTAAAGGATTCAAGAGTAGACATAAGCATATTGATTTTGGACTCTTTTACTTGACTTGTCCCTTCATGCTTCATTTCTAAACTCTTCCACATATCTTGTGCATTAGAACAATTAGATACATAACTAGATTCACTTTTGCTCAAACCATTAAGAAGAAGTTGCATAGCTTTAGCATTCATACATAGCTTCTTCTTATCATCACTTGTGTATTCTAGTTTAGACTTTGTGACTTCTATAGAAACACCATCAACCGTTGTCGTCTTAGATGGAACAAACGGACCATCTTCTATTATAGACCACAAATCAATATCAATAGCCATAAGAAATAATTTCATACGAAGTTTCCAATGATTAAAGGACTCACCATCAAAGAGTGGAGGCCTTTGGCTAGACATACCTTCTTGCTCGGTTTTGTGACTAGTTGATGCCATCTCACAAAGATTGTTATATCTTCTTGTGTGAGTGAACCTCGCTCTGATACCAATTGTTGGACCTGTATAGCACCACTAGAAGGGGGGGTTGAATAGTGAGTGCGGAAAAAATTGGTTTATAAAAATTTTAAGGACCAATTACTCACTTCTGAAAACAGAGACTGCTTTCAGGACCCGTTTTTAAACACTTGGTTGACTAGGTTGTAGACTTCCAAAAATAGTGAAATTTTGACACAATTTACTCTCAGGTGTTATGAAGGTGTCATAAAAATTTCAGATTAAAACTCAAAGGTTAAGTCACTCATATGTGGTACGTGATCTGACTGTGTCAGTTTGGACAGAACCTGTACCTTAAAATGAAAAAACTTATTCCTATTTGGTGACAACTCCAAATGACCTGAAACTTTTATGAGATGACCCTCAGGATGTTTAGTATACTCAGTTAAAACAGTTTTGAAAAATTCCTTTGGGAAGTATGTCAACCAAGTTGATGTTCTCAACCTCTGCCAATCTGAAAAACAGATTTGCACTAGTCTCAGAACTATGAACGTTTGGATGACTTATACTTATCCAAATTTGATAAAATCAGTGGGAAATGAACCCTAAGACACAAGGCTATGTTTCTGCAAAGTTTTATGATTTTTGAAAATTATTTGCTATTTTTACCGAGATCATAAAAATGATGCAAAAACAGAAACTGAGAGTAAAAATGCTGAAAGTAAGAACACCAAGAATTTTATACTGGTTCGGCCAACGTGACCTACTCCAGTCTTCAAGGACACCTTCCTTGGTTTTCACTAGTCACCAAAGTCACCTTAGAATAAGGTTGGATAGAGTTATACACCAACTCCTTCAATCCAAACCCTTTTACAATGTTCTACACCAAGAACAACACCAAAGAATCACCAATCAGCACCACCTCACCAAATGAAGGTTTGATCACACCTTGATCAACCTTGTACACCAATGAATCTTATTTGGGTGATGTGTATGAAGCCTATACTGAATATGACATGTAAGTATGATAGGCTTTGGGTACATACAAGAGATGAATATGGAAAATGAAGTGAAGTCTTTCAAACACTAAACAGAATTTTTCACTTGTTGTTCTTGTCTTGTGTTGCTCATCTCTTGGCCTTTTTATAGCCATAACCAACGACTAGGAGGTTGAGAGGAGCCTCAAAATTTGATTTTGAATTGTCTTGTGATGCCTTTGAATAAATTTGAATGCTTTAGGTCATTAATTCCCCCCAAAACTTCAGCCACCAATCTGAAATTTCAGATTCAAAAACAGAATTTTCAGCTTTGTTTGGTCTTGTCTTTGACTCCTTAATTTGTGGATCTTTGTCTTCCATCATTGCTTGGTCTTTCTTCATCAATTATATTATATTATGAACTCCTCCAAGGCTCCCAACATGCTGTCCCAGCTGCCCCATCTGGTCAGCCAATGTGCTGAATTCAAATCTGAATTTTGCATGGTAACAATGTAGAATTCTTCATGAACATGGTAAATTTCTTTTACCATTTTACCTTGCCTTCTAGAACCTTTCAAGATATGTCTTTGGCTGTGTAATTCATGTATAATACATGTATAAATACATGTGGCATCATGTAGCAAATAAACGTTCCATATACGATGATGTAGTAACTTCAAATTTCAACTTCCGTTGATTGCTCGGTTTTTCTCCGTTTTGTCTCAAACCTCTTCAACATATAAAATGTGTAATGTAACATGCAATATACATATAAATATGTATAATCTCAGCTCCAATGTGTATAAGATGTTCGGCCAAGAGGTATATCAATTTTGAGTTTGATTTTCAGAGAAATAAGGAAGATGATGGAGAATTGATATATGTATTTGTTTTTGTGACTTTGGTATTGATCTCTCCATGTAGTGCACGAAATTTTTGAGTGTTGGAAATGTATATTGGCTGGCCATCTTTGTATGATAAGTATATGATGTGTCGGAGATGGCTCGGTAGTCATATGATATGATACATTTCGGTTTTTGCACTTTTGTCATGTCGATGTAATTTTGGAAGTTTGATGACATGAAGTATATAACTTGAGAGTATCATGGATGTGTATATGATGTATATATGACTCTTTTGTCGTTGACATATGTTGATGACATGTTGACGAAATGTCAAGATCGAATGATGTAGCTTGTCGTCTGAGATAGAATATATGTCGTGTATATATATATCCATGAGATATATGTATATGCCGTGAGACTCCAAGATATGAGTATCCATAAGATATGAGTGTATATCCAAGAGATAGATATGGCGTGCGTCCATAAGATATATGTCGAGATATCCAAAAAAAATATATACGCCGTGTGTCTTCAAGATATCCAATAAATATATATCATATCCAAGAGTTGTATGTATGCCGTGTATATCACCTGAGAATGAATACAACAATGTTTGCCATATGATTTAAGCCTTAATGCTTCATGGCTTGTTAGTACAACAGTGATAGATATAGGCATATGCATTTATAAATCTCATAACATTTAGATCATGTAACATATAAATCATGTACTTGTAAATCATTCAAACCATGATTTCCCAACAGATGTCACATACTCTTCCAAGCACTTAGAAGATAATTTTCAAGAGGGAAAGAGCACTCCAAGGGGGCAGCCATAATGTAATAAAAAGGAAGAAAAAGAGCAAAACAAGACCAAGAACAAGAGTTGCAAATTCAAAGATCAAAAGTGTTCTAGCCTTCTTCTTCTACACTCTCTTACTTTCTTCTTTCTTGAATGCCTATTGTACTTATATTCATATTCTTGAATAGGCTTATCTTAGACCACCACACATTCTATATCTTTGTAAAAGATTGATCAAGTTGTGATCAAACTTCAAACTTGCAAGGTGGTGGTGTTCGTGCGCATTGTATTCAACATACAAGGTTTGTAAAGGGTTGGAGTTGGTGTGTAACTCCATCAACCCTGTGGTAAGGTGTTTTTGTGTTGTGTGATTAGTGTGAACCGAGGAAGGTGTCCTCGAAGACTGGAGTAGGTTGTTTATAACCAAACCAGTATAAAATTCCTGGTGTCATTTACTTTCAGCACTGATTTTCTGATTCAGCACTGTTTACAGTTTTTAATCACGTTCGTAAAAATAGTAAACAAATTTCACAAATCACAAAACTTTCAGGAAACGTAGTCACACATGTTAAGGTTCTTTTGGCGCAATTTTCAACCCTTTTGGATAAGTATAAGTCATCCAAATGTCCAAAGTTCTGAGACTAGTGCAGTCTGATTTTCAGGCTTGCAAAGGTTGAGACTTTGATCGTATTTGACTAACTTTCCAAAAGAATTTTTCAAAAATGTTTCAGCCCATTTAAATATAACATATAAGGGGTTAATGGTTAAAATTTCAGAGCATTTGGAGTTACGTATAAATAGGAATTAAATTTTCAAATCAGTCTACCGTTTCTGGCAGATTCACACAATCTGACCATCAATGAATTTTCAAGGGGTTAGAGGTTGAATTTAAATCTGAAATTTTTAGGAGATACTCATAACATCTGAGGATAAATTCTCTCCAAATTTCAGAATTTTTGAATACCTACAACCTAGTCTTAAAAACGTTTTAAAACTGGTCCTGAAAACAGAAACTGTTTTCAGAAGTTGGGTTTTTGGTTCAAACTAATTTTAAAAACCACATTTTTCGCACCCACTATTCAACCTCCCCCCTTCTAGTGGTGCCTTGCAGATCCTACACTCAGGCCCTCTTCAGCTCTCCATACATGAAACGAATACCCTTCTGCGGTGGAGGTGGTGACGGTGGCGGCGGTGGAGGATTCGGATGATTCTAGTGACCGTTATTCCAAATGGCATGTCCAATCTGTACCAATACGTGAAGACAGCCTAATGAAAATCCTTTAATACTGCTACTGAGGTGGGGGTACGGAATCATCAAATGGTGGTACCGGCTCCGCTGGTGGAGGTACCTGTAGCAGTGGAGGAGGAGGAGGTAAATGTGCGGGTCTACCACCGCGTGATCTCCCTCTGTAACGTGACGACATCCTATTGAAAACTTAAAATAAAAGATAACATATTTAATCACTTTACTTTTCATATGCCTTGCATAATATTTTTTATTTAGGGTTTCTCGGTATTTTCGTTTATTGCATAAATAAAGTATGATCATTTTATCCGTTAACCCTAACTATTCTAGTTAGCTTAATCTAAGGCTGAACTCTCAGTCTACAATCATCACTTAAGTTCTAAAATATGAATCCCAATGAGTCCACATGGTGTTACATCATAATCTACATAAACTAACGGTGACTTCATATGTTGGAGATCCCTTATCCTCTACCAGGTAATATACTCTGCCTATAAAGAACCATACTATATGCCCACAATATCAACCCCCTTGGGTTCCGATATCATGACGGCTTCAAATCATCGATAACATACAATATGCCCGTAATACCTACCACATCGGACGTGGTATTATGACGGCCTCCAAATAATCAAATACATAGGATAAACATGTCATGAGATATCCGACTATACGATATAATTCGATATGTAAGGGTGAACTTTTCGTAAAATGAAAACATATATGCAATGCCTATATTCAACCTATATCAGCACTCAAATAATCTACATATCATAATATATGAACAACTTACTACCTGTGCACTTAACTTATATTTCATATCATGAAAGCCATTTTTCTTTCCTCTCTTTCACTCTCGGCCTAACAGCCCCTTTTTCACACCAAATATATACTTCAACATTTCATAAAAAGATACATATTATACATATTCAAAGTGGTCAAAAACCCTAATTTTATATTTCTTTACATATGACATGATATTTCTTTAAAATATACATTATATAATCATATTTCATGTCATACTCTATTTTATACATATTTATATCTATAACATGTGCAAAACTATTTATTTTATTCCCCTTATATATATATCTAAGCCTAATAAATAAATAAACAAGTAAATATATATATATATATATATATATATATATATTATGAAAGAGTTATTTTATTAAAGATAGGGCCTCACTTATGGCGGAGGAAAACCTTATTACATCGAAAGACAGTATAACGCGCAAAGATAATGATGGTTATCAACATCCAAACCATATATGATATGCCGCATTAAAACCTTGCCAAGTAAAACCACCCTTGTGGATAAAACCTTGGCGAAGGAAAAAGCGTACATATTTATATGTTTGGAGTGTTGATAGACGTTACAGTGTAAGATGATAATTACAGCAACCCACATATGATACATAGGGAACGAATGATGTAGAAACCGCAGAAAATCCCAAGCGTGATGGTGTAGGCCAATTCCGCAACAAAATGTAACTGCGTCAGCGAGAGAAACAAGCCGAAGTTGTGATTCATCGTAAACAACACTGCCGTTGATGACATTGGAGGCCAAAGAGAAACAGGATCCCGTCCATGCACAATAGAAAAGTATGACTGAGTAAGAGCGATACAGTCGACTTGCTGGCAAGGTGGGGGTAAATGAAATGATGATCATACCGGATCTGCCGGCATAGAATAAGGTACCGACAGAAGTAGTGAATCGATGCCAATCCTTTTGGAAGACATGCAACAGTCGAGGAATTTGCGCTTGGATGTCAGAGACTCTCATCGCCGTATAATGACAGGTATCATCACCGCGGCCAGCAAAGAAAAGCAAAATGTCAATCCATGCAGAAAATATTGAGAGCGCGAAGTGATGGTGACAAACAAAACATGTAAGATGGTTTATGACAGAACGACAGTATATCATACCAGGTCCGCCTGCCCCGACTAGAGGACAGTCAGAGATAGTGAGAGATTACCAATCCCATTGGAAGACCGAAGGATGATATATTTGTAATCCCAGCAACTTGAAATCCGTTGTATGAAGTGAGCCAAAAGACGATGAATAAGAACATACACTGTAGCCATATGTATCCAACGTCCTAGCAGTATCGCAGCCAGAGTCCACTCGACCATGATATGAAAATGTGCAAACCATACATAAAGACAGAAAATAGCAATGTTATCGACAGCCAGCCAGCATATGTCAAGAAAAGAAATCAGCAGGCAACAAATCATACCCAACCTGCCTGAACCTAGAGAGGTGCAGGCAGGAAAAAAGAGCATGTGCCAATCCATATGGAAGACTGATATATATCATGGAACCCGCAAATGCACTGAAGAAAGGTCCAAAGAGATAGAACTACGCACTAGTGGCGGAAGTGTACGAGAGCTGTAGACTTGAGTACATGGGTGTAACATAGCATTCTGTGCAAGATAATGTGTTGCCATGTTTGCTTCCCGATAAATGTGATGGTAGTCCAGATGATGCAGACGCACTAACGTGTGCAGCAATTGGAGGCAATAATTTCCATGAACCAATCGAAGGTGTGACAACCGTGAGATGAGCATCGCATAATCTGATTCTAAGATAATCGATATAAGGGCAGAAAGTACAATAAACCAAAAACTGCAGCCTGTATCTCTGCATGAATGGGTGAACTAGGCGGTAAGCGAAAGGAAATTGCACCCACACATGTACCAGAATGGTCATGTAATATAGCACCACCTGCACTATAGTGCCTTCCAACCGCAGCATCTGTATTTAATTTGAATCGACCAGATGGTGGTAACCTCCATCGGACCAGAATGGACGTGGGTGCTGAAGCGGGGGAAGCCAAGGAATAGGCTATCGCAAACCAGTCAACAATTTGGAGCCAGATCATTCCGGTTTTTATACTCATGGTTGCTTCATCCCGATTTTCATAATTATATGCGAAATGCGTGGACATCTTACCCAACAACTGGAGGTATGTACGGTTTCTATACTAAGTTGGCTCGACTGAGAAAGGATATTCAGTGTTGGAATAAGGAAATTTTTGGTAACATCTTCTCTGCTGTTAAGACTGTTGAATCGCTTTTGACCATTGCTGAGGGTGCTTGGGACGCGGACCCCATAGAGACACACCGCGAGGCTTATCATAAGGCTAAAGCGGAGTACCTTCAAGCATCCTTATATGAGTTTCATTACTGGAAGCAAAAAGCACGCGTTTGATGGTTAAAAGATGGAGACGCAAACACCTGATATTTTCATTCCATAGTAAAAGGTAGGCGTACTCAGCCGCGCATACAACAAATACGTGCATCCGACGCCATTCTATGTACTGATGCTGCATCAATTAAGGCCGAAGTAGTGGCTTTTTACACGTCCTTATTTACACAAGAACCGACACATGATCATGATGCTGTGCTCAATAATATACCATCCCTTGTTACAGCGGATGACAACTTCATGCTTACAAAGATACCCACTGAAGAAGAAGTCAAGACATCAATCTGGCACTTAGACCCCCATAGCGCAGCGGGCCCGGATGGATTCAACGGTAACTTTTATCGTTCGTGTTGGTCGATTATTCACTCTGATGTGGTTAAGGCTGTGCAGGAATTGTTTCTTGGTATCCCTCAGCCAACTGTCATGGCTAGTGCTCTAATCACATTGATCCCAAAAAAACCATCGCCTGTCACATTTAGTGATTTTCGGCCCATCTGTCTCACTAATTTTTTGTAAATGGCCACTTGGCCGATTATACTCATATATACACCTTTATCTTATCCTTTTTATCACACACTTTTTTCACTTTATTTTAGTCTTAATTTCACATCTAATATATATAGGCCGAGTATGTATGTATGTGTGTGTGTGTGTCTATATATATATATATTTTGGAAACGAAATTTTATTAGCATAAACCCTCACTTATGGCGGAGGAAAACCTTATTACAGGAAATGAAAAGATGACGATAGTAGCAGTATATGATTATCAACATCCATATTATATATGATATACCACATTAAAACCTTGCCAAGTAAAACCACCCTTGTGGATAAAACCTTGGCGAAGGAAAAAGCATACATATTTATATAAATGGAGTGTTGATATACGCTACCGTATAAAAAGAAAGAATATGAAAATTGAATATCACAGAAATATAACAAATCAATAAGCGATGTGAACATCCTCTGCTGATGAAGATCCCTTGGCCAGGCGGAACTCGTGTCAATGGTCAGGAAATTAAGTGTGTTCATATGAATTTTTTTCGTTTCACCTCTTTTACTTATATCTTTGTGTGAATATTTCTATAAACATATTAATCTCCATCCACTTAATGTCTCACAAAATCATTATCAAATACATAAACATGTCAAATGATGGAAATCATGAAAATAAAGCAAGTAGGCTATAAAAAACCTCATATGGCCGAAAATATACATACATCAAATAATATAGAGATCGTCAAGAAACATCTTTTGTGAACTAGAATCTTACACATGAATATGCTCATAATATGCTAAATCAAGAACACAAAAGCTCATGAAACCAAAAATCATAAATAAACACACAAGGGATGATCTTCATGAAAAACATATGAATGCATGCATAAAAATATCTACGTACTACACTTTTCCTAACATATCATGTATCTTCATTTTTTTCTCTAACTTTTACATACATCACATGAGAGTGTTTATCTCATTTTATTTATACATATAAGCTCATTTTTCGTTAATATGGCCCTGTGTTTCTATGCCTCTATATCATCATATTTACACCACTTATGAACATAGCTTTTACATATTCTTGATACTAAAACATTGAACATACATCATGGATAGTTCAAATTTATATGAACATATATACTTAGATATTTGAAAGTCCATGAAGGATCTAGAAAGAATACTTGCCTTATCACTTAACCTTCAATTAAAAGTGAAGATTTCTTCACTTGGCTTGAAAAAAATCCTTCTCCTTTATACATGAGGTAGCCACGGTTTGCACAAAGAGAATAGGAGGTTAGTGAGCAACCATGGAGATGAATAAATGAAAGAAGAAGAACTAAAATTAGATGTTGTTCTTACCTTGCTTCTTTCTTGGATCTTAGCTCAACTATACTTGGTATCCTTAGTGCTTGAATGTAGAAGGATGTCATGGATAGTGCTTTAGATGATTGTGTGAGGTAACGAGGAGAAAACTACACCTTGTTTCCGACCTTGTAACTCTCGGTTTTTGTTGGTAAAAATGAGGCTTGGAGACTTTGTTTTCTCTTGATTGAAGGAAGTAGAAGGTGTTGAGAGTGTAGTAGAGTGTGAAGTGTGGAAGAAAGAGAGGAAATCCACTATTTCAAAGGCAAATTTCGGCGAAGAGGGAAAGAGAGGGAAGGAGGGAAAATAGAAGAAGTGGAGTGGTTGGGAGAGGGTGAGAAAATGAGTGTTGCTTGTAGGAAATTATGGAAGACTTCTTCCATCTTGACTTAGGCTTTGTTGGCCGATCTTCTACCCTCTTTTTATTTTTTCTTCTTCTTACATAAAAATCTTTTATGTTATAATTTCTTTTCCTTTTATTTAAGTAGTCTAAAATACTTGTGTCACGTCTTTATTTTTTTTAATTTATTCTAGGTTGTAAGTTGTTACATGTTAGTCATATGTTACATTTTATTCAAGTAGTTATAAATGTTCATTATCTATTTTCATTGCATATTGATATTTTGTATGTTCTATGACTAGCAAAAAAATTATACGCAACTAAGCACGTTATAAAGTACGTATCAAAGTAACAAACTTTTTCGGGGCGTAACGTGGCCTGCTGTCAAATAGACATTCTACGGTATCTTCTTCAACTTGGAGTTTCCCAGATAAATTACTTCTTCTCGGGTACGGTCCTTAATCATAACACGCTTAACGCAACAGTCGATGTTGGCATAGTGCTTGAACAGTCAGACCATACCTAGAATAATGTCGAATTCCCCAATCTGAATCGAAATCAGGGTAGCCTCAAACTTCCATCCCTCTATCTCGATCTTGCAGTCCTTGTATAGATGATGGGAAATGATCACCTGATCACTAGCTGCCTGAACACGATGAGGCATATCCAACCATGTCGAACAGCTGCTAAGGTTCTCAGTGGACCTCTTAGACACCCAGGAGTGGCTTGCACCACTATGAAACAATTTGTTGGCATGTATGTTGTCTACTAATATAAAACCTAAAACAGTTTATAATTCAAGTATGTCGCTCTAACATGTATAGAAAATAACATATAATTTGTGAAATTAAATATACATGTCACTACGTCAGGGATGTCCTCAACTTCAGCATCAGTCATGACATGCACCCGAGCATTGGCCCGTGGGCCATATCTATACTGCGGTACAGCTCTCTGTGGTCTATTTCTCGGCTCAGGGCAATCTCAAATCATGTGGTCAGTCTTGCCACAATGGAAGTAAGCTCCAGTCCTCAACAAGCACGCTCCAGTGTGCTACCTCTAACAAGTGGGGCATCTTAGAGTCGCAGTCGCCTGTGGTGGACGCTACTGTTGTGGTTGGCATTGTGGCTGCTGCTGACGTTGCGGTTGCCGATGAGGATATGGTCTCGACTGAATCTGCTGATGTGCATGCCCATCATCTCTTCTGGCATTCTTAGTCCATCTACTAATACGATCTCCAAACTCTAGGGGCCTCTTGCCCCGTGTCTCTCCATCCCGTCGAATACTGTCCCGCTCCACCTGGTAACATGCATCTAGCAACTCCCCAAATTCTCGTGGGTTAGAATTCACAATCCAGGTGAAAATATGGGAGTTCAAACCTCTCTCGAACTTGATCATCTTAAGCTCCTCATCACCCATAATAGCTGGAACATATCTCCCTTGTGTAGTGAACTGATTGGCATAGTCTGCCACTGTCGGGCGCCTGCACCAAAGACTCAAACATCACAATCTTCTATAAAGTAACTGAGGGTGGGATATAATGTAGCGTCTCGCTCCCGAGCCCTAGCATTGGAAACAGTGCACCCGTCGTATCTCGCTAAGGAGAATACAAGACGTCGAATCAATCTCTTACATGTCAGAAATGACATAGAAATTTTTCTGGAATTCTAACTAATTTTAACTATTTATTTATTATTTATTCATTTCAGAAATTAAATTTTAGAATTTCTTTTTTATTTAAATTATGTTTGGGCTGGCCTGCTGCCCTGGTCCGGTCCGCTGTCCATCCGGTCTGGTTCGGCAGCCTGTCCGGTCCAATAGCCTTTTCTTTTTTTTTTTGAAAAAATATCTTTGGCCCGGCCCATTAATGGCCAGACCATAAGCCATGCTAACCGGGTTAGCCGAGTCAACCAGCTCGCTGACCCGGTTTTTTTATTATTTTATTATTTTTATTATTAAATTCTATTTCCTTCTAACCTCAATAAAATCTTCGTTTTAACTCCAATTGACCTCAAACTAGTTGCATTGGACTCGTTATAACGAGACACATCTATTGGAAGTGGACACGTCAGTGTGTGTCCAGACGCGCCGTCAGGGGCCGCGCGTGGGCCCCACGCGCCACCCCCTGAAACGCATCCGTCAGACCTGTTTTTCCGACTTCCAATCCATTCCCAATCTATTCTAGGCTAGATGAACCTATTTGAAAGCCAAAACACAAATTTTAAAAGGCTCCCAGTATGAAAGTTCCCATCTTTTTAATTCTTTTATGGGTATTTCTAATCCGATTCAACCCTACCATCAAATTCATAAACATACACGCACATAACAGTTCATAAACAGGCCATAAACAATAGACCTCATGCTTTGTCACATAAAACATATCAAAATTAACATCTTAAACAAATAAAAACGACGAATCACATGAATATACCATCAAAGCATGCATGAATCATACTCGTTTGAGGGGGAAGAGGCATCTACCTTGAACTTCTAGATTAATTGTGATAAGACAAGAATACGTTCGATGATATACGGCTAGCTCCTCTCTTTTTTGCTTCTTCTTCCTTCTTTTCTTTTCTTCTTCTTCTCCTTTTTTTCCTTTCCCTCTCTCTTGGCCCTCACTCTCTGCAGCTACTTCCCTCAAAAAAGAAAAAATGCTGCTGGAATTAGGTGAACGGGTTTAGGGGATTTTATTTTGGTTAGGGGAGAGATTTTAGGAATTTTATGGAATAATTAATAAAATAGGATATTGTAGTTATCTTGAATAATTTAAATTAGATAATTTCCTTCCTTTTCTTTTATCTTTATCCTATATTATCTATCATTATTATTTTTTATTTATTTTTTTAAAAATCACGGATGTAACATCCTACCCACCTTACAAAATGTTTCGTCCTTGAAACTTGACGTATTTTATTCAAAGAGGTAGGGATAGTGCTCTCGCATCTGCTCCTCCAACTCCCACGTCGCTTCACGCTCTGTATTCCACTGAACTTTGACATAGGGAATGATTATCCTTCGTAGCTCTTGATCCTTGTGGTCTACAATTCGGATAGGGGTCTCCTCATATGACGTATCTAGCCTAATCCTCAAGGACTGCACATTTAGAACATGGCTCAGATCCAGGACATACCTTCACAACTGAGACACATAAAATATGTTGTGCACTTGAGCAAAAACTGGAGGTAGCGCCAATCTGTATGCTAACATACCAACTCTCTCGAGCACCTCGTACAGACCAATGTAACGAGGCCTTAACTTGCCTTTAACCCCAAAGCAAGTCACACCCTTCGTGGGTGAAACCTTAAGATACACTTTTTCTCCAACCTCGAACTCTAGAGGACGTCTCTTTGAATCAACCCAACTCTTACTCCTGTCTTGAGCAACCTTGAGCCTGTCACAATTCATATTTACCTTCTCCTTGGTTTGCTCAACTAGCTCGGGTCTGGTAATAACACGCTCACCGACCTCATCCCAATGAACACGGGACCTACACTTACGTACATAAAGTGCCTCAAAGGGTGCCATGCCTATATTTTTGTCGTGACTGTTGTTGTAGGAGAACTCAATTATCTTGATCATCCCATCCCAGATCCCTTGAAGTCCAATGCGCATGCTTTCAACATGTCTTCTAGAGTCTGAATAGTCCTCTCAGACTGCCCATCGGTCTACGTATGAAAAGCGATGCTTAATCGTAGCTTCGTCCCCAACCTTCTCTAGCAAGCTGACTAGAATCGAGTAGTGAACCTCGGATCACGATCTGAGACGATACTAACTGGGACTCCATGAAGGCTAACAGTATCGTTGATATACAACGTCACCCATCTCTCCAAGGTCACATCACTCGGAACATGTAGAAAGTGAGCAGACTTCGTCAGTCGGTCCACAATCACCCTGATCATGTCGTTGTCATTCTTGTTTTAGAGAGACCTGCAACAAAATCCATCGTCACATGCTCCCACTTCTACTCCAATTTCTCCAACGGCAACAACAAACCTCCCAGCCTCTGATGCTCTGCCTTGACCTGCTAACAAACGAGGCATTGCTCAATGAATTCAGCAATGTGTCTCTTCATCCCACTCCACCTATAATGTTTCTTTAAGTCATTATACATCTTCGTAGCACCCAGATGAATCGACAACTTCGAATTATGTGCCTCCTTCAATAGCTCCGTCCATTATATATATCAGCATACACGAGTTTTAATATGTAGGTTATCGTTTTAATTGTTAAATTGTTGAACATGTTTGATATAGATATATAGTATGTTGTGTATCCTTATTTTAAACATATGTATGACTTATGTATCATATGTAGCTCATGAATTCACAACTGTTATCTACAGTTTGTCACATGTATTATGTTTATATTGTCTGTTAGTTGAGTGTTAAGCGGTACGCGTGCTATCCGCGTTTATTTTAGCCTTTGTTTATCGTGATCTCCTTTTTGTACTTATATTAGGTGTTAATAATTTTTAATTTTTTTCGTTACCTATAATTTATATTTTTTGTACTAGCTTGTCTAATTGTTGTACAAATATCGTCATATATTTTATTCCGAAGAAAATGCATAAATGCATGAAGTTTTATGTAATGTAGATATACAATCAATTTGGGTGTTCAAGTATGATATTTTTAGTTTTATTTTTCTTTGTTTTTCTGTTATTAAGTTATTTACACTTTAGTCTATTACTATGTTGTCATACAATATTGTGTCGTTCCTAACTCGTAATTAGCATGCTTTACTTCAATTGTGTATGTTAATGATGTGTTTTAAAACTTGTAAATGTATGTCTATTTCGTAACCCATGTCTTGTATGAAAAGTATCTATGTTACTGTATTCTTTGTAATTGTGTCGGTTGTTCTCGTTATATATTATGATGTTTATTATTGTTTTGTTTTATTAGTTACGTGGTGGTGTCATTGAAATATTTGTGTGTATATCTGTGCATATTTACTTAGCATCGTTTAATTACATTTGTTTCATGAATATATTTGTATGCTTTCTTAAATCAACTTATTTATGTTGTATCATTAATGTTGTAAAAAATTGTGTGTGTCTATATGTTTCTTTATTGTTGTAAGAGATTGGGTGTTTTTTTGTAGTTATGTATTACTCCATGGATTACTAACCCATGAAGTGTATTAACATCATAACGTTTACAAATTTCTAAGTTGGTTATCTGGCATTGGTTTCTTTTTTTGTAGTGGTCATTTTGCACATATAATCCTGACTTCTCGTATATCTTTTATATGTTCGCTACTCCTACGTTGTTATCGTATCCTATATATATTGTGAGCTTTTACCTATTACTTCATATTTTCATGTTGGTCGCTTTGTATGTATATGTATATGTGTATATATCTTATGTATATTTGTATGTGTGTGTGTGTATATATGTATATTTTTATTGACTTATGTTGCTGTATATTCATAGTTCATTATATTATGTGATTTCTCTTTTTTTGTACTGTGTTATGTTTCTTTGTATAGTTGTGTTGGATTTTGTATGGTTGATGTTCTAGTACGTGTTTGATATGTGGAAATGTATCGATAAGGTAGGTTGTATCGATCAGTGTGTGTAGATAAAGTTAATTAGCAAATTGTGTGTTATGGTCTTGTGTTCAAGTTTTTTTCCTTTTTGGCTCAGCAAAACTTTTTTGATATCAACGGTCACTCGAACTTCACCTTCTTCTGCTTCCATCTGCTCAGGGACACCAGTATCGGTGAAAAACCTTCAACAAATTTCATGTAGCAGATGGCCAAACCAAGAAAGCTCCTTACCTCAGTCGCCTTGGTCGGTCAGGGCTACTCAGCGATAGTGTTAATCTTCTTTGGATCCAATGAGGTCTCCTCTTCTGAACTTACGTTACTCAAGAAAGTCACGCTTCCGCTATGCCATTCTGATCATTTATCTCTGACTGACATCCTCTGCACTGGTGATGAGTCATTGATACATGGTCGCCGGCGGTTCAACTCTGTTATGATGTCGGCAGCCTCCCCGATGTCTGTATCAGTCATCACGTGGATATGGGCACCGATCCCTGCTTCCCTTTATGTTGCTCCTGATTCTGCTGTGATGGTGGCACCGGTCTCTGCTCAGTGCTCTCTCTTGTAAAATGTCCCGGTTGTCGCACTCATACTTGCATAATCCCCTACACTAACCCGAGTATGACATCCACAATGAACACATGGCGGTGGCGGTGGCCCTGCTCTCCTCCGCGGCTATACTTTCATCACGGGTGGTCTTGTGATTATTAGCGGTCATGTCGCATATCTCCACCTCCTGTGGTGAAGGGTCCTTCTGAACATCGAATTAGGGACATCCTGCATTTCCCCGTAGTAGAACCTCAGATCCGGTGGCCGTGTTGGTGGAAGCCACTGGTTCAACTGCTGCTATCGCTGAGCAGTCTACTGCTACTGTTGTGCCAAAATGGTGGCCAGGGTGGCCATGGTGTCGGTCAATGCCTGGAGGATAGCCCCCTGATCCAGGTGGTCATTACCACGTCCACTGTTGCCTCCTTTGCCAGATTGTTCACTACCCGGTGGTATTTTCTTTGATTTCATGTAAACCATGACACGAATTCGAGTTGAACCGGAGTAATCGAGGGATTTGAGCATTTATGGGCCTCACGCAAAGGTTTGGGAGTATAACGGTAATTAAGTAAAGAAAGCTCACCAACGGCACACACCTCCCATAACCGATCATGACCTAGGCCTACAATCATCACTTAAGTCTACTTTGTTCATTAAGGGTAAAATCGTCATTTTACAAGAGATCGTAACTTATGTGTAAGTGATCTAATTAATCATGCGTTTCTGAGGCAGATCTGTAGCATCGGCTCTGATACCACCTGTTGCGCACTGCTTCCGAGCCCTAGGATCGGAAACAATCCACCTGCTGTATCTCGCTAAGGAGAATACAAGGCGTCGAATCAATCTCTTACATGTCAGAAATGACGTAGAAATTTTTCTTGCGGAAACGTAATTCATAACTTAAATTTAAACTCAAATAATCGTCATTACAATACTGAATAAAAAATCTGATAATAAAAGTACTAAGAAGTCTGTGAAAATCCTCAAACGGTAAATAAGAAACAATCAGCTGCAGAGTTCTCTCATATCCTAGAATCCAGCTATCAACCAGTTCACTCAGCTATGTTTGGCCCGTCCTCAACAAAGATGTGCTCGTAGTCTTCATCCAGCTCACCTGGAAAGTAAAGGTGAGTGACAGAAAATCACCCAGTAGATGCCCGCCTCAAACCAATACAAAACGTGCATATTGAAATGATATAACCACATAGCACATAAATATGATACAACATGCATAAGATAAAGTAAATGCATTAAGGAAAGCACTCCACATAAAAATACGCAACTACGTGATGCATGCTTCATCCACGTGTCGCACGCAACAAGAATAATATGCCCCTAGACCTATATGCAGTGCATGATCCCGAGATTGATTGGATGCCTATAGCCCGTACACTACAATCCACCCTGACCGATGCCCGTGGCCCGTACACCACGATCCACCATAACCGAGTGCCCATTGCCCGTACACCATGATCCACCATAACCGAGTGCCCATTGCTTGTACACTATGATCAACCCCACTCAAGCATCTGAGACCCGTACATCTCAACTCACTCCAAATGCAAATGCACGTGCCATGAATGCAACAACAAAGTCGCCTAGGGCCTGTACGCCCATCCTTACCATCGTACGCCCATCCTTACCATCTCCGGCACTCAATATTTGGTCTCGTAAATTTTCCGATTAGTGGAAAGTTATTATTTATCATTACAAGTATTTTTCCTTGGGTTGTATAAATTTTTCACTATTTTTCCTATTTTTTATTATTTAATTCTATTTATTACTAATTATTTTAATTACTTAAATTTTTCAAAATTCAGAAATTAGTGAAAATAATTTAATTTTAACCTTTTACGTTTTTTGAAATTAATTTAGAATTTTCTTATAATTAAATATATTTTCTGAAATTTTAACTCATTTTAATTATTTAATGTTTATTCATTTCAGAAATTAAATTTCAGAATTTCTTTTTTATTTAAATTCTGTTTGGGCCGGCCTGCTGCACTGGTCCGGTTCGGTGGCCATCCAGTCTGGTCCAGCAGCCTAGCCGGTCCAAGAGCCTTTTCCATTTTTTTTAAAAAAAAATCTTCAGCCTGGCCCATTAATGGCCAGACCAGAAGCCATGTTAACCGGGTTAGTCAGGTCAACCAGCCTGCTGACCCAGTTTTTTTGTTATTTTATTATTTTTTATTATTAAATTCTATTTCCTTCTAGCCTCAATAAAATCTTCGTTTTAACTCTGATTGGCATCAACCAGCTGCATTGGACTCGTTATAACGAGACGCATCTTTTGGAAGTAGACACGCCAGTGCGTGTCCAGACGCACCATCAATGGCCGCGCGTGGGCCCCACGCGCCACCCCCTGAAACGCATCCATCTGATCTGTTTTTCGACTTCCAATCCAATATCAACCTATTCTGGACTAGATGAACTTATTCTAAAGCCAAAACACAAATTTTAAAAGGCTCCTAGTATGAAAGATCCCATCTTTTCAATTCTTTTATGGGTATTTTTAATCCGATTCAACCCTACCATCAAATTCATAAACATGCACGCATATAACAGTTCATAAACAGGCCATAAACAATACACCTCACGCTTTTCCATATAAAACATATGCAAAATTAACATCTTAAACAAATAAAAACGACGAATCACATTAATATACCATCAAAGCATGCATGAATCATACTCGTTTGAGGGGGAAGAGGCATCTACCTTGAACTTCTAGATTAATAGTGATAAAACAAGAATACGTTCGATGATATACGGCTAGCTCCTCCCTTTTTTGCTTCTTCTTCCTTCTTTTCTTTTCTTCTTCTTCTCCTTTTCTTTCCTTTCCCTCTCTCTTGGCCCTCACTCTCTGCCGCTACTTCCCTCAATGAAGAAAAAGTGCCGCTGGAATTAGGGTGAAGGGTTTGGGGGATTTTATTTTGGTTAGGAGAGAGATTTTAGGAACTTGATGGAATGATTAATGGAAATAGCATAGTATAGTTATCTTGAATAATTTAAATTAATTAGTTTCCTTCCTTTTCTTTTATCTTTATCCTCTATTATCTATTATTATCTTTATTTTTATTTTTATTTTTTTAAAAATCACAGCTGTAACATATAAAACTTATGGAACTCCGTCAAGAACCACACCCAAGTAACTGGTCCGGGCAGATGCTGTTGACTTGATTCCCCCACTGATTGACTTCACCAATCAGCCTTAGTCTTTATCTCTTCAGGTACCTAAATCAGATCAAAGTTATTCTTTACCTCATCTAGCCATTTCTTGGCCACCTCTGGATCTGGTCTGCCCTCAAAATTCGACATTCTGGCCCTCTTCAGCTCTCCATAATAGAAGCGAGTACCCTGCTTTGGTGGTGGCGGTGGAGGCGGCAGTGGAGGTGTAGCCTGATTCTGATGACCGTTATTCACAACAGCTTGTCTAATTTGTACTAAGGCCTGAAGTATGTCCTGATGAAAATTGCCATGATACCGATGCTGCTGAAATGGAGGTGCTGGCTCCGCATATGGCGGTACTGACTCAGCAAATGGTGGTATCGACTCTGCTGGTGAAGGTACCTGTAGTGGCAGAGGAGGAGGTAATTGTTCTGGTCTATCGGTGCGTGGTCTGCCTCTTGGTCGCGAAGACATCTTATTAGAAGTAGTTATTATCAATATAACAGTCATACAACATAATTAGACTTAATTCAAGTGATTCGTTTAGGTTCCAAAATTTAGGGTTTTGAAATAAACACTTCATAAATTACGTAAAGCTATAACTTTCTATGTCTATCCATAAGCCATTCTGGTGATCTTAATCTAAGGCTATCACTCTCATCTAAGATCATCACTTAAGTTCTAAGATCATGACTTATTTTCTAAGTTGTTTACTTTACCATTTCCACCGTGGATCTAGAGCCTTGGTCTCTGATACAACCTGTAGTGCCACGCCTAAAAATAGGGTTCTAGTCCGATGCACCCGCCATACTCTATTACGAGAAGTACAAGGCGTCGATACAAACATGTGCCTGTTGACATGAAACATTAATAAATATAGCAGAAGCGACATAAAGATAAACATACGACATGCAATAACATACAAGTCGTTATAAATAGTACAAGTCCAAAATATTCGATGTCTCAATGATACAAATACTACATGATAAAGCATTGGTCTCAAAAGCTAAGTCTTGGCATGCATATCTCTCACGGGTAGTCTACATGACTTAATCTATAAATCCGATCTCGGGGACCCAGTTCTATGCAAGTTATTAAAGGCAAGTATGAACGAAAAATCGCCTAGCAATTAGTCTTGTTAGATATGTCATGTGGATCATGCATGGAGAGACGGGGTAATAAAATAACGATAAACATAATAATGAACATAATAATATCCGTCTCCTTTTAATAATTAAAGTAACATAACATAAATATAATAAGCAACATGCAATACATAAGAATTTAATATCATAACATAAAAATCATAAATCTTATACTAAGTCCATAAACATCACATAAATGTCCATACTTACATTCTAACCCGTATCCTAAAAATAAGGTCATAAGCTTATAGCAACTAAACTTTCATGCATAAATCCTACCTTAATCAACTTAATGAAATCATAAACTTAAGGATATTCTAAAATTACCTAAGGGAAATATGTACATAATATGATGCATAAAACATAATATGACTTTTTCATAAACTTGCATAACATGACATTTTCATAAACCTGAAGACATAATTTCTTAAATGGCTATAGCACTTTTCATAAGAATAATAACACACGGCATACCGAATGATTCCCCATATAGTACATGTACGACATAAAACATACGTACATGTTCTAACGGTGATGCGTCATGACGGAGATCACGTGTCCTAGACTCGGTGCTACACTCGGTCATAACAAAGACATATGTCCCTAGCACCTACCATTTCGGTCCCGATGTCAGGCCGGCACACCATAACATAACATAAACATGTGATGTTGGAATCAATCGTCTCGTATTTATTATTTGTTACGCGCATGAACTTTTAAAACATGTGATGCGAAAAAATAACTTTTCAAACTTTAATTTCATGCATGGTACATTTTGGCTAAGGGTAATTTGGTCATTCTATAATTTAACCATCCAACATCCATCACTTATCTACATTCTATATGTCATACTTAAATAAAATACCACTTTACACTCCAAAGGGTACCCCTCAGTTTCATACCTCAAACCAGCCCCATTTTAAGCAATTTTCACCCAACACCACTTTCTTATTTTTTATTTTCCATATACAACTCATATTTCAACATTTAAATAGTTATAACAATTATTTTCTAATTACTTTGACATGCTGTAGGATCTGCAAGGCACCACTAGAAGGGGGGATTGAATAGTGGGTGTGTAAAATGTGGTTTTTAAAATTGTTTTTAATCAAGAACTCAACTTCTGAAAACAGATTCTGTTTTCAGGACCAGTTTTAAAACGTTTTTAAAACTAGGTTGTAGGTCTTCACAAATTCTGAAATTTTGAGAAACTTAGCCTCAGATGTTATGAGTGTCTCCTAAAAATATCAGATTTAAATTCAACCTTTAATCCCTTCAAAAATCGTTGGTGGTCAGATTGCTCGAATCTGCCAGAAACGGTATACTGTTTTAAAAAATTTATTCCTATTTGTACGTAACTCCAAATACACTGACATTTTAACCACTAACCCCTTATATGTTATATTTAAATGGGTTTAAATAGTTTTGAAAAATTATTTTGGGAAGTTAGTCAAATACACTCAAAGTCTCAACCTTTGCAAGCCTGAGAATCAGACTGCACTAGTCTCAGAACTTTGGACGTTTGATTGACTTATACTTTACCAAAAGGGTTGAAACTTGTGCCAAATTAACTTTTAAGACGTGTGGCTATTATTCTGGAAAGTTTCATAATTTTTGAAAAAGTTTACTATTTTTACGAACGTAATCAAAAACAGTAAACAGTGCTGAATCAGAAAATCAGTGCTGAAAGTAAATGACACCAAGAATTTTATACTAGTTCGGTTATATACAACCTACTCCAGTCTTCGAGGAACACCTTCCTCGGTTCACACTAATCACACAACATAAATACACCTTACCACAGGGTTGGTGGAGTTACACAACAACTCCAACCCTTTACAAACCTTGTATGATGAATACAATACGCATGAACACCACCACCTTGCAAGATTGAAGATTGATCACACCTTGATCAATCTTTTACAAAGATAAAGAATGTGTGGTGGTATAAGATAAGCCTATTCAAGAATATGAATGTAAGTACAATAGTCTTTTAGAAAGAATAAAGAAAGAGAGCGTAGAAGAAGAAGGCTATAACACGTTTTGATCTTTGAATTTGCAACTCTTGTTCTTGTTTTGTTTTGTTCTTCTTCCTTCCTTTTTATCACATAGGCCGCCCCCTTGAATTGCTCTTCCCTTCTTGAAAATTATCTTCTAAGTCCTTGGAGAGTATATGGCATCATTGTGACATGTCTTTGCTTACTTGGCATGTTCTCATTGGATGATCATTATGCCCTTGCTTACTTGGCACACATTGATTGGTTGGATATTGTCGTCACTTAATGACTAGACAAATCTGAGAATAACACTTAAAACATGTGCCAAAATCATCATAAAATAGCTACTATAACTTCCAAGATTGTCACATAAAGTTAGCAAAACAATTTTCTCCAAGAAAGGTATGAAAATTCGGCCATTAAGATGTAACATGCTGAAATTTCAGCATGTGTCACATTTGCATTTCATTCAAAATATTGCCTATTTTGCATTGATTTAATCCAAGAAATCAAAGTATAATTCAATCACCATTTAGTATACAATATTCTCATCTTTTATGGAATAAAAATTGTTCACAAATAAGGGCTAAATTTCGGCCTACATTCATCCCACACATGCTGAAATTTTCAGCATGTGTGATATTCAAAGATATCACCATTTTAATTCCATAGTACATTCAAAATGCTTCCATACTATCTCCCAATTAATTCACTTAATTCCAGAAGTAAAATATGCCTCATTAATTGACAAAATTCGGCCAGCACTAAACACACATGCTGAATTTTCAGCATGTGTTACAAATGTGACATAAGTTTGAAATATTACCTTGTGTAGCTTCTTCCTTTATGTCACCAACATTGTATGCTTCATTCTTGACCAATCAATATGCCAACAAGGCTACACATATGCTCCATTTCAGCTGGAATAGGTGTTGCAATGTATGTGTGCATGTGCTGAATTTTATTTTTGCAAACTTTGTAAAATAGTGCACATTTAATAATACACACATGATATATTCCAATCAGCCCTTAATTGAACTTTTTAGAGCACTTTGCGATGTATGAGATATGTAAAAAGTGTCTAGATACATGTCGTATGATGTGCCAAAAACGTTCCATGTGTTGTGTACGTAGAAAACCGAATTTCCGATGTTTATCGATTACTCGATTTTTCTCTAATTAAATTCCAGCTTTTTGCACATGTTATATATATTATATTACACATAATATACATAATATAAACTTTAATATTCAGCATTTGGCTGGTCTTAAAGTGGCACCATATACATGTGACAAAATTGAAATTGGAATCTCCACAATTTATCCTTAATGTGGGATGATTTGTGTGTGCCAACATGGAACGATTTTACGGATATTCATATCATGTAAGCCACGAAATTTTTGGCTAATTTTGAAGTGTAGGGGCTGTCGATCTATTTATGGAAAGTACGTGACACGTTGGCGAAGTTTTGGTATTCGTCCGATACGACAATTTTTGGTTTAGAATCTTTTAACGTGTCGTATTTAATTTGTCATCACCATGACTTATATCATATGATATAAGACCTGAATATACTCATAAATATGAGTTAAGTATGGTGGTGTGACGTTAACGTACGTACGTAAAATATATAACGTGTCGGTAGTACGTTGGAATACATGTGTATGTGCCTTTTTCAAAAAATCTGAAAATATATATATTTATATATGTTTATGCGTGTGTATCAGTGATGAGAGGAGAAGGAGACTTTCCTTTCTTAGTCTTGTTGCCCTTGTGCCTTGTCCAAATGTAGCTTCCTTTAATGAACTACTTAGTTTAATTAACTAAGTACTTCACTTAATGAACTAGTTTAGTTCATTAATGGTGGCACCTGAAAATAGTATAAACACAACAAATGTTTGCCATTTGATGTAAGCTTTAACGCTTCATGGCTCATTAGTACAGCAACATTATATATGAACTTTATAAGGCAAGTTATATGCAATATATCATGCACGTTTTTATGCACATTTAAATCATATATTTTGAAATCACTCAAACCCCTTTTTCTCTACAATCTCCCCCTTTTGATGATTTTCAAAATAACCTACTTTCATGATTTAAATCCTATCGCTCCCCCTTCAATCATGCATGAATTTGAATTTTAAATTTCAAATCCGCTCCCCCTTGATTTATGCAATCAATAACTCTCTCTTCCCCTTAAATCATGCTTTCTTTCCCCCTTTATTTTGGAAAGTCAATCAAAAGCGCATGTAAAGATGAAAAGAAAATCATGCATTTTGAATGATCTCAAAGGTGCGTTCTTAAGAGTTATTTATTCAACCCTTTGAAAATGTCCCTTTTGGTACCCAAATTTGGGTGACCCTTCTAGGTCTTCCAAAAGATGAGAAAGGTGATGGAAGAACAACATAATATACTTTAGGTGCAATTGCATCTGGCCTTTGACCAAAAACTCCTTTATACGCATTATATGTAGGACATTTTTGATATGTCCTTGTGTTAGTATGCGTAGTGTGTGATCTAGATGGATGAAATGCATGTCGAGTATGCATCACTTGTTTCTTCTCATATCTATATGGTACAAAATTGTATTTTTTATGATATGAAGAAGAAGTATGATGAGATGTGGGGAAAGGGGGTCTTTGCGTCATCTTAGACGTCGTTTTTGGTTTTGGAGTGTCTACTTTCTTAGACACTACAAACTTAGTTGGTTTAATGGATACCTCATTTGTTTCAATGTATCCTAAACCCGTTTTATCACTATCATGCTTTTGTGAAAAAATAATGTGATCTAGCATGTTTGTTTCCGTATCAAATTTCTTCACCATTTTCTCTAAATTCGCATTCCTTGATTTCAAGTTTGAAATCTCGGATTTCATTTCATTATTGTGCTTAGTCAATGATGAGACCATTGATTTTAATGCATTAATGATGCGTGACGACTCTTCTTTTGAATCATTTAATTGAGAAACAAGGTTTGTGTTAGAAGATTCTAACAACTTCTTGTCTTCAATTAATCGTTTCTTTTATTTTGCAAGAGTCTTTGAAAACTTATGAAATTCTAAATATTGACTAAATAAATCATCATAAGAATATTCAGAATCAGAATCAGAGTCCGAAGATACCTCATTTGATGCTTTAGATGTAAAGCATACTTGTAGCGCCCCGCACCCGGGCCTCGTCCGGATACGGTGCACCCGCCGTACTTCACTAAGGAGAGTACAAAGCGTCATGCGTAACATACGAAAATCCATATTATAAGTCATGGATTCCCATGTTAACGTTTAACATGACAGTAAAATTTAGGCAGAATTAAAACTTTCCAAATTAAACATGCATTACGAAATAACTAAGTCCCCAAAGTGGCAGTACCACAAAATAACATAACCGACAATCCAGAGAGTGTAGACATAATCATAATACAATTCGTCTTGGCAGCACAAAAGTCCTTAAGCTTAGCCCTCTTCATATCTCCTCGCCTATGGATATGGTACCCTCGGCTCATCTTCGATCCAATTTATCTTGGCATTATCTGGGGGGAAAAATAAAGTGTGAGTGATAAAAATCACCCAGCAAGAATACAATAAACGACCATGAAATACATAAAGGGTCATAACATGAATGTAATACCCCCAGAAACCCCACATAATCGTAATTCGTACCTGATCTTAAATCCTGAGCTTGCTTAACGAATAAACGACCATGAAATACATAAAGAGTCATAATATGGATGTATTACCCCAAAAACCTCGAATAATCGTAATTCATACCTGATCTTAAATCCTGAGCTTGCATGAGGTCAGCTTAAGCATGTTTTTAGGTAACGCTATACCAATAGTAACTTATAAACATTAACTGTAACATGCAACATGTCTTCATGATCGTGAGTTATGCAATATGCAATGCATGATGTCATGTCATGCCATGTCAAAACATCATTTTGGTCCCATACAATAACATGTCATAAAAACAGAGTGTCAGATCAATTAACCCCGGATCTGAGCGGGTCCAGAACAGATATCAGATCAATTAACCCCGGATCTGAGCGGGTCCAGAACAGATATCAGATCAATTAACCCCGGATCTGAGCGGGTCCAGAACAGATATCAGATCAATTAACCCCGGATCTGAGCGGGTCCAGAACAGATATCATGTCATCAGACCAATTAACCCCGGGTCTGGAGTCGGGTTAGTCGCATGCTTGGCCGGCAAAGGAATCATGAAGCTTTCTTTAAAAAACATGGGACCGTAAAAACTTTTCATGCATAACGAAAAGATAATCACTTGTAAAACTTGCTTGCATCATAAAATCCATGAAAATCAAGTTCATGATCATGCATGATACATGCCGTGATATGAGATGCAAGCCATGACATAAATGCTCATATGCATTCCTTATAACATGTCAACGTACATGAGTTTGGAAGAATATTTCCAAGTTTTGTACTTCATTTACATAGGACGGTTAGGCTAACCATTTAGGTCCATTTATGCGACTCTTTCGTCACAAGTACGTTAGGTGAAATCATAGATACAAGTCGTAGAATTGAGAATTATTTTAAATAACCATAAAGGGCTTACTTACTTACTTTACGATCCATCTTAATTGCTGAGGCTGAGCTGACAGATTTTACTAAAAATTCAATTGTGGCAAATCCGTAATGCGGTTTCCAGAAATTCCAACTCGTATACGTCATAAACATATGGGACTAGTATCATACCGAAATTCAGCCCATTTGCATGTCTCTAAGTCCCTTTTCTAAGCCTGGAAAGTCGTTACAAATTTCAGGGTGTTTCCAGTAATTGCTATTGAGCAGTTTTACCAAATAATTCATTAAAAATAATCTAGAACTTGTTTTGCTGAAATTCCAACTGGCATGTCTTCTAGACTCATAGAGTTATTATCATGCCAAAAACCAGCTTTATTGGTTATTCACAAGGTCCCTTTTCAAGTTAGTGAAAAGAAGTCACTATTCTGCTCAATTCCCGTTTTCAGGTCTGACCAGTCTTACCAAAATATTTATTAAAAATAAACCATAACTCCTTTTACCAAAATTCCAGCTGGCATCTCTACTATACTCATGGGGCTAGGTTTGTGCCAAAAATCAGAGTTATTGAAGGTCCAAAAAGTCCTCTTTGAATTCGTTGAAGTCAATGGTCAATTCTGCCTAGCTCCAGAATTTTCTGCTGGAGCGGTTTTACCGCGTAATTTCTTAAAATTAATCCTTAACTTATTTTAACATAATTCCAACTCATACATATCATAAACTTGTAATAATAGCATCCTACCGAAAATTAACTCATTTTCATGTCCCTAAGATTCGTTTTTGAGTCCACTAACTTGTTACTTAATTTCTGCTCTGTCCCAGCACTTCTCATTGGGCAGTGTTACCAATTAAATCATTAAAATTAATCCACAACTTGTTTTGCCATGATTCCAGCTGGGGTATTCACAGCACACCTGTTATTAGCATCCTGCCAAAAATCAGATTTATTGAGCCACTACAAGGTCCTTTTTCATGTCAGTCAAAAAGAGATGCAGTTCTGCTCAGTTCCAGGCTTTTCAGTCTGAGCAGCTTTACCAAATTTTTTATTAAAACTATTCTACAACTCCTTTTTCAAAAATTCCAACTTGCACATTTCCTATACACATAATGGAGTCATCAAACCGAAAATTAGCCTTTTTGAACATCTTCAAGATCCCTTTTCATGCCATGCAAAACGTTACATCATTCAGTCATGTTCCAGAATTTACAGCCTGAGCAGTCTCACCATTTATTTTATGAAAATTAAACCATAACTTATTTTACCAAAATTCCAACTCTCAGCTCTTCTATACACATGGGGCTAGATCTGTGCCAAAAACCAGATTTATTGAAGGTTCAAAAGACCCTTTTTAAATTCGTTAAACATAGTGGTCAATTCTGCCCTGCTCCAGAATTTTCTGCTGGAGCAGTTCTACTAAATATTTTATTAAAAATAATTTATAACTTATTTTGACAAAATTCCAACTCTCACTTGTGCTACACTCATATGGCTAGCTTGGTACCGAAAATTAGCATCATTGAAGGTCTGTAAGGTTGGTTCTCAGGCCGTTGAAGATGCCATCCTGTTCTGCCTAGCTCCAGTAGTTTGAGATTTTGTCATTGGTTCAAGTCAAAGGTCCACCCTTTCATCTTGTTTTTGCAAGATATATTACTAATCACTACTTAAACCTTAAATCATCTCAAAACAGCCTTGTAACTAGATGCATGTCATAAAAGACTCCATCTTTGAGAGAATAAGCCACATGCAATGCATTGTTCTTAAGAAATCTATAAGATATAATCTCAATCTTAAAATATTCAACTAAAGATTGAATCTTAAGAACTTCTAAGCATTCAAGTCACAAACTCTTTACATAAATCATGAGAGATCATTGTAAACTTGCCTCTTCAAGCCAAAGTTTTTGCCTTTGCTTGGTTTGGAGTGAGTTGAGTTGGAAACCTTCTCCTCCTACCCCCTTGTATACACGGTTTTGAAGAAGAGGGAGGAAAAAGATTAGTCTTCCTTACTTAGTGAAAAATAGAGTTTTATTTGGAGCCAAAACATCTTACCAAAGTTGTCTTGGGATGGAGCTTCAAGTGTAGCTAGATAGCTTCACCTAAGAGTGTTGAAGATCTTCACCCCTTGAGCATGGAGGCCACGGTTTGGAGAGGAAAATAATACCCATGTGAGCTTCACTATTTTGTATGAAAAATCTACTTAAGAACTTTGAAATGAGTCTTACCTAGAAGATTCTTGAGCTTGAAGAAGAAGATGGAGTTGGGCCTCTTGTCCTTGGGGTGGCCGAATGTTTCCTTGATGATGGAGGGATGGAACTTTTGCTAAGTGTAGTCTAGGTCTTTGCTTGAGAGAAGATTCAAGATGGAATGAAATGTGGTAGGTTGCAATATTTAAAAGGAATCTAGAGGTCATGTGAGGGGAAATTTCGGCATTATGGTCAAGAGAGGGAGGGGAACATGCTTTGTGAAAAGTGGAGAAAGGAAGTGTTGGGTTTTGTAGCTTGTCTTGCATGCATGCACTCTTTTCTTTATTTTATTATTTTGTTCTTTGCATGCTCTTGTTTTATTCTTATTTTATTAGCCTAGGTTTAGCATGCTAGTTATTTTAGTCATTAAGTATTATTTAGTTAATTTGTAGTGGTTTCTAGAAGCCTAGAGAAGGCTTTGGCCGATTTTTAGGGGGCTTCTTGGGCAATTTGATATTTCTTGTAATTTTAATTCATGTACTATATTGTTTGCTTTATTTTATTGCATTCCAAGATTTGCATATATATTTGTATATAATAGGATGTACAAGGTGCATATCACCTAAAACATATATTAGTGTACATGTATCCACATATACACATGTATGCACGCCTATATGTACTTTATACACATATACATATGTATCTTTTTATATATATATATATATATGTGTGTGTGTGTACGTGTTCATGACAATATATACATGCGCCCATATGTGTTTATGTTGTATATATATATTTACCTATATTTTCCTATATACACGCATATAGGTACGTATACATTTCCTACGCGTATATCATATACGCGCACATACCTATATATATTGGTATGTGTTGTTCATATAACTATATTCCTCATGTATCACTTTTCTTGAAAACCCCTTATTTAATTATCATCTCAGAAGTAAATAGGGTTAAGCTAGCTTAAGTAACACGCGCTTAAAGAAATTATCGCTTTCATTCAGTCACTTATTCATAGTTCCATGTACATGTTTGTTGGGGTACAACATCCTCCCCCCCTTATCATAAGTTTCGTCCTCGAAACTTCAGAACTAGTCGAATAGAGTGGAATATCTACTCCTCACATAGTCCTCCGTTTCCCATGTGGCTTTTTCTTTAGGTTAATGAGATCGCATAAAGCGTCCATTTAGTTTCCTCAGAACAGCTTTGTTCCTTTCATCTTAGAGGTCTCATCAGAACTTGTTCTAATTCTCGAAAGGTGTTGTCGTAACCTATCCCATATCAAGCACTCGCAACCTCGATACTATGTACTTGCTAATGAAATCCATTCCGTGTAATCATGACCGTAGCAGGCTTATAATTTCCTAAGAAATGATCAACTAGGCATAGATCATTAACTCTGGGGTATAGACTATTCGCTCTTTTCTATAAACATCCTTTCAGTGATCATGTAACTGTCATCCTATTTACGAAATAGCTTCCAAAGACACCCGGGATAATTCCCATAAGGTACACAAACCAAGATCTTCGTAAAGTATGTCCCGTATCCATCTGTCTTGCTGTTTGTCGTCCTAACTCTTACCCCTTTTTGCGATCATCTCATAGCATCGAACTAGAAGTTGTGGGTTCTCCTTTGGAACTCATGTTCCCTTTATAACATTTCAATCATCCTAAGGTGGCCCGTTCTCTTAAGACATGGTTTTCTTAGTCATGACCCACTTCCCTTCATAGTACAATAAAACGGGTACAAGTGCTAATAGTGACGCGTCATGACGAGGACCTCATACACAGTGTCATACTTAGTAATGTTATCACTAGCAACCTTACCTACTTGCTTGTGGTCTACTAGTCATAACCCAAGGAACTATCATAATCACTCTTACTTGGTTAATAGGAAATAGAGCAGAGAACATAGGTATCTTATACTTATTAGGCATACCTTGGTTGTTTCCTTCTTTTCATGACAGAAGTCCTTAAGTCCTGATTGTGATCCATACGCTTTCTTTCGATAAACATCCTTCTGTTGGCCATAAAAGCGGTTCCATCGGTGTTAGAAATTTCTTCCCTAAGATTACATATGTGATGACTCGTACCTTACTCTGAGATTGGACTCTTATAGAATGGTGAAGCCCCAATCTCTCGCCAAGTCCTACTTGACTCATCCGTTTCGTCGACACGCCGAATCCGTAATAACCGAGCCTAGGGTCGAAGTCCTTCCTGGGAATTTATGTCGTTTCGTGGTGTTCTTGTTCCTTACAGACTCTATGTTTTCCCAAAGTGGTCAACAAATCCTTGATCCTAGGCAAATGGTATTTATCCTCCATGGACACCTTCTTGAGCTCCGACTATTATGGTAATAATCCAATCTTTACGAGCAATTTGATACTTATCCTAGTTTTTTACACTTCATTTGAGTTACCTTATCGCATTGCTCTAATGACCGTTTATACCTGGCTAAAAAAACATAATAAAACATAGGTACTTCAGATTTAAATTAAGCAGTCGGGAGTACCTGTTACGATTTGAGGTCTCAGGCATTGCTGATTCAGACACTCTTTCACCCAGGTTAGCGTTCTCGGTTATCTCTTTATTATCTCTCAGTGGACGTGGTCGCCACCTCCCGTTTCGTTCCTTAAGTCCTTTATTTTGTCCTTCCATTAGTTTAATATCGTGTTCCGCTCTGTAGCAGTCCTCCAGTAATTCTTCGAAAGTGCTAGAGTATGCATTAGCTAGCCGGATCTTGATCCGGAAGTCTAGACCTCGCATGAATCTAATTACCTTGTTCTCTCTGTCTCCCATGATCGAGGGAACATAGCGGCCCAATGTAGTGAACCGACGAGCATACTCGGAGACAGTGATACCTGGTTCTTGTCTTAAGGTGTCAAATTCCTCAACCCTCGCCATGATTAGTTCTGTAGAGAGGAAAAACTCGCAAAACTCCTCTAGAAACCTTGTCCAAGTCACCGGTCGGGGTAATGGCTGGATACAAGTTCTCCACCACCGGCTGGCCTTGCCAATCAAAAATGGCCGGACAATTGGTGTTTTTACCTTCTCAGGTACTCGTATCAGAAAGAAGGTACTTTCGACTTCATCAAGCCATCTTTCCGCTTCCTCGGGACTAGATTCTCCGCCAAATTCTGGGATATGTGCTCTTACTAGCTGCCGGTAATAAAACCCAGCGCTGCCCGGGGGTGAAAATGGCAATGCTTGTTCGTTAGTTTGTAATGCCATCTGCACTTATAGTTTTAAGGGTCCATTTAGAATATCGGAATTAAAATTAATTGAATTCGACTAAGGACCAAAATCGAAAATTCTCACGTAAAGAAGATAAAGGATACGCCTTATGTCATAGACTTGGCTTTCATAGTTTAGGATTAGTTATTACATCATATCCTAAACCCGGTCTAAGTGGTCCTATTCTAAGGTCGCCACACATCTAAGATCACAACTTAGGTCTACGATCAAACTTAGATTGCTAAGATCATAACTTAGTCCTACGTTCTGCCCGTAATCTAGAGCCTGGGCTCTGATACCACCTGTAGCGCCCCGCACCCGGGCCTCGTCCGGATACGGTGCACCCGCCGTACTTCACTAAGGAGAGTACAAAGCGTCATGCGTAACATACGAAAATCCATATTATAAGTCATGGATTCCCATGTTAACGTTTAACATGACAGTAAAATTTAGGCAGAATTAAAACTTTCCAAATTAAACATGCATTACGAAATAACTAAGTCCCCAAAGTGGCAGTACCACAAAATAACATAACCGACAATCCAGAGAGTGTAGACATAATCATAATACAATTCGTCTTGGCAGCACAAAAGTCCTTAAGCTTAGCCCTCTTCATATCTCCTCGCCTATGGATATGGTACCCTCGGCTCATCTTCGATCCAATTTATCTTGGCATTATCTGGGGGGAAAAATAAAGTGTGAGTGATAAAAATCACCCAGCAAGAATACAATAAACGACCATGAAATACATAAAGGGTCATAACATGAATGTAATACCCCCAGAAACCCCACATAATCGTAATTCGTACCTGATCTTAAATCCTGAGCTTGCTTAACGAATAAACGACCATGAAATACATAAAGAGTCATAATATGGATGTATTACCCCAAAAACCTCGAATAATCGTAATTCATACCTGATCTTAAATCCTGAGCTTGCATGAGGTCAGCTTAAGCATGTTTTTAGGTAACGCTATACCAATAGTAAATTATAAACATTAACTGTAACATGCAACATGTCTTCATGATCGTGAGTTATGCAATATGCAATGCATGATGTCATGTCATGCCATGTCAAAACATCATTTTGGTCCCATACAATAACATGTCATAAAAACAGAGTGTCAGATCAATTAACCCCGGATCTGAGCGGGTCCAGAACAGATATCAGATCAATTAACCCCGGATCTGAGCGGGTCCAGAACAGATATCAGATCAATTAACCCCGGATCTGAGCGGGTCCAGAACAGATATCAGATCAATTAACCCCGGATCTGAGCGGGTCCAGAACAGATATCAGATCAATTAACCCCGGATCTGAGCGGGTCCAGAACAGATATCATGTCATCAGACCAATTAACCCCGGGTCTGGAGTCGGGTTAGTCGCATGCTTGGCCGGCAAAGGAATCATGAAGCTTTCTTTAAAAAACATGGGACCGTAAAAACTTTTCATGCATAACGAAAAGATAATCACTTGTAAAACTTGCTTGCATCATAAAATCCATGAAAATCAAGTTCATGATCATGCATGATACATGCCGTGATATGAGATGCAAGCCATGACATAAATGCTCATATGCATTCCTTATAACATGTCAACGTACATGAGTTTGGAAGAATATTTCCAAGTTTTGTACTTCATTTACATAGGACGGTTAGGCTAACCATTTAGGTCCATTTATGCGACTCTTTCGTCACAAGTACGTTAGGTGAAATCATAGATACAAGTCGTAGAATTGAGAATTATTTTAAATAACCATAAAGGGCTTACTTACTTACTTTACGATCCATCTTAATTGCTGAGGCTGAGCTGACAGATTTTACTAAAAATTCAATTGTGGCAAATCCGTAATGCGGTTTCCAGAAATTCCAACTCGTATACGTCATAAACATATGGGACTAGTATCATACCGAAATTCAGCCCATTTGCATGTCTCTAAGTCCCTTTTCTAAGCCTGGAAAGTCGTTACAAATTTCAGGGTGTTTCCAGTAATTGCTATTGAGCAGTTTTACCAAATAATTCATTAAAAATAATCTAGAACTTGTTTTGATGAAATTCCAACTGGCATGTCTTCTAGACTCATAGAGTTATTATCATGCCAAAAACCAGCTTTATTGGTTATTCACAAGGTCCCTTTTCAAGTTAGTGAAAAGAAGTCACTATTCTGCTCAATTCCCGTTTTCAGGTCTGACCAGTCTTACCAAAATATTTATTAAAAATAAACCATAACTCCTTTTACCAAAATTCCAGCTGGCATCTCTACTATACTCATGGGGCTAGGTTTGTGCCAAAAATCAGAGTTATTGAAGGTCCAAAAAGTCCTCTTTGAATTCGTTGAAGTCAATGGTCAATTCTGCCTAGCTCCAGAATTTTCTGCTGGAGCGGTTTTACCGCGTAATTTCTTAAAATTAATTCTTAACTTATTTTAACATAATTCCAACTCATACATATCATAAACTTGTAATAATAGCATCCTACCGAAAATTAACTCATTTTCATGTCCCTAAGATTCGTTTTTGAGTCCACTAACTTGTTACTTAATTTCTGCTCTGTCCCAGCACTTCTCATTGGGCAGTGTTACCAATTAAATCATTAAAATTAATCCACAACTTGTTTTGCCATGATTCCAGCTGGGGTATTCACAGCACACCTGGTATTAGCATCCTGCCAAAAATCAGATTTATTGAGCCACTACAAGGTCCTTTTTCATGTCAGTCAAAAAGAGATGCAGTTCTGCTCAGTTCCAGGCTTTTCAGTCTGAGCAGCTTTACCAAATTTTTTATTAAAAATATTCTACAACTCCTTTTTCAAAAATTCCAACTTGCACATTTCCTATACACATAATGGAGTCATCAAACCGAAAATTAGCCTTTTTGAACATCTTCAAGATCCCTTTTCATGCCATGCAAAACGTTACATCATTCAGTCATGTTCCAGAATTTACAGCCTGAGCAGTCTCACCATTTATTTTATGAAAATTAAACCATAACTTATTTTACCAAAATTCCAACTCTCAGCTCTTCTATACACATGGGGCTAGATCTTGCCAAAAACCAGATTTATTGAAGGTTCAAAAGACCCTTTTTAAATTCGTTAAACATAGTGGTCAATTCTGCCCTGCTCCAGAATTTTCTGCTGGAGCAGTTCTACTAAATATTTTATTAAAAATAATCTATAACTTATTTTGACAAAATTCCAACTCTCACTTGTGCTACACTCATATGGCTAGCTTGGTACCGAAAATTAGCATCATTGAAGGTCTGTAAGGTTGGTTCTCAGGCCGTTGAAGATGCCATCCTGTTCTGCCTAGCTCCAGTAGTTTGAGATTTTGTCATTGGTTCAAGTCAAAGGTCCACCCTTTCATCTTGTTTTTGCAAGATATATTACTAATCACTACTTAAACCTTAAATCATCTCAAAACAGCCTTGTAACTAGATGCATGTCATAAAAGACTCCATCTTTGAGAGAATAAGCCACATGCAATGCATTGTTCTTAAGAAATCTATAAGATATAATCTCAATCTTAAAATATTCAACTAAAGATTGAATCTTAAGAACTTCTAAGCATTCAAGTCACAAACTCTTTACATAAATCATGAGAGATCATTGTAAACTTGCCTCTTCAAGCCAAAGTTTTTGCCTTTGCTTGGTTTGGAGTGAGTTGAGTTGGAAACCTTCTCCTCCTACCCCCTTGTATACACGGTTTTGAAGAAGAGGGAGGAAAAAGATTAGTCTTCCTTACTTAGTGAAAAATAGAGTTTTATTTGGAGCCAAAACATCTTACCAAAGTTGTCTTGGGATGGAGCTTCAAGTGTAGCTAGATAGCTTCACCTAAGAGTGTTGAAGATCTTCACCCCTTGAGCATGGAGGCCACGGTTTGGAGAGGAAAATAATACCCATGTGAGCTTCACTATTTTGTATGAAAAATCTACTTAAGAACTTTGAAATGAGTCTTACCTAGAAGATTCTTGAGCTTGAAGAAGAAGATGGAGTTGGGCCTCTTGTCCTTGGGGTGGCCGAATGTTTCCTTGATGATGGAGGGATGGAACTTTTGCTAAGTGTAGTCTAGGTCTTTGCTTGAGAGAAGATTCAAGATGGAATGAAATGTGGTAGGTTGCAATATTTAAAAGGAATCTAGAGGTCATGTGAGGGGAAATTTCGGCATTATGGTCAAGAGAGGGAGGGGAACATGCTTTGTGAAAAGTGGAGAAAGGAAGTGTTGGGTTTTGTAGCTTGTCTTGCATGCATGCACTCTTTTCTTTATTTTATTATTTTGTTCTTTGCATGCTCTTGTTTTATTCTTATTTTATTAGCCTAGGTTTAGCATGCTAGTTATTTTAGTCATTAAGTATTATTTAGTTAATTTGTAGTGGTTTCTAGAAGCCTAGAGAAGGCTTTGGCCGATTTTTAGGGGGCTTCTTGGGCAATTTGATATTTCTTGTAATTTTAATTCATGTACTATATTGTTTGCTTTATTTTATTGCATTCCAAGATTTGCATATATATTTGTATATAATAGGATGTACAAGGTGCATATCACCTAAAACATATATTAGTGTACATGTATCCACATATACACATGTATGCACGCCTATATGTACTTTATACACATATACATATGTATCTTTTTATATATATATATATATGTGTGTGTGTGTGTACGTGTTCATGACAATATATACATGCGCCCATATGTGTTTATGTTGTATATATATATTTACCTATATTTTCCTATATACACGCATATAGGTACGTATACATTTCCTACGCGTATATCATATACGCGCACATACCTATATATATTGGTATGTGTTGTTCATATAACTATATTCCTCATGTATCACTTTTCTTGAAAACCCCTTATTTAATTATCATCTCAGAAGTAAATAGGGTTAAGCTAGCTTAAGTAACACGCGCTTAAAGAAATTATCGCTTTCATTCAGTCACTTATTCATAGTTCCATGTACATGTTTGTTGGGGTACAACAATACTTGTGCCTTTTGTTGTTCCATATCATCAGTCTCAGAGTCGGATGTGTCACTTTAAGTGGAGGCTTTGAAGGCTCTTCTCCTTTGTTTAGGTTCTGAGACGAGTCTAGTTTTTGTCCGATCCTTGTCAAGGTATTTATTCATTTGTTTGTCCTTGTTTGGACAGTCATATGACAAGTGTCCAGGTTGTCCACATTCATAGCACTTTATTTCCTTATTTTTATTTTTATGATCCTTAGATGAGGTAGACTTATGTTTAATCAATTTTCTCAAGATTTTTCTTAATCTTTTAGCCATCGTGATTAAGTCCTCATCATCGGAATCTATGTCACTATCATCTACGACGTATTCATTTGATTTAAATGCTATAGCCCTATCATTATTAGAAATAGACTCAGAATGTCTTAAAGCGAGTTTGTTTTTATATACCTTAAGTGATCCAATTAGTTCTTCCAACTTAATCGATTTAGTCTCTTTGCTTTCTTCTATGGCAGTTACTTTAGAGTCCCACTCGGATGGAAGGCTTCGCAAGACCTTTTGTACCTTTTCCTGCATATTAAAGGCTTTGACAAGAGAATCAAGAGAATTGTAGATGTTAGTCAAGCGAAGATCCATATCAACGATAGATTCATTAGGCAATAATTTAAATGACTCGAGTGTGGACATAAGCATGTTGATCTTGGACTCTTTTACTTGAATAGTGCCTTCGTGTTTCATTTCAAGTAATCTCCACATTTCTTGTGCACTAGAACAATTTGAAACATAGCTTGATTCACTTTTACTTAGTCCATTTAAAAGTAACTGCATAGCCCTAGCGTTCCTGCTCAGTCTCTTTTTATCATCACTAGTGTACTCTTGCCTAGGCTTAACGACCTCTAATGTTACTCCATCTACAGTGGATAACTTTGATGGAACAAATGAACCATTTTCTATAATTGACCAAAGATCAATATCAATTGCCATAAAGAGAAGTTTCATTCTTATCTTCCATTGAACGAAAGACTCACCGTCAAAGAGAGGAGGCCTTATGGTTGACATCCCTTCTTGCACGGTGTTATAGCTAGTGGATGCCATCTTACGTAGATTGTTGGATCCTTTTGTTCTGAGTGTTCCTGTGCTTTGATACCAATTGTAGGATCTGCAAAGCACCACTAGAAGGGGGGTTGAATAGTGGGTGCGTAAAATGTGGTTTTTAAAATTGTTTTGACTCAAGAACTCAACTTCTGAAAACAGATTCTGTTTTCAGGACTAGTTTTAAAACGTTTTTAAAACTAGGTTGTAGGTATTCAAAAATTATGAAATTTTGAGAGAACTTAGCTTCACATGTTATGAGTATCTCCTAAAAATTTCCGATTTAAATTCAACCTTTAACCCCTTCAAAAATCGTTGGTGGTCAGATTGCTCGAATCTGCCAGAAACGGTATACTGTTTTGAAAAATTTATTCCTATTTGTACGTAACTCCAAATACTCTGAAATTTTAACCACTAACCCCTTATATGTTATATTTAATTGGGTTGAAATATTTTTGAAAAATTCGATCGGAAAGTTAGTCAAATACACTCAAAGTCTCAACCTTTGTAAGCCTGAAAATCAGACTGCACTAGTCTCAGAACTTTGGAAGTTTGATTGACTTATACTTATCCAAAAGGTTTGAAACTTGTGCCAAATTAACCTTAAGATGTGTGGATATTATTCTGGAAAGTTTCGTAATTTTTGAAAAACGTTTACTATTTTTACTAATGTAATCAAAGACAGTAAACAGTGCTGAATCAGAAAATCAGTGCTGAAAGTAAATGACACCAAGAATTTTATACTGGTTCGGTTACAAACAACCTACTCCAGTCTTTGAGGAACACCTTCCTCGGTTCACACTAATCACACAACACAAATACACCTTACCACAGGGTTGATGAAGTTACACTCCAACTCCAACCCTTTACAAACATTGTATGATGAATACAATACGCACGAACACCACCACCTTGCAAGAGTGAAGATTGATCACACCTTGATCAATCTTTTACAAAGATAAAGAATGTGTGGTGGTCTAAGATAAGCCTATTCAAGAATATGAATGTAAGTAAAATAGGCTTTTAGAAAGAAGAAAGAAAGTGAGTGTAGAAGAAGAAGGCTAGAACACGTTTTGATCTTTGAATTTGCAACTCTTGTTCTTGTTTTGTTTTGTTCTTCTTCCTTCCTTTTTATCACATAGGCCGCCCCCTTGAATTGCCCTTCCCCTCTTGAAAATTATCTTCTAAGTCCTTGAAGAGTATATGGCATCATTGTGACATGTCTTTGCTTACTTGGCGTGTTCTCATTGGATGATCATTATGCTCTTGCTTACTTGGCACTCATTGATTGTTTGGATGTTGTCGTCACTTGATGACTAGACAAATCTGAGAATAACACTTAAAATATGTGCCAAAATCATCATAAAATAGTTACCATAACTTCCAAGATTGTCACATAAAGTTAGCAAAACAATTTTCTCCAAGAAAGGTATGAAAATTTGGCCATTAAGATGACTTAACATGCTGAAATTTCAGCATGTGTCACATTTGCATTTCATTCAAAATATTGCCTATTTTGCATTAATTTAATCCAAGAAATCAAATTATAATTCAATCACCATTTAGTATACAATATTCTCATCTTTTATGGAATAAAAATTGTTCACAAATAAGGGCTAAATTTCGGCCTACATTCATCCCACACATGCTGAAATTTTCAGCATGTGTGATATTCAAAGATATCACCATTTTAATTCCATAATACATTCAAAATGCTTCCATACTATCTCCCAATTAATTCACTTAATTCTAAAAGTAAAATATGCCTCATTAATTGATAAAATTCGGCCAGCACTAAACACACATGCTGAATTTTCAGCATGTGTTACAAATGTGACATAAGTTTGAAATGTTACCTTGTGTAGCTTCTTCCTTTATGTCACCAACATTATATGCTTCATTCTTGACCAATCAATATGCCAACAAGGCTCCACATATGCTCCATTTTAGATGGAATAGGCGTTGCAATGTATGTGTGCATGTGCTGAATTTTATTTTTGCAAACTTTGTAAAATAGTGGACATTTAATAATACGCACATGATATATTCCAATCAGTCCTTAATTGAACTTTCTAGAACACTTTGAGATGTATGACTTATGTAAAAAGTGTCAAGATACATGTCGTATGATGTGCCAAAAACATTCCATGTGTTGTGTACGTAGAAAACCGAATTTTCGATGTTTATCGATTACCCCATTTTTCTCTAATTAAATTCCAACTTTTTGCACATGTTATACATATTATGTTACACATAATATACATAATATAAACTTTAATATTCAGCACTTGGCTGGTCTTAAAGTGGCACCATATACATGTGACAAAATTGAAATTGGAATCTCCACAATTTGGCCTTAATGTGGGATGATTTGTATGTACCAGCATGGAATGATTTTATGGCTGTTCATATCATGTAAGCCACGAAATGTTTGGCTAATTTTGATGTGTAGGGGCTGTCCATCTATTTATGGAAAGTACGTGACACGTTGGCGAAGTTTCGGTATTCGCCCGATACGACAATTTTTGGTTTAGAACTTTTTAACGTGTCGTATTTAATTTGTCATCACCATGACTTATACCATATGTTATAAGACCTGAATATACTCATAAATATGAGTTAAGTATGTTGGTGTGACGTTAACGTATGTACGTAAAATATATAACGTGTCGGTAGTACGTTGGAATACATGTGTATGCGCATTTTTCAAAAAATCTGAAAATATATATATTTATATATGTTTATGCGTGTGTATGAGCGATGAGAGGAGAAGGGGACTTTCCTTTCTTAGTCTTGTTGCCTTTGTGCCTTGTCCAAATGTAGCTTCCTTTAATGAACTACTTAGTTTAATTAACTAAGTACTTCACTTAATGAACTAGTTTAGTTCATTAATGGTGGCACCTGAAAATAGTATAAACACAACAAATGTTTGCCATTTGATGTAAGTTTTAACGCTTCATGGCTCGTTAGTACAGCAACATTATATATGAACTATATAAGGCAAGTTATATGCAATATATCATGCACATTTATGTCATGCACGTTTTTATGCACATTTAAATCATATATTTTGAAATCACTCAAACCCCTTTTCTCTACGCATGCCACCTAAAATTACATAACTTATATCATAATTTACATCTTAGTACATATTATACATATAAGTATACATATCATGGGAAATAAAGTCCTTTAAGTCATAAAAATGCCCTTAGGTCATATACATATATATATGTGTAATATATATATATTTCATATTATTATACATATATGTATACATAACATTTAATAAAATCATTTAAACCATAAAATTTATTCTGGGCCGTGTGTATATGTATGACATTCAAATATATATACATATATATATATAACATATCATAATTTAATCTTTCTCGGCGTCATACTCTAGAATATTTGGAAGTTATATGCGTCAGTTATCTTTGATGATCAAGAATGGTATCCTCGCTTGCTTATACACCTCATTCGGCAAGATTTATACACTTGGGCATCCAGCATGTCTGGTACACGCATAGGTTCTACGGTACCACAGTTGGTCACTTCCAGACTCTCGCCCCCGTTACGTCTCTTTCATCCTCATGCGATGCGTTGGAAACTCCGCCGACTGGAAGATTGAAACTAAATACAGATGCAGCAGTTAGATGGTCATATGCCAGTGGCGGAACGCTGCTCCGTGATTCAACTTGGAATTTTTACATGGGATATCCTATCCACTTCAATTGGATATGCCCTTGCGAGTAGAAGCTCAAGCTGCTCTCCTTGAGATTTGGTATTATCTTCCACACTATGGAGATTTCATAGTGGAGGTTGACTGTGTTGAGTTACTTCGACTTACGACATCATCGGCTCTTTCGTTTGCCCCAGATTTAGCAAGGTTGCGTACTTTGCTCCTTTCATTGTCTATCACCATTGTGCATACGCCGAGAGAAACAAATATGCCTACTCATCTATTGGCTCAGCTAGCTCTCACCACCAAGCAATTCGCGTCCTATGACTCGGTGGCCTTCTTACCTGCGTACATCACGAGTGTCATCCTTGCGGATGCAACACTCCCGAAATTTCGACAGTATGATCCCTCCATACATAATGGACCAAGGCCTCCATAATTGATGTCATAATTTGTTGTCTCCCACACGGGTTGGCCTTCACAATTCTACGTTGCCCGTAGGCTACTTGGCTACGGACAACATAGGTACGCATATATTTCTTTGGTTTTACACTAGCTCCTATTTGCTTTCATTTCCACTAACTAATCTGCTTGCTTGATTTGATATTATTATAATATGGATGCACATATCTCGAATGTCTCCCATTTGGGTTGGCGCATTACATTGGATGGTTGCCTTGGTTTCTCTGACCAAGGCGACGTGGGTACGTCACTTATTTCTCGCTCAGTTTCATCATTTCTATAATCAAAATATCCTGTTTAACCACTTTTTCATTCATTTTGCTGCATGGAGCATCTCTTCCTTTCGACCAAGACAAAGCCGGATTAAGCGACAACACACTGGTGACCAAATCTGCATACAACAAATTTTTAGAGTTTCTCTGTATTTATTTTTTCTTGTACATTTAATCATAGACTCATGTATTTACTTTTGCATTTTGGATTCGGGAGAGTCTCCCTTTGTTATAGGGCCTCTATGTAACCACTGTATTCTTCCGCCATAAGTGAGGGCAAATTACATAAATAAAACCTCAGACGGTACCGCCCGTCCTTCAACTAAAAAAACATATCACAATTTAATTACCTCTATTGTGTCCTTATGACCGATTACCCACACACACACAGACATCCATATAAATCTCATCTTTCTTCTATTTTACATACAAGTTGTGAGTTTCCCATGTTCATATTAGTTTCCATCCACATACTTATTTCCAATATTATGACATAATGAAAGCACATAAAACATAAACATGATGAAAACCATAAAAATGAACTTTATGAGCCATAAACATCATTTACATACATATCTTGAAGATGGATAATAAAGCTCAAATGAGGTGCCATAAATGGCCTTATGGTTGTGTGGCATGTGTACGTATATATGAAGATGATGATCATCAAACAACACTTATGACTTAGGCCATTAGTCATGCTTATGATGCATACATAAACATGCTAAAACAATGTCATTAAAACATATGAAAACCAAATATTATAGAAGACACATACTTGATGATCATCACGGAAAAATACATCAACAAACATAACAAAGTTTCATTTTTAGTACACTTTCTTAATATTACATAACTTCACTTTCTTTCTTTATTTGCTACAAATATCACCTAAGAATATTCTTTTCATTTCTTTTATAATTAAAAGTCTATGTTTATGTGTAATGGCCGATTTTATGTAGGTGTATATGACAATATATACATCACTTAGAAACATGTATTTTACATACTGTTATGGTTTAAAACTTAAATATACTACATAGATGATCCAACTTTGATATAAACATATATACTTTATCTTTGTAAATCGATGAAGGACATAGGAAGAATACTTTCCTTTATCACTTTTTCTTACACTTAAAGTGATGTTTATTCACTTGATTTGGAAGAAAAATACATTATTCTCCTTCTTTAGGGTACACGGTTTGGAAGCCAAATTGAGGAGGGTTAGTGAGCAACTTATGAAACCAAATAAATGGAATAGTTTAACTTAAGCTATATCAAGTTCTTACTTTATTCTTCTTTGATTCTTAAACCTAAAACCTTCTTGAAGCACACTTGGATGATGGAGGGTTTTTGAAACTAGGTGTTGGAGATGTTTGTGGAAGATGAAATGAAGAAAACTCCTCTCTTTGCTTCCTTAGAGTTCTCGGCCAAGTTAGGGGAAGAGAGAAAGTATGAAGACTTGTGTTTTTCTTAGGAGAGAGGGAAGAGAGTATGGATGGTTGTATGAAAGGTTTGAAGTGTGAAGTGAAAAAAAAAATGGAAGGGGTTCCCTTTTCTTTGAATTTGGCCGAGAGTGAAAAATCTTGTTGGTTTAATGATGTCGTAAGGAGACTTAGTGTGTAGGTTAATGATGAAAGGGAAAGTGTGTAAGGAAAAAAAAGAGTCTTGTCTTCTTTTGGGGTAGGGTGGCCACCCTATATGGTTGGGAATAGAAGAAAGTTTTGTCTTGTTTGCTATGTAGGATAAAGTGGAAGAAAATGTGATAATTGGGTTAAAAATGTGTAGGGTTTTGTTGTGTAGTGGAAGACAAAATGGAATAAATATTTTCTTCCTACATGGAGGGAAAAATTTGGCAACTTGGGGTTTGATTGAGTAGAATGGGACAAAATACCATCATTTGGTTTCTACACAATTTCTACACTTGGTACTTTGTTAGGGTATTTTCGTAACTACACTTTCTTCTTTCTTGTTCTCCTACTTGGCGTGTACATATGTATATGTATACATATATATTAATTATCCTTTTCTGCTTCGCTAAAGTGTTTATTATGTCCTATTTTCTTTCATTTAATTTAAGTGGTGTAAATTATTGTGTCATGTATTTTCGATTTGATTTAATTTAGTCTAATACTTGAGTCGTTTAGATGAAATTTATTTAAATTTTATCGTATGTTTGATAACGTTCATTATCAAATTCGCTGGGCTTCGACATACCAAAGAATTTAACATACAAGCATATACCGATGTTAAACAAATATTGTATTTTAATCATTATGACGTAACAAAAAAATCAGGACGTAACAATTACTATAATCTTACTTTTATTATCTATCCTCTTATCTTTTTCCTCCTTCATTCTCTCCCATTCCAACTAACACCACTATCACATCTTCAACTATGATAATGTTTATTGCGTTCTCAATTTCTCTTATTTTCTTTCTCATGTTATTCATCTCCTTTGGTTTATATCTATCCTTTTCATTTTTATGTTTATATACATTATAAAAATGAATAATTGTGGTTTTATGAACTATTTATCTTATATTTTTTATTTTGTCCTTTTAATGTCAAAGTGATATAAGTTTTTTTGTTACTCTTAATTTTTTTGTCACTATATTGTGCAAAGTTATTGTAAAATATAAAAATAAAACTTATAATTAAATCTTCCCTGAACTATAATTTTATAGGGTGGCAGTGCAACCGGCAATGTTATGTGCAACAAACGGCTGGGCTATCAAGAGGACACAGTCACAAAAGATGGAAGTGACGGAGATGAAGATGCTAAGGTGGATGTGTGGGCCTACAAGACTAGATCGGATAAGAATTGATGTATTCAGGAAAAGGTTAGGGGTCGCTAGTATAGCATAGAAGATAAGAGAGGGAAGACTAAGATGGTTTGGGCATATCAAGAGAAAACAGACAATGACGTTTGCCAGAACTGTTGAAATCTCATTGTAGAGGGAAAAAAGAGTAAAGGTAGGCCTAAACTGACTTGGGATGAGCGGATTAAGCATGACCTACCAGATTTGCACCTCTCTGAGGACATGCTCCAAGATAGAAATTCATTGAGGCAGAAGATTAATGTTAAGGAGATTTTGGCAGGATATAGGGACACGTTAGAGTATATTTAAACGCTTAGATAATCTATATAATTTAGGTGGACTTTGCACTTTTTTGTTTCTTTCTTTGTCTTTCATTATTTGTGCACATATACTGTTATGATTATTTTAATATCAGAAGCATTTCTATTTGTGTTTACTAAATTTCTTTGCTAACACACTAGCACACCAGCACAACATATTCCTATATTCTGTTATCTATGCTGGTACATATAGAGCCGGGGGTCTCACTGAAAGCAAACTCTCTATCCTTTGGGATAGAGGTAATGTTTGTTTGCCTCTCACTCTCTCCCAGACCCTTGCGATAGCTTAACGCTTTCATTGAGATATTACTGGGTATGGTCGTTGTTGTTCTTGTGTTTGACATGCGTCTTGTATTGCCCAATGAAAGGCTTCTGTTGTCAGAATACCCATTTCCTCATCTCTGCCCCGTCTCCCCCCATCCCCCCGGTCCTCCTCTTTCTCCTCCCTACCTCTTTTCCAATATTTTCAAAACATCACTGATTTTGGCCTTTAATGGTGTGATCTAAATAGGTCATCTGCAATTTATTCATTTTCCCTCAAATTCTTGTAGAATCTTGAACCGAGGGGCACTCAAAACCTTCCAACCTGATTTTGATTGGTAGTTGCAGCTCCAAAATAGAAAATGTATACATGTTTACAACCCTTTCTTTTTATCCTGGTTGGGGAAATAGGGCAAATAGAGGGATGGAAGTAGAGGAGGTAAAAAAGATGGTGTAGAGAAAAGGGGGTTTGAGTGATTTCAAAATAAGTGACTTAAATGCATGATATATATACAAACGTGTACATGTATGCATACTTTGCTATTACTTGCCTTATTTAGCTTATATATAGTTGCCGGACTAACGAGCCATGAAGCGTTAAAGCTTACATCATATGGCAAACATTTGTTGTGTTTATACTGTTTTCAGGTGCGACCATTAATGAACTAAACTAGTTCATTAAGTGAAGTACTTAGTTTATTAAACTAAGTAGTTCATTAAAGGAAGCTACATTTGGAAAAGGCACAAAGGCAACAAAGCTAAGGAAGGAAAGTTTTCTCCTCCTCCCCTCTTTAATGTGACACGCCATATACACATATATTACATATATTTTCAGATTTTTTGAAAAAGGCACATACACATGTATTCCAACGTACTACCGACACGTTATATATTTTACGTACGTACGTTAACGTCACACCACTATCCTTAACTCATATTTATGAGTATATTCAGGTCTTATATCATATGATATAAGATATGGTGTTGACAAATTAAATATGACACGATAAAAGGTTCTAAACCAAAAATTGTCGTATCGGGTGAATACCGAAACTTCGCCAACGTGTCACGTACTTGCCATAAATAGATGGCCAGCCCCTATACCTCAAAAATCATTATTATTTTTGTGGGTTACATGTTATATTCAGCCAAAAATACTTTCCATGTTGGCACACACAAATTACTACACATTAAGGCCAAAATGTGAAGATTCCAAGTTTAATTTTGTCACATTTTAATAGTACCACTTTAGACCAGCCAAGTGCTGAGATTTAAAGTATATATGTAGCGCCCCGTACTCGGCTACCCCTCGTACGGTGCACCCGCCGTACCTTCCCTTTCGGAAATGTACAAAGCGTCGATACTTAACTCGTAAAACCCATGAATAAACATGGATTACAAAGTCACGATCTTAACAGGTAGATGAAAATACGGCAGAATTTGAACCTTAATCCGAAAGCGTCAAATCGCGAATACATAGCAAAATTATACAAACTGAACCGATAGCAAACTACACCGCGATATTATACAAACATTATCCGAAAAGCATCCGAAAATGGCTAAATCCCAAAATGTCCCAAAGGTTCATCAAAAGCTTCCATCATCATTCTCTTAACAGTGGCTTCAATAACCTATGGGTATGGCACCCTTGGCTCATCATCAATCCACTCGACTTCATTACCTGGCTCTGGGGGAAAAATAAATGGGTGAGCGACAAGGTCACCAGCAAGTATACAATAACACCGTACAATAAAGAGAAAACGGCATACAAGAATCAAACCCCAATTCCTTAAGTTAAAACATACCTGCCAATACTTTTCCGAAGCATCATACTTAAAGTCATATCAATACTTAGCTAAGAACTAAATGTCATCACTTAGTCAGATTCTACGTGCTATAGCCAACCCTTACTTCTATGAAAAGGTATCATGCATAATGTGCATAAAAATGTGAATGCAATGCAAATGTAACGGAAAACATTCTTTCTTTCATTTAGACATGCTCATAAAAATACTTGAACTTTCTTTCTTTCTTTTAAATCATGCTCATCATAAAACAAGAGTGTGTGTCAGCCTATTATACCGGGCATGACTCGGTTCTTATAACATGATCACCTTCAGGTCTATTATACCGGACCTGGCTCGGTTATTATACTCTTCAGACCTATTATACCGGGCCTGGATCGGTTCTTACATTTCATCAGACCTATTATACCGGGCCTGGATCGGCTCTTATACTTTTTCAGATCAATTAACCCCGGATCTGTAGCGGGTTAAGCTGGTCAGAAGGGACGGAATTCTTTCAAAACAGAAACTTTATATAAAATATCAATAAAATCAAGAGCATGGAACATATGAGCATGTCAATACAAGTGCATGGGATGCAACATGGTGAGATGCACTTATAACATCATAAACAACTTTCTTCATGGGCTGGAAAACGATCCAGCAGCATGTCCTGTATTGCCCGGCCTCAAAATCAACCTTTTGAGCCTATTTTCCAGAAACTAAAAATATTTACATGCACCACATGATCTTAAATACATTTTGTACAAATTTCATGCGATTCCGACAAGCGTAGGTACCTCAATAAAATAATTTCCCAACAAGGGTACAACAGGAATTCTGTTGCACTCTCAACTTCATTCCTTACCTCGTCTCCATCCATAAACTCATTATGGGGCTCACTTAGCACCTGGAAATCTTTCCTATTTCTTTTATGAACAATATCCAAATTCCCATTCCCCAAAACAAGTCAAAATAAATACAATATAAGTCATGCAAGCACAAAGGGTCAATCTGTCCGATTTTCCAGGATGTTACACCAACTTTACCTTAATGGTTTACCACCAAGATCAATAGATAAAATCAATTTCTTTATATGGATACTTAGCTATATGTGTTAAGTACTTCCTGTAAAAATTTCAGGTCAATCCAAGATGTTTAAGGTACTTAAATAATTTTTCTCCCTAAGGTGGTACGACCAGAAACGGTTTTGACCCCTTGATACTAAAAATTCATTTCTGACCAATCCACAAATGATTTTCCAGAAATTCGAACTCCACAATAAAATAGACATGATAAGCTACGGTCACACCAAAAATAAGCTCAATCCAACGTTTAGAAGGTCCTTAACTAAGTCCATCAATTTGGCATAAAATCTGTCCAGAACTCTGTTTTCAACCAACATGCATAGAAATATCCTTTCCTTCCTAATTTTGTTCTTTAGCCTATAATCCAAGTTAATGGTCATTCAATAGACATAATAAGGCTTCCCTATACTAATTCAAGTCTCTTTTTAGCATGCAAAAGTTGTTCATATGGGCTGTTCATTCCTTCTAAACAAAACAGTCCTCTAGTCCAACAATTTCACATATTAAAATCACTAAAAATGCTAGGTTTCATACCAATCATGTCTCATTCAATATCAAACATAGGGCAGTCCCTAATCCATCACTTTTAACTCTTATTTCAAGTTTAAACATGCTTTATATTGCAACACAAGAGAGGTCTATCATCCAACCTATCAAACATAAGAAAAGGTAACAACTTAGGCATATTTTCACTAAGATCATGTCTTAAGCTTCTAGACATTCAAGTATGCACATAATCACATATATTGTAAGGGGTTAAAGTATACTTGCCTCTTCAAGCTAAAGCTCTTGTCTTTGCTTGGTTATGAAGTGAGATGTGATGAAATCCTTCACCTTCTTCACCTTAAGCATACGGTTTTGATGAAAGGATTCATGTTAGCTTCATTCTTTACCAAAATAAGAATTCACTTAAGGAAACTTGGAATGAGACTTACCTAGATGTCTTCTTGAGTCTTGAAGTTGAAGTTAAACTCCTATCCTCCAAGAGTATAGGGCCGAAATCTTTGTGAGTGTAGGAGGGAATTTTGCTAAGTGTTGCTTGGCTTGCTTGGGAAGAATTTTCTAGATGATTGTAAGATGTTGTCTTGCAAAATTTAAAAAAACTAGGGGAGGAGGGAGGCTTGGCCGATTTTTGGAGGGAGAATAGGGAGGGTTAGGGTTTTCTTGAGTGCTAATCAAGGTTAAGTTAGTATAATCTTGGTTACTTTATTCAAACTATAGTTACTTTTGGCTAACCCAAGTTACTTTATCAAATCATGGTTATCTTAACCTTGGTTTAAAGGGAGAGTAACCATGGTAGGTTTTGAAATCCTCCATGGTTAATTAGGCATGATGGCCGATTTTAGGTTGGGGTCTTTATGACCTCAACCACACTAATTCCTTCTTTAATGAGTTGTCTTACTTGTTCCTTAAATGCATGTCTATTTTGTTTTCTATTTATTCTTTGCATGATAACTTCTTGTCTTATTATTTTAACTAATAAATTGGCTAGAGATTTCTAGAACATCTCTATGTATAGGCCGAAATTTGTAGGCTTCTTGGGCCATTTGATATTTCTTGTAACTTTAATTCATATACTATATTGTTTCCTATATTTTATTGTATTCTAAGATTAGCATATGTATGTATACATATATATATACACACGCCTAGGTGTACTATGTGTTATACATTCTATACGCCTATATCATATACACGCACATACATACCTAGTGATGTGTATGGTTTATATATCCCTATATTTCATGTACCGCTTCAATAGTATTTAAGTAAAAAGAGTTGAGTGAACTTAAGTAACATGTGCTTAGGAAATCATTGCTTTCATTCCGTCTCATATTCATAGTTTTCATGTACATGTTCATTGGGGTAAAACAATATATTATATATATTATGTATAACATAATATATAACATGTGCAAAAGTTGGAATTTAAATTAGAGAAAAATCAGGTAATCGATAAATATCGAAAATTCGGTTTTCTACGCACACAACACATGGAACGTTTTTGGTACATCATGTGACACGTATCTAGAAACTTTTTACATATGTTATATGTCTTAAAGTGTTCTAGAAAATTAAATTAAGGGCTGATTGGAATATAACATGTGTGTATTATTAAATGTGCATTATTTTACAAAGTTAGCAAAAATAAATGTCAGCACATGCACATACATATCCAACGCCACCTACAGCTGAGATGGAGCTTATTTGGAGCCTTGTTGGCATATTGATTGGTCAAGGATCAATCATACAATGTTGGTGAATTAAAGAGAGAAGCTACAAATGGTAAGAATTCAAAGTTTGTCTCTCTTATATCACATGCTGAAAATTTCAGCATGCTAAACATTGCTGGCCGAATTTTTGTACATTAAATGGTATATTTTATCATCTTTTATTGTTTGATTGATTGGAAGAAGAAATGGAAGTATTTTGAATATTATTTAAATTAAATAAAGTGTGATATTCTACATATCACACATGCTGAAATTTTTCAGCATGTGTGAGACATGTGGTGGCCGAATTATTGAGCATAAAGATGTCCAAATTCATTTCTCATGTGATAGGAAAAATTACCATCAATTGGTGATTTATTTTTAAAAAGAAAAATCAAAGAAAAATGGTAATATTTTGAATTATTCAACCATGCAACACATGCTAAAAAATCAGCATGGTAACATCACATTATGGCCGATTTTATGCCTTTGTATGGAAGGAATTTGTGTCTTGCAATTTATGTGATAATCTTATGCTTTATGGAAATTATTTTGTGCTGATTTTGGCACATGTTTAAGTGTTATTCTCAGATTTTTCCAAGTCATCAATGATGACAACATTCAACCAATCATGAAGTGCCAAGTAAGCGAAGCTTAAATGATCATCCAATAAGAAGATGCCAAGTAAGCAAGGCCATGTCACAATGATGTCTTACATCCTCCCAAGGACTTAGAAGGTAATTTTCAAGAGGGGGAGGCACCTATAGGGGGATGGCTGCACCAAGTTAAAAGGAAAGAAGATGAGCAAAAACAAGACAAGCACAAGTATTGCAAATCAAAGTGATCAAAAAGCCTAGCTCTTCTTCTTCTACATTCTCTTTCTTTCTTTCTTCTTGTAAGCCTATTGTATTCATATCTTTCAATCTTGAATAGGCTTGATATAGACCACCACTCATTATATATCTTTGTAAAAGATTGATCAAGGTGTTATCAATCTTCATTCTTGCGAGGTGGTGGTGTTCGTGCAAATTGTATTAACCGTACAAGGTTTGTAAAGGGTTGGAGTTAGGTGTAACTCTATCAACCCTGTGGTAAGGTGTGTTGTGTGTGTGTGATTAGTGTGAACCAAGGAAGGTGTTCCTTGAAGACTGGAGTAGGTTGTTTATAACCGAACCAGTATAAAAATCTTGGTGCAATTTACTTTCAGCATTTACTTTTCAGTTACTGCACAGTTTATGCTTCTTGTTTGCAGTCGAAAAAATAGTAAACGATTTTCAAAAATGACAAAAATTTCCAGAAATATACTCACACGTTCTAGGGTTAATTTGGTATAAGTTTCAACCCTTTTGGATAAGTATAAGTCGATCAAACATCAAAAGTTCTAAGACTAGTGCAGTCTGATTTTCAGACTTGCAAAGGTTGAGATTTTGATTGTAGTTGACCTACTTCCCAAAAGAATTTTTTAAACCTGTTTCAAACTAATTAAATATAGTATATAAGGAGTTAGTGGTCAAATTTTTAGAGCATTTGGACATACACACAAATAGGAATAAATTTTTCAAAACCGTCTACCGTTTCTGGCAGATTCGAGCAATCTGTTTACCAACGGTTTTTGAAGGGGTTAAAGGTTGAATTTTAATTTGAAATTTTTAGGGGACCCTCATAACATCTGAGGATAAGTTCTCTCAAAATTTCAGAATTTTTGGAGACATATAACCTGGTTTTAAAAATGTTTTAAAACTGACTCTGAAAACAGAATCTGTTTTCAGAAGTTGAATTGTTTAGGTTCAAACAAATTTTAAAAACCACACTTTCCGCACCATCTATTCAACCCCCCCCCTTCTAATGGTGCCTTGCAGATCGTACAAGTGGTATCAGAACGCAAGAACACTCACTTCAAGGAATCTAACGATTCAGTGAGATGGCAACCACAAATCTCAAAACCGAGCAAGAAGGTATGTCGAGCCAAAGGCCTCCACTTTTTGACGGTGAGTCGTTTATTCAGTGGAAACTTAGAATGAAGCTTTTTCTTATGGCTATAGATATAAATCTTTGGTCAATCATTGAAGATGGTCCTTATGTCCCATCTAAGGTATCCACCGTAGACGGAGTCACATTAGAAGTTGTTAAAACTAGACAAGAATATACGAGTGATGATAAAAAGAAACTTAGTATGAATGCTAGGGCTATGCAATTGCTTCTAAATGGATTAAGTAAAAGTGAGTCTAGTTATGTGTCAAATTGTTCGAGTGCACAAGAAATGTGGAGGATACTAGAAATGAAACACGAAGGCACGAGTCAAGTAAAAGATTCAAAAATAAACATGCTTATGTCCACACTTGAGTCGTTTAAATTATTGCCTAATGTGTCTATTGTTGATATGGATCTTCGTTTGACTAACATTTACAACTCTCTTGAGTCTCTTGGTAAAGCTTTTACCACGCAGGAAAAGGTACAGAAAGTCCTACGAAGCCTTCCATCCGAATGGGATCCTAAAGTGACCGCTATAGAAGAAAGCAAGGAAACTAAGTCAATAAAGATGGAAGAATTAATCGGATCACTTAAAGTTTATGAGAATAAACTCACCATACAGAAATCGGAATCATCTAAACAATGTAAAGCTATTGCTTTTAAATCAAGTGAATACGTCTCCCCTCCCTCCGATCACGTAGATGATAGTGATTCTGAATCGGATAACGATGACCTAATTCTATTGGCTAAAGGCTTAAGAAAATTTATGAGAAGGTCATTTAGAAACAAAAATAAGGGTACTACATCCAAGAGAAATAAGAACAAGTCAAATGATAAAGAGGTTAAATGTTATGAATGTGGCAAACTCGGACACTTATCATATGACTGCCCCAATAAAGAAAAGCAAACAAATAAATACCCTGACAAGGAGCGGAACAAAAATAGACTCGTCTCAGAACCCAAACAAAGGAAACATGCTCTAAAGGCCTCCACCTGGAGTGATTCATCGGATTCTGAAACTGAGACCGAAGAGGAGACTGCACAAGTATGATTTGCATCCAAAGCATCTAATGAGGTATCATCTGATTCTGACTCTGACGCTGAACCCTCTTATGAAGATCTTTTTAATCAGTATTTAGAATTGCATAAATTCACTAAGACTCTCGCTAAGGAAAAGAAGCGATTAATTGAAGACAAGAAACTGTTAGAATCTTCTAACGAGAATCTTGTCGCTCAATTAAGCGATTCAAAGAAAGAGTCATCATGTGTCATTACTGCATTAAAGACAGAGATTTCATCATTGACCACTCAAAATAATGAAATGAAATCCGAGATTTCAAGTTTGAAATCAAAGAATACCGATTTAGAGAAAATGATGAAACAGTTTGATACGGGGTCCAACATGCTGCATCGCATTATATTATCACAAAAGCATGACAGCGACAAAACGGGTTTGGGATACGTTGATAAAAATGAAGTATCAACCAAACCAACCAAGTTTGTGGTGTCTAAGAAAGTAGACACCCCTAAGCCTCAAGTGGCGTCTAAGATGACGCATAAGGCACCCCTTTCCTCATCACGCCCCACTTCTTCTTCATATCATGTGAAATATAACTTTGTACCATATAGACATGAAAAGAAAAGAATAATGCATACACGAAATTCATATCATCCACGCACTACGCACACACACACAAGGACGTATCAAAAACGTCTTTCATTTCATGAGTATAAAGGAGTCCTTGGGCAAAGGCCCAAAGTGCATACACCACATGTCTACTATATCGCACCTTCATCTACATTCTTGCCATTTGATAGACCGAGAAGGATCACCCAAGTATGGGTACCGAAAGGTACTTTTACCAAGAGGTGATTAACTACCTCGAAAGGACCCAAAGTTAAAAGGGTACCTAAATCATCTTTGCACATTGCAGGGAGCCCACACATCGAAAGATACATCTATTAAGTGGTTCCTTGACAGTGGATGCTCGAGACACATGACGGGTGACCCGAGCCTGTTCACCAAACTAAAGAAGGTCACAAAAGGCGGATCCGTGACCTTTGGAGACAACAACGAAGGCAAGATCATCGGAAAAGGTACAATTGGAAATCCAAAAACTTTCCAAATCTCCAACGTATTTTTGGTAAGCAACTTATCCTACAATCTTCTTAGCATTTCTCAATTTGTTGACAGTGGTTTCAATGTGTGTTTTCCTCACCCTTATTGCAATATAATAAATAAAAATAGAGAAACCGTTTTAAAAGGAAAATGAGAAGGTAATATTTTTACGCTTTCTATGGATGATGTAGTAGACGCTAAAGTTAAGTGTTTTATGTCAAATGAACCCGATGTGAATTTATGGCATAGACGTTTAGGACACATTGGCATTTCCACACTAGAAAAACTTCAACGAAAGAACCTAGTACGAGGATTGCCTACGCTTGATTTAGACAACTTTCAGTTGTGTGAATCTTGCATAAAAGGCAAACAAACACGTGAGTCACTTAAGCCTAAAAACGAAATAAGCACGACTAGAATCTTAGAACTATTGCATATTGATTTGTTTGGTCCTAGTCGCACTACAAGCCTTGGTGGGCGCCACTATGCATGCGTGATTGTTGATTACTTTTCTCGTTATACTTGGACTTTATTTCTTGCACATAAGGATGATAGCGCCGTAGAGATTGCAAAATTAATTAAACAACTTGAAAATCAATACGGTGTAAATGTGAAAAAGATAAGAAGTGATAGAGGCGGTGAGTTTAAAAACAAAGAGATGATTTCGTTTTGCGAAGAAAAAGGAATCAAGCATGAGTTTTCGCCACCTAGAACTCCACAATTAAATGGAGTAGTAGAAAGAAAGAATCGTACATTACAAGAAATTGCTAGGACTATGTTATGCGAAAATAAATTACCTAGATTTTTGTGGGCGGAAGCTGTAAATTGTGCATGCTATATTGTAAATCGCTTATCTATAAGAAAGAAAATAAACAAGACGCCTTATGAGATTTTGAATAATCGCATACCTAAGATTGACTTTTTTCGTGTGTTTGGATGCAAATGTTTTGTCTTGAATAAAAAAGATAATTTAGATAAATTTGAATCCAAATCAATTGAGTGCATTTTTGTTGGATATTCTATAAATTCAAAGGCATATAGATGTTATGATCCTCTCACTAGACAAATCATGGAATCTATTCACGTGAAATTCAATGAATTTGGTGAGATTGATAAAGATAAGGAATATGACGATGACTTTGAATTGAAACCCGTGTTGAATGAAGATGATAGTTCTTTTGATATGCATGATATGAATGACACACTAGAAATGCATGATCACATAGAAATGCATGATAACATAGAAAATAATCAACCAAGATGGCATAGAGATCACCCACATGATCTCATCATAGGCGACCTCACTCACAGTGTGCAACCACGTAGAAGAATTACATCAGATGAAATAAATGAATTTCATGCTATGATTTCTGAAATTGAACCCAAAATGTGCATGATGCTTTGAGTGATTCTTCTTGGATTGATGCCATGCATGATGAACTTAATCAATTTGTTAGAAACGATGTATGGGATTTAGTGCCACGACCACAAGACAAGACTATAATAGGCACAAAGTGGGTGTTTAGGAATAAAATGAATGAAGAAGGAAAGGTTGTTAGAAATAAAGCGAGACTTGTAGCACAAGGCTATAATCAAGAAGAAGGAATTGACTACGATGAAACATTTGCACCCGTAGCACGTTTAGAAGCTATACGACTATTACTTGCTATTGCTTGCATGAAAGATTTCAGATTATATCAAATGGACGTAAAAAGTGCATTCCTAAACGGATTTATACAAGAAGAAGTATACGTGAAGCAACCACCCAGTTTTGAAGATTTAAAACATCCCGATCACGTGTACAAACTAAAGAAAGCACTATACGGCCTAAAGCAAGCACCGAGAGCATGGTATGATCGTTTTGCTACTTTCCTTTTAGAAAATAATTTTAAACGAGGTACTATAGATAGTACACTATTTTTGAAACAAGATAAATCGGATTTACTTATTATCTAAATCTATGTTGATGACATTATTTTCGGTTCTACCTCACATAGACTTGTTGAAGATTTTGAAAATTGCATGAAATCTGAATTTGAAATGTCTATGGTTGGTGAACTAAATTATTTTCTTGGCTTGCAGATTAAGCAAACGAGTAAAGGGATTCACATAAGTCAAGCAAAATATGTAAATGATATGATTAAAAAGTTTAACTTTGAAAATTTGAAACAATCCCCCACCCCTATGAGTGTCACTACTAAATTAGACTAAGACGAACATGGTAAAGACGTTGATAATGGCTTATATCGATCTATGATAGGTTCTTTGCTATATTTAACTACTAGTAGGCCTGATATTATGTTTAGTGTATGCATGTGCGCACGATTTCAAAGTCAACCTAAGGTGTCTCACTATAATGCGGTAAAAAGAATATTCCGCTATATTAAGCACACGCCCACCTTAGGAATTTGGTACGATAAGGATTCTACATTTAACTTACATGTTTACACTGATGCAGATTATGGTGGCTGCAAAATAGATAGAAAAAGCACGAGCGGAACTTGCCAATTTATATGAAATTCACTCATTTCATGGTTTTCCAAAAAGTAAGCAAGTGTTGCTTTGTCCACTACTGAGGCTGAGTACATGGCACTTAGCCTTTGTTGCACACAGTTGTTGTGGATAAAACAACAACTTTCGGACTTTGGAATTACCGTAAATAAAATTTCTATATATTGTGATAGTGTGAGTGCCATGAATTTGTCTAAGAACCACATGTTACATTCTAAGGCTAAGCATATAGAAGTACGCTATCACTTTCTTCGTGATCACGTAAACAATGGTGATATTGTCATAGATCACGTACGCACAGAAGCACAAGTAGCAGATATCTTTACAAAAGCCTTAAATCAAGCCACGTATGAATCTCTTCGTTCTAAATTAGGCATGATTCCCGTTGATATGATTTGATTTGACGTGATTTGATTTTCTTTCCTTATTGACATGAATCTTTTGATTTACTTTCCAAAATAAAGGGGGAGAGAAAAGCATGATTTAAGGGAGAGAGAGAGAGACTAATTGATATTAATTGCACAAATCAAGGGGGAGCCGGATTTGAAATTTGAAATTCAAATTTCAAATTTGTGCATGTTTCAAGGGGGAGGGATAGCATTCAAATCATGTGCATAAGTTATTTTGAAAATCATAAAAAGGGGGAGATTGTAGAGAAAGGGGGTTTGAGTGATTTCAAAATAAGTGACTTAAATGCATGATATATATACAAACGTGTACATGTATGCATGATACTTTGCTATTACTTGTCTTATTTAGCTTATATATAATGTTGCCGGACTAACGAGCCATGAAGCGTTAAAGCTTACATCATATGGCAAACATTTGTTGTGTTTATACTATTTTCAGGTGCCACCATTAATGAACTAAACTAGTTCATTAAGTGAAGTACTTAGTTTATTAAACTAAGTAGTTCATTAAAGGAAGCCACATTTGGAAAAGGCACAAAGGCAACAAAGCTAAGGAAGGAAAGTTTTATCCTCCTCCCCTCTTTAATGTGACACGCCATATACACATATATTAAATATATTTTCAGATTTTTTGAAAAAGGCACATACACATGTATTCCAACGTACTACCGACACGTTATATATTTTACGTACGTATGTTAACATCACACCACTATACTTAACTCATATTTATCAGTATATTCAGGTCTTATATCATATGATATAAGATATGGTGTTGACAAATTAAATACGACACGATAAAAGGTTCTAAACCAAAAATTGTCGTATCGGGCGAATACCGAAACTTCACCAACATGTCACGTACTTGCCATAAATAGATGGCCAGCCCCTATACCTCAAAAATCATTATTATTTTCGTGGGTTACATGTAATATTCAGCCAAAAATACTTTCCATGTTGGCACACATAAATTACTCCACGTTAAGGCCAAAATGTGAAGATTCCAAGTTTAATTTTGTCACATGTTAATGGTACCCCTTTAGACCAGCCAAGTGCTGAGATTTAAAGTATATATTATATATATTATGTATAACATAATATATATATATATATATAACATGTGCAAAAGTTGGAATTTAAATTAGAGAAAAATCGGGTAATCGATAAATATCGGAAATTCGGTTTTCTACGCACACAACACATGGAACGTTTTTGGTACATCATGTGACACGTATCTAGACACTTTTTACATATGTTATACATCTTAAAGTGTTCTAGAAAATTAAATTAAGGGCTGATTGGAATATAACATGTGTGTATTATTAAATGTGCATTATTTTACAAAGTTAGCAAAAATAAATTTCAGCACATGCACATACATATCCAACGCCACCTACAGCTGAGATGGAGCTTATTTGGAGCATTTTTGGCATATTGATTGGTCAAGGATCAATCATACAATGTTGGTGAATTAAAGAGAGAAGCTACAAATGGTAACAATTCAAAGTTTGTCTCTCTTATATCACATGCTGAAAATTTCAGCATGCTAAACATTGCTGGCAGAATTTTTGCACATTAAATGGTATATTTTATCATCTTGTATTGTTTGATTGATTGGAAGAAGAAATGGAAGTAATTTGAATATTATTTAAATTAAATAAAGTGTGATATTCTACATATCACACATGCTGAAATTTTTCAGCATGTGTGAGACATGTGGTGGCCGAATTATTGAGCATAAAGATGTCCAAATTCATTTCTCATGTGATAGGAAAAATTACCATCAATTGGTGATTTATTTTTAAGAAGAAAAATCAAAGAAAAATGGTAATATTTTGAATTATTCAACCATGCAACACATGCTGAAAAATCAGCATGGTAACATCACATTATGGCCGATTTTATGCCTTTGTATGGAAGGAATTTGTGTCTTGCAATTTATGTGATAATCTTATGCTTTATGGAAATTATTTTGTGATAATTTTGGCACATGTTTAAGTGTTATTCTCAGATTTTTTTCAAGTCATCAATGATGACAACATTCAACCAATCATGAAGTGCCAAGTAAGCGAAGCTTAAATGATAGCGGCACCACCTCCATACTTATATAGGTGAAATTCATCAAGTGTGTACTGCACACACTGCCATTCCACATGGTTATGAATTTTCATTAAGAGATTCTTAAAACATCACCCTTAATTCTTGCAGCAAGTATTGTCTTCAACAACACCATAGGGAGAGACAACATTGATAGTACTAAATAGAACTCTTTTGTGACTTTTTTCTACCACACTGAACTCCGTTTGTAGGATCTCTACTAGTAGCGAGTTGGCTTCCCGCCACATAGAGCTCACAACAATTGAAAAGTCTCATCCCCCTCGATGCTACTGTGGATCTCTCTCATAGACCTTGCACTGACTATGTTTTACCCAAGAAAACTCATGATAGTGCACAATCTCATGATAATTCCTTTTAGTGATTTCCTTCAAAAAATCATTCAATCATAACATGATGATTTTTCAACAAGCAAATCACCAAACTTAAGATGATTTTTCACCAATCAAATCACCAAACTTAAGATGATTTTTCGTCAAGCAAATAATCAAACTTAAGATGATTTTTGTCAAACAAATCATCAAACTTAAGATGATTTTGATCAAGAAAATCATCAAACTTGTTTCTAGAAACTGACTCTTATAAGCATGATTAATAGTATCATGAACAACTTTATCCAAGAGTCAGTTTTATCAACAACAAATAGCCAAGCATGATGAACTCATCAAAACATCATACTAATTAATTTCATTCATATGCTTGCAACTATCCTTCAATCAACACAATTCGTTTTCATCATTGATTTTCAATATAAGCATCAAGCAAGCTTAACAAGCTTACAAACACACGACATGTTTGATTACCAAGCCTCATGAATATTATCATGGTGTGTCATAAATAGCAAGCAATCCTATCACCTTTATAGACTTGGAACACTAATCATCAAACAATTAGAATAACACAATGACCATTACTTTTGCGTTTAAATGACACATAAGTTATTTACATGCTCAACATTCACATGTTCTAATAACTTCATTTTTAAAATAAAAGTACTAAAGGGTTAAACCGCCACATTTCATCTCATTCTATATTAATCACAAAACATACTTTTATTCATCATCATCATCAATTTCTTCAATATTTATATTCGGTTGATCACAAATTAGTAGACAACTTGCTATGATATAGAATAATTCAAAAGGCTTCCAACAATGACCATAGACTAAATTCTCTATGTTACTTTAGAGTAAACTCTAACAATCTTCTTATGAACCAAAATTCATAAGGAACTAGCACTTTTGATCTTTCAATCATACCATAGTTTCAACAGTTATTCATCAACCCTGCATTTATTTTAGTCCTTTTTCCATGCTTCACTAAATTTACGACTAGCACTTTCTTAAACATGGTTTTCTAAAAGCTAACAACTAAAACTAGAAATCCAACATTCATGATTCTAGGTTTTTCCACATAGCACATTAGCTAGTTTTACCACAAATGACTAAGACTAAAAAATTTTATTTTTGTAAGTTTATCTTCATCATAAACAACTAGTCTTAGTCAACCCATTTTCAACAAGAAAATTTATTCATAAAGGATGAAAGCAATCTATCTAATCTTTCCTTCTTAGATTCCTTATTCTTTACTATAGAATGCTTTATTATACACAAGTAGCATGCTTCACATTTCAGCTTCTAGGCCAAATTCTATTTTCATGAAACTTTAAGTTGAAATGCAAAACAAATTACACATGTTAAAGCATGTATTTCCTTCATTTTCTCAATAGATTAGCAAGACTCGTGTTCTTGTTTCTCATCATGCATAATGCATGAAACAATTTCACATAAAGTATACGCAAATCTATTAAGACACATAAATCACATATGCAATACAAAACAAACATTAAAATCCTTGTTTGATAGCAACTCAGAAATCATTCCTACATGTGTAAGAATATCACACATATTGCCAACTCTAGTTTTTATAGACAAAGTTAACTTTAAATACACCTTCTATTATCCAAACTCTTGGATTTCTAGTGCATCATTAAAGAAACTAAGCTACCTATCTACTGGTTGCAATAAACTTGATAGACATAATATATCATTCTTTCTGAGGAACTAACAACAAGATTACCTCATAGAAGACCATTGTGATCTCCTTATCCTCCATCATGTTGATACTCCAAGCAACTTTTCTTCACCTGTCACCAACGATCATGTTGGTAATTCTCTTGTTTCTTTGTATCTTTGAGCTTCCTTTGGTTGACACCAAATAAACTTTATTCTTGTAATGCTTGTTTCCATGTGTATGCCGCTATCTCCACCTTGTCAAACTTCATCTTCCATCATAGTGTAAGAGTTGCATGTTTATGTCCTACTATGGAGTTTCTTCAGTTGACGTCGAGCATGAAGACAACTGAATGGCATCCACCCCCACAGGCCGAGGGAAATTGAAATGATATATCACATTCATCCCATTATGAAAATAATCATTTTCTAAGACATTTTTATCAAAGATCCAACCCCCACACTCTACTGTAAATGAGGATGAAGAATGAGAAAAGAACAACAGAGACTTCTTTGTAAACCTTATTTCTTTGTGTGGATCAAACTTGAACACATGAGAATCCAAGAACTGTTTGGGAACCATATCAACTAGAAAATTGCTTTAAGACTGTTGGAAAATATAGGCCAATATGGTACCAAACATGAACAAGATATATTCAAATGAAATAACTTTGTGACATAAATTTGATGTTCAATAAAATGACTAAGAACATAATACAAAGGGGATCTGGTATTTCAAGAATATAAATGAATTTGGCGACAATAAACATATGCAACCAACAGCTATGTGAGAGTCAAAGATACTGGAATAAAGAGATCAACAATATTGTGACGCTTGAGAGAAGAACAAATAGAAGAATAAAGAAAAGACGAGACTCGAGATGCCTTTGAACTTAAAGCAATTTTGCCTTCACCATTGAGCAAGGTAAACTTCAGACAAATGCTTCCCAGCATATGACGGCTTACTTCCTTTTGGTTGCTCTCCAAGAGAAAGTTTGAACTTGTCCGTAGAAGTGATTGTTGATAGAGGAAAGAATAGAGGAAGAGGTAAGGATAAATTTCCTGCAGAAATTCTCTAAGGTTTCACCAACTTCAAACATTTTTCCATCATCACCTTTAACATGTCAAAGCCTTCTTTATATAGGCTTCAAGTGGTTAATTACCACCTTAAAGACACCATTCTATAGAGAATTTAACCTCCAAGTTGGTTGGTAATCATTGGTTATCATTCTAATTGAAAGGAGATGTCATATGGTGCAAGAGTTGCATCTTTTATGAACAGACGCACATTTTAGGCGCCTTATGTAGGCGTTCGAAGTGTTCTGGAAGCTTGCTAGAACACTTTGAACACCTATATCAGCAGCTTCATGTCACTTCACACGCCTATATTTGGCACTTCATGTCACTCCGAACGCATATACAAGGTGTTCGAAGTGTTCTGAAAACTTTTTGGAACACTTTGAATGTCTACATTAGGCGCTTCATCCCACATAAGGCACTTATACAGGGCGTTTAAAGTGTTCTGGAAACTTTCTTCAACACACAAAGCACCTCATGTGTTTGAGACGCTCCTGTTTTCTTCCATTGTTCATAAAACGCTTCAAACTTCACTCAATCTCCTATCAATTGAATACATAACATTATACAAAGTTAGATCACATGATTTAGTACTTTTAAGTACTTTTCCAATAGGTTGTTGGGTGGGGAATAGATGCTGAGATGGTAAGGGACTAGTTGTGTATAATTGTCACTACACTTAATTAGACTTGACTAGTTATTTAATCATACTTTTCTTTTAGTAATAAAACACAGAGTTTAGATGTATACAAGGGAGTCTAGAGTAAATACACCTAAACATAAGCTATGTAAATATAATTTTTCCTATTTAAAACTCTGAATCTTAGAGGAAAGACAAAACATATAGTAGTTTTAAAACCCACTTTTACCAAATATTTAGAGCAAAACCCAAAAGTACGTAGCGCAGTTTTGTCAAAACTGTTATATGCTATGAATATAATTTTAACAGAATTGTCCACCAGACGGTTATGTCAAAACTGTTACATACATGTCTTTTTTCAATAAAACCATTTTTCTCCAATCTAAAACGCCTCATATTATTATCAACAAAATATTTTTGCAGGGTATCCAATCAGATAAAATGACATTTCCTCCTACTCAAATGTTGTTGTATTTCGGATGTAAAGCTATCCCAATAAGCAATGGAGTTGGGTACGATATGAATCCCACCTAGCGTATCATACTCAGAGTTTTTCCTACAAGTTAAAACAAGACTCGAATTGGATATAGATGTGGAGGCGATTGATCCAGTATGTCGTGTGTCTTAAACGTTAGCTGCCGCTGGATACTTCAACAGTACTTCTCGTATTTCAGATGATGAAGATCTCGAGTCTGCCTTGGACATCCTGATACATTGTTTAAATTTACTAGCTGTGGATATTCACATAAGCATCTTTAATGTCCCCACAATAAATCCATCAAACGTGGATAGTGTTGGGTACAAAGGTTTATTAGGGTATTACGTTAATATTATTGGAACATCTGAGAGTAGCACAGGAGTGTGCAGCTCATCACAAGTGTTGGTAAAAATTACAGTGGATGGAGAAAACGACGATGACACTATTGACAAAGACTAAAACAAAGATGATGAGGAGTGCGAGGACGATCAAGATATTCGAGAAACTATGAACTTCTAAACACAAAATGTTTGAGAAACTGGTAAAGGAAACTCGAATGTGGACATCAACTATAAGAAAGCATTATGGGGGGAAGCAACAATGAAATTAGTGTATGGTGATTGGTTCAAATCTTTCCGTGAGTTATCTCCTTGTATGGCTGTCCTTGAAGCATCAAAGGAAGAAACAATTGTCCGGTGGAGACATGATCCAAAATTAAACATTGTTGATATGAAGGTGTTTTGTGCAGAGTTTTCTAAGCATTCAAATCGTTGATTCTTATTTTTCAACATTGTTGTATGCTGATATTAATTGATGGTACGCATTCGTATGGCAAGCATTCAAGAAATTATTGATTGTTGTTGGGGTTGATGTTGCTGACCATATATTTCAGCTTGATTATGCTATTGTTTATGAAGAGAGCGAACACAATTAAGGATGCTTGCTTAGGGACATATGTCATTATGTAATCAGTGATATAAAGGATGTATGTTTGATTTTGGACCGATCCCCTGGCCTTCAAGCAACGATTTGATCGGATCCTACATGGAAACCACCTTCTACGTATCATAGATTTTCTCTATCACATCAAATCAAAATTTTCACGTAAGTTTTATACCATGAATTTGCTCATTTTGTTGGCAATGTATGATCATATTGTTGAATTTATGTGCAATTAATTTCAATAGATAAGTTTCCTGGTAAGCTCTTAGCAATTATTATATGGGCTACTACATCAAAATACAAAGTGCACAAGTTTATAGTATATATGGAGAAGATGAAGACGCTGAACGAAGATGCCTACGATTATCTTATGAGAATTCCGCTTGATACATGGATATTGTCGCAAGACGGTAGGATGAGGTATCCTATAATGTCAACCAATTACTCAGAATCATGGAATAGTGTCTTCGAGGAGGCTAGGTATTTACCAATGACTGCTTGTATTCAAGTAGTTTCCAAAAAACGGTGAAGACGTTTGACGAGAAACATCAAGAGGAACTTCCTCATATTAACGGCGGGGAGGGCAAATGACCACTGAAAGCACAGTAGCAATTTATTCACAATGAGAACAATGCCAGAAAACACAGGGTTGAAACTTACGACATACGAGCAGGTGTGTACGAAGTTGTCACTTGATTATTGCCAGGTGGTGATGGTGTTGGACCTACTGTCAATCTGCTTGAAAAAGCTTGCACTTGCGGTAAATTTAACCTTTACCACATGCCTTGTTCACACTCTATGCAAGTGTGCAAGAATATGTGCAGTGTGAAAACCAAGTTGGTTGCTCTTTTTCACTCATGTCAAGTGATGTTAAGAGTCTACAATGGTTTGTCTCATCCATTGCAACACTCCATACATTGGCCTCCACCGACGTTTTTGCTTGAAGCTAACTAGGTTTGTAGAAAACATGAAAGCGTGCAACTCAGATATATGGTGAAATGGGCCGAATGTATACGCAAATGTGCGGTATATGTCACCAAACAGGTCACAACCATAACACTTGTGCTAGTTCAGCATAGCTTCAGAATAAGCATTGGTGTCATTTTTCTAATTTATGTTTTACTCCAATATCTACTATTCCTACTATGAGCAATTCTTTTTTATGTTTATTTTTACTAACTTCATTTGTATTTTATCCTTTAAATAACTACATTGTTGTTGCGTTTTTTAATTTCGGTACCGATTTATTTTGAATGACTAAATCTATGATTAAGGGTAAGGGTTAGAGTTAGAGTCAGGGTTGGTGTTAGGGTTATAGTTACGGTTAGTGTTAGAGTTAGAGTTAGGGTGAGGGGTAGAGTTAACATTAGGGTTAGGTTTAGGGTATGGTTTGAGGTTAAGGTTTGTTTATAAAATGTAACGAGGACTATAAAAAATTTGTCACTAATATTTATTGCACACTGATACGATGTTAGATATTAGTCGAAATTCATAAATTTAAAATATACAACCATATATTAACTGATTGATTTTTTAACAAGTTTCATAATTTATTTGATAGTACGTCTGGGTTTGGAACCTCCATCCGCAAATGCCTTTATGTTCTAAACTAGCGCCGATTTTCCTTTTCTTTGGAATAGCGTATACGGTGAACATTATTGGCTGTGAATGACACGTAAGTGCTCTCGTTAGATCTTCGCCATTGTATATCATAACGACATCTCAATCAAATCCTTCGTGTCTATTAGGACCCAAATGCAACCATCTACATACAAATTGAAGATTATATTTATTTTTATCTGTCTCAATGGACAGCAACGCATGTCGGATAAACTCATTTGACTTAAAGTCAGTTGAAACATTCAAAACAATCGCATCAGATTCCTTTCTATACATGTAGTACAAGTCAACAATCACTTGCGAGCATAAAACATCTTTCAAGCCTACTGAAAATGAGAATTCAATTGATATGATAGAATAAAGCTTTGTATTAAATTGATTAGCTTTCGTTGGATTTTATAGAGTTGTGAACTATTTGTACAATTTTGACAAAACTGTGTGTACGATAGATATTTTGTGGAGGCATGCATAAAACGGTTTTGACAGAACTGCCTGGACAATACGAGTTTGACAAAACCGTCTTGTACATTTCATCGCAGTTTTGACAAAACCGTCCTGCATACATTTGGGTTTTCTCCTACAAATGTGTGATAAAAGTGAATTTTCTTGTTATAACTAGTATATTGTTTCCTTTCCTCCTAAATCTTATCACTTGCTCTTTTTGTTCCAAAAATATTGTTCACACCCGGTCAAATACTCAGTTGGTCAAACTCACTTAAAATCAAATTGTTTGAAGTATTCTACCCATTATTTATTGAAATTTAGTACAAGATGATGTGAAGTACGATTTTGTCAAGCTATTTATTAAATACTTTAAAAAAATTGGTTTTAATTGGTATTTAACTAAATTTAACAACATTTTTTGAGACGGATGGGCTAGTAATTATTCCTAGACCTTTCGTTTTCTTTGCTTACCTTTAGATCCCTTGTAATTTAGAACTAAAATAGAATACTATTAAATTCTTAATTAATAATGTCGTACCTGACATGCGTCTTTAATTGCTCAGTAAAAGACTTCCGTTACCATTCGTGCATAGCACGGGTAATATTCTAGTATGTTTCAAACTGAAACCGAGCATACTCATCGATCATTTGGCGCTAATATGCGTTAGTGGTCGATTCTGAATTGTACTTTTGTAGTAATCAAATTAAGCTCGATGATTTGTCAAACAAAAGCTGTAAGCAGCTGTGAGAGGATTTATCATGTAGCTCGAATACATAATGATTTTTCTGAGTAAATAATGATTTGGGCTTGAAAATTTTAGTAGTGCACTGACGACCAGACCAGACCAGATCGCAATTTTCTCTCTCTTTTCTTTTGGGTTAATTACCTTTAATACCCCTCATGTTTAGCATAATCTCCCTTTGCTCTCATAATATTTTAAAATACATCCTTAGGTATCTTAATATTTGGTTAAAGTGGAAAAATTCATTAAAACGTGAAACATGACATTTAGGCTGACAATAGGGTGAAATGACAAAAATGCCCCAGCTGAAGTTGGTTAAATTAACGGCATCAAAGCCTTATTAATGCCTTGGCTACCATTGACACTGAAAATGTTCATGACCAGAAAATATCTCAAATAAGTTCACAAAAGACCGAGCCACTTCGATTTTTAGCACTGGAAAATGTCAGTGGCAATCTAGGACTTTATTACTATTCAACTAGTAAAACATGGTTTGAACCTTCCTACCAAGCACTCAACACCACATGTGATTTTCCTTTGGTATGTAAACCATATGGAATATGCACATTCTCCAATTCATGCTCATGTCTCCACCTAATAATAGAAGGAACCCAATCGTTTCATGATTGCAACAACGCAACACCAGAAGGTCTTTGTGGAAATAACAAAGCACAGACGCTAGACTAGCGTTACCAGAAATGACTAGCATATTGAGAAGTAGTGCTAGTGAATTAAATGTTGGCCAAGAGGGTTGTGCAAACCTGTGCTTGGATGACTGCACTTGTGCTGCGGCACTATACTCGCTTGTACAAGAATGATGTCTATATGGAATGACAAGAGGAGTGAATCAAGTTGGCCGGGGAAGTGGCGCAGTTTTCATGGTTAAGGTGTCAAATGTTGGATTTAATTTAATAAACCCCTGAATAAGACCGTTTAATCGAATCAATGGACAAAGTAACAAAATGCGGAAAATATACCTTGCTCCATTGCTGTTGTTAATCTGAACACGTACACTGCGACTGCTCCGGCTGATGAAGAATCTGGCGTGATCCAAGGATTCACGACCCCCCACCAATTGCTGATATACCCCTTGACCGGAATCAACAATTCACTGCTTTACCCGATGGAGAGGCTAGGCAGTGTGGGCTTTATAGAACAAGGTTGGCACACCCTCGCCCTTTACTCTATATGGCCGAAATCTCCTTGATGCTCTGAGGAGGTGAGGGCCTCCTCCTTTATATAGGGGGGAATGGGGGAATCCTAATTGGCATATTTCTTAATAGATAAAGTTTCTTTTATCCCAAATGCCTGGAATATGCTTGATGATGTATTCAAGTTATCTTTATCCATTATCCAATAGGAATCCTGGTGGCATATTCCTTTATGGATAGAGATTCCTTTATCCAAGATACCTGGAATATGCTTGATGCCATATTCAAGTTATCTCTATCAATTTCCAAATATTATCTAATATTTAATAATAATATTATTAAATATTATTTAATATTTAATTATTGTGCCAACAATTATCTACTTGCCACATGTGGGTTGTCGCCCCTCGGGAACCAGATGTCAAAACTTTATGGTCGTTGCACTTTGAGCCTATCCATCGCGGTCTCTGACCATATGACTGTCTACATATTCGGGGTTTCCATTTAGACCACACTATACATCCACGAGTATACCCGATGATCACTTAACGTGTGGATGTTTTACGTAACAATTAATATTATTACGTGACATATGTGACATATAATATTATCATACATAACGTCCACTTTATGATTAATTCGTATAAACTTTATCAACGTGCTGCGCATCACACGTATCTCGAATTAATCCCAACAATCTCCCACTTGGACTATGTATGTATCTTAAAGATTATATGTCACCCTTTTGAGCTCATGTACCGTATGTCCTTTAGTGTGTCTTTCCTTTTCCAGTCCATCAGCAAATGTTAGCAAAAGACTTAAGCCGCACGTCGCCACATTGAATTAGTGACTAGTCCCTCTTAAATCATGATACTAACATTCTACTGAATGACATGGATACTGAAATGGATATGTAGTGTGGAATTAATATGCTAGGTGATCATACATATCTAATTCCAACTTGGCCCTCTTTAGCAAGATCAATAGAATTCAGAATGTATGCCGTAACTGCTTAATGTACATTACTTCTGCAGAAAAACTTTAATATAACCGGAATGTACATTATATTGTATGTCTGAAATATACAACTTTGTTGAGCACAAGAAAAACCTTACAGACTCCCACTAGGATAAAACATCCTCAACTGGACTAAGACTCATACGGCTAACATGCTTGTGAAACACTACCGGTTCCACGGCCTTAGTCAAAGGGTCGGCCACCATAGAGTCTGTACTGATATGCTCAATACTGATCAGACCACTCAGAATTCTTTCTTTAACAGCCAGATACTTCATCTCTATGTATTTCGCTTTAGATGAACTCCGGTTGTTGTTTGAATATAGCACCGCAACATTATTGTCACAGTAAATCCTCATTGGAGACGTAATGGTCTCCAATACCCGCAGCACTGTGACAAAATTGTGAAGCCATATCGACTGATTGGATGCGTGGAAGTCAGCTATGAATTCCGCCTCCATAGTGGAGAACGCCAATAAGGTTTGTTTCGTGCTTTTCCATGAGATCGCACCTCCGGCTAGTGTAAACACATAGCCTGAGGTCGATTTTATGTTATCATAGCATCCAGCAAAATCGGAATCTGTATATCTAGTGATCTCTAACTTGTCAGATCTCCGATACGTCAGTACGTGTTGTTTCATTTCTTGTAAATATTTCAGCACCCTCTTTGTTGCGGTCCAGTGATCCTTGTCCGGATCAGAGAGGTATCTGCCTAACATTCCCGTAATAAATGCCAAGTCTGGTCGTGTACATACTTGGGCATACATTATACTCCCTACTACCGAAGCATAGGGAGTATTCTTCATCTCTGAACGTTCAAACTCTGTTTGGGGATATTGTTTCAGACTGAATTTATCTCCTCTTGCCACAGGGGTATTAAGTGGTTTACACTTATCCATGCTATACCGCTTCAACACCTTTTCGATGTATGCCTGTTGTGAGAGACCTAAGATACCTTGGGTACGATTCCTCCGTATCTCAAGTCCCAATACATATGAGGCTTCACCAAGGTCTTTCATCTCGAAATGTTTTCTTAGAAAGGCTTTGGTGTCGCTCAACATGTTTACATCGTTTGTTGCAAGCAGTATGTCATCTACGTACAAGATCATGAATATGAACTTGCTCCCACTGAACTTGTGATACACGCATTCGTCAATTTGGTTTGCCTCAAAACCGAAGGAGACAACCACTTTGGCGAATTTGAAGTACCACTACCGAGACGCTTGCTTGAGCCCATAGATGGATTTCTTTAGTCGACAAACCATGCCTTTTGGATCTCCCACCTCGAATCGAGGCGGTTAAACCATGTAAATGGTCTCGTCGAGTTCTCTGTTTAAAAACGCAGTCTTGACATCAATCTGATGTAGCTCAAGATCTAAGTGTGCCACTAAAGCCATGATTATCCGGAAGGAATCCTTCGTGGATACTGGAGAGAAGGTTTCTGTATAGTCTATGCCCTCCTTTTGGGTAAAGCCTTTAGCAACAAGTCGAGCCTTATATCATTCTACGTTGCCTTTTGAATCCCGTTTGGTTTTAAATATCCATTTGCAACCAACGGGCTTCGAACCTTTAGGCAACGAGACGACATCCCATACCTTGTTGTCGTGCATAGACTTTATTTCTTCTTCTATGGACTTTATCCACTTTTCTGAATTTCGACATTGCAATGCTTGCTGGACGTTTTTGGGATCATCGTCCAACATACCAATATCGAATTCGTGTTCTTGGAGATACACCACATAGTCGCTAGGTATGGCGTTTCTCCGTTCACGAGTGGATCTCCTTAGGGACACTTGTTCTTGGGATATTGTAGGTTCCTGAACTGCATCAGCCGACAATTCATCGGGTTCTTCAGTAACTTCCTCAGGAATATGAACTTGTTCCTGTGGAGCGTCACTACTGGGATGAGGAAACTCAGGTGCGGGTATAGCTGATGCTATCTCCCCAAAAGATGGTTCGATTCGCATTTCTGTCGTATCTGAGTGTGCCTCATCTAACTCGATGATCTGCTGATGCAAATCATTCCCCCTGGAACCAAAGTATCCTCAAAGAACTTTACTGAATTTGTCTCGAAAAACACTTTACTTGTGGGATCGTAGAATTTATACCCTCGTGACCTTTCCGAGTAATCAACAAAATTGCAACTAACTGTTTTGGTGTCCAGCTTTCTTTCATTTGGTCTGTAAGGCTTTGCCTCTGCTGGACAGCCCCAAACCCTTATGTGGTTATGTCTAGGCTTACGCTTAGTCCATGACTCATAAGGGGTCCTTATTGCTGCTTTAGTTGGTACTCGGTTGAGGATGTAAGCTGCGGTTTTAAGCGCTTCTCCCCAGAGGAATAATGGTAGTATAGTTTGACTCATCATACTACGCACCATATCCATAAGTGTACGGTTTCATCTTTCAGCTACAGCATTCATGCTTGGTGACCCAGGCATGGTGTACTGAGGGACGATTCAGTTTTCCTCTAGGTATTTAGCAAATGGTCCTGGACACTGTTCTCCTGATCCATCATATCGATCGTAGTATTCACCCCCACGGTCCGATCTGACGGCTTTAATCCTTTTGTTGAGTTGCAACTCAACTTCAACTTTAAAGGATTTGAACATGTCTATTGCTTGCGCTTTTTCTTTAATCAAGAATATGTAGCCATATCGCGAATAGTCGTCAATAAAGGTGATAAAATAAGAGTGTCCATTTCGAGTAACCGGATGAAATGAGCCACTAATATCGGTATGAATCAACTCTAATGGACTATTTGCACGATTTGCTTCATATCTTCGGACTTTAGTTTGTTTTCCTTTAGCACAAAATACACACGAATCTAAGTTGGTTAAGTCTAAAGGATTGAGAATTTCTGTTTTGACAAGACTTTCTATTCTGTTTTTGGACACGTGTCCTAAACGTCGATGCCAAAGTGATCTTGAATTCTCATGAGTTAATTTTGCTTTAACGTTTCGCGTTACAACATGCAAGGTTTCCTGATTTGAAGCAACATTTATTGAATAAAGTTTATCAATTTCGGACATTATACTGTGACCAATCAATCTAGAAGCATGATAAAGTTGGAAATTTCCATTTCCAAAATAACCGTAATATCCACTTTTATCCAATCGTTAAAATGAAATAAGATTTCGTTTAAACGATGGCACTACAAAAGTGTCATGCAAATCTAGATAGAAACCGGATGTCAACAGCAATCTGAAATGCCCGATGGCTTCAACCTTTATGCCGCTGCCATTTCCCCAATAGACGTATCTTTCATTGTCTCTTGGTTTTCTATGGCTTAGGCAACCTTGCATAGTCACAGATAGATGAGTCGTGGCTCCCGTATCGACCCACCAAGTGGCTATATCCGGAACAAAATTAACTTCAGAACAAACTAAGAATGTACCCTTTTTCTTGAGACAAGATATATAACCGGTACAATTCTTCCTTAAATGTCCTTCCTTATTGCAAAAGAAACAAGTCATGCTTTTGGGTGTGTCAGTAGTAGGCACGCCCCTTTCCTTTTGACTTGCCTTTTGCACAGTAATCATTTCTGCAGCTTTGTGTTTCTTACCACCGAACTTGGTGGCGACAGCATTCATAATTTTATGCACCCTTATGTTGTCGATTCCACAGTACTGTTTCGAGCAAAGTTTCTTTAAGAGATTGCCTGCCTCGGCTTTCTCATTCTTTACATATCTTTGCTCAAGATCGGCTAAAAATTCTTTAGCCGTCATGGACTCAGAAACGTGTCCCCTGAAGCATTTGGGGATAGTCTTTTGTATGATCATAAGACACATGCGATTTGATCGTAGCCAGCGTGCCATGTGAGATTTTTCCTCACTGGTACTTTCGTCTGTTAGCACAGCTGGACGATCTATCTGTAATGCATTATCTAAATCATCAATCCCCAGAAAGATCTCAAATTGAAATTTCCATTGCTTATAGTTTGAATCGTTCATTGTAGGAATATCCTTAATGTTAGACATTATTGCTGAAAAGCAAACAAGAAACGGACTTAAATACACAACACGTGTAATCTTTAAACTGCATAAAAACAAATATCAAAATAGAACCCCGATTCCATCTACCAATTGTCTTCCAATATTGGGGCTCTTTGGAGTCATCCCAATACCTTCCAACAATTGGGTGTAGTGGTCAATATGACGGCTCTCCATGCATGGGTTAACCACCTTCCTTTGGGCCGATGAGTTAACCTATGCATTTAAAGCTTCGCTGCCGGTCCTATTTGGGTCCACTACCGTGCTCATATGTGTTTTCGACAATCACACCTTCCTTTAGGCCGGTCAATGATTGCCTCCAACACATACATGCCCTTCACGATCATAACAAATATAGTGGCGATGATATGATTGACGCACTCTAAGGGGATCATATTAAAGCCCTACATTTGCTAAGCCGCGTAACTTTATGGTTCTAAATGATCCGCAGTTTCCTGACTGACCCTTTTGCACGACCGTGCATACTTAACACCAACATCCGTTTTGTTTTACTTAAACCAATTTGAATTAGCTTGATTCTCTTTACGGCTCAAATAAGAACCACTTGAACCAAGCTTAGTTCTCCTTACGGTATAAGAAAACAATATCTTTATCAATCAATTTAACAAGTGATATAACCTTATGATGGGTCACATTGACTGTGAAGTGAACCGATTCAGCAATACCCACTTGCCATAAGGGTGTATTACCATTCCACATAATTTCCAGGCCACCGGTGGAGTCACAATGGTCTCGCTTAAGTACCGGCTTTCTTAGACAAAACTATGTGTACGGTGTTTTTATCACAATTCAATGAGTCATCTATCACGAGTATAAACCGCATTGATTGATAAGTGTTGGTTAATTCAGTCAACTTAGCCCATCGAATTAACTTGGTTGAACTCGGTCAAACCAGGTCAAGCAAGATTCGGATACTTATTGGGTTAAGTTCCTTTATTTTATTTATTTATTAACATGCATAAACATAAGGCATAAATAAATAAATAAACAATTAATTGCATGATTATAAACAAAATAATGCAATAACCGGAAATTAACATAACACTTGATTATCATTATTTTGGATTTCTTTAAAATAATAATAATAATAAAGAATTTATTATTATTACTATTTTCCTTAATAAACTTTAAATAATAACAATAATAATAGCATTATCATCATTATTATTTACTTTATTTTCCTTTAATAATAATAACAATAATAATTAAATTATCATTATTATTATTATTTTCTTTAAAAGGAAACTTTAAAATAATAATAATAATAATAATTTATTATTATTACTATTTTCTTTAAAAAAACTTTAAATAATAATAATAAAAATTATTATTATTATTTACTTTATCCAAAATAATAATAATATACAAATAAATCACAAAAAAACTGAAATTAAAAAAAATAAAGGGGTAGGGGCGCGGGTCGGGTCGGGCAGAACCCGCCCGCCACAATTGAAATAACCAGTTTTTTTTAATACTGTAGTGGGTCGAAGCCCTGTCCAGAAGCGGGTTGAACCCGGATCTGCAGGGCCCAACCCGAAAACCGCTGGCCTGCTTCAATCTGTCAAGAGCAAAAATTGCTCCAGAATTTGTCGCTAGGATGAGTCGAACCAGACGCCTCCTTCTTTCTGTCACAGGCGCTGGTCATTAGGCCAGCAGCCTTTTATGCTGCATTGAAGGAGGTTTTAATTTTATATCTACATAAACAGAATACCAGAAAAACAAAAAAAGTTCTGGAAATTTCGGCCAAGGGTTTCGAGCACGGGACCTTCTTCTGGCAGTTAGAGGCGCTGACCACCAGGCCAGCATCGGTTTTTGTTCAAATAAGGTAGCGGTTTATATTAAACCCAAAAACAAGCAGAAGCTTTTTCTTAACCAAATCGTTCCGGAAAGGGGAAAAAACGTTTTGGCTCCTAAAAAAAATCTGTTTTCCGAACATGCACATATTAACAGAACACATATTTGATTCGATTATGTCTGCTCTGATACCACTTGTTGGATTTAATTTAATAAACTCCTGAATAAGACCGTTTAATCGAATCAATGGACAAAGTAACAAAATGCGGAAAATATACCTTGCTCCATTGATGTTGTTAATCTGATTGCTGTTGTTAATCTGAACAGGTACACTGCGACTGCTCCGGCTGATGAAGAATCTGGCGTGATCCAAGGATTCACGACCCCCCACCAATTGCTGATATGCCCCTTGACCGGAATCAACAATTCACTGCTTTACCCGATGGAGAGGCTAGGCAGTGTGGGCTTTATAGAACAAGGTTGGCACACCCTCACCCTTTACTCTATATGGCTGAAATCTCCTTGATGCTCTGAGGAGGTGAGGGCCTCCTCCTTTATATAGGGGGAGAATGGGGGAATCCTAATTGGCATATTCCTTAATAGATAAAGTTTCTTTTATCCCAGATGCCTGGAATATGCTTGATGCTGTATTCAAGTTATCTTTATCCATTATCCAATAGGAATCCTGGTGGCGTATTCCTTTATGGATAGAGATTCCTTTATCCAAGATACCTGGAATATGCTTGATGTCATATTCAAGTTATCTCTATCAGTTTCCAAATATTATCTAATATTTAATAATAAATATTATTAAATATTATTTAATATTTAATTATTGTGCCAACAATTATCTACTTGCCACATGTGGGTTGTCGCCCCTCGGGGACCAGATGTCGTAACTTTATGGTCGTTGCACTTTGAGCCCATCCATCGCGGTCTCTGACCATATGACTGTCTATATATTCGGGGTTTCCATTTAGACCACACTATACATCTACGAGTATACCCGATGATCACTTAACGTGTGGATGTTTTACGTAACAATTAATATTATTACGTGACATATGTGACATATAATATTATCATACATAACGTCCACTTTATGATTAATTCGTATAAACTTTATCAACGTGCTGCGCATCACACGTATCTCGAATTAATCCCAACACCAAAGAGTAGTAAAAAGGTTCATGGAAAAGGTTCTGGTTTGAAAAAATGGGAAGTCATCCTCATCGGAGTGGTAGATGAATTTATTATTGTAGTTGTTTTAGGAGGAATAACATTGTAGGGGAGGGGTATATTAGTCAATGTTGTGCAAACTTATGGAGGGAATGAAAATATGACCATTGTATGGCTAATGAATGTCACGTGTCACATTTTTATGCATTTTTTCACTTTAACCCAAACATTAAGATACTTAAGAGTGTATTTTAAAACATTAAAACAGACAAAAAAAAAGATTATGTTAAACATGAAAGGTGTTAAAGACAATTAACCCTTTCTTTTGTAATGGCAAACACTTCCAAGTTTTAACGAAGTGCGCAGGGACCCATGATCCGATTGCGTTGACGTCAGCTGGAGAACCGATTTCCTTGATTCAGTAACCAATATTGACTCAATTCCTTAAATGCAGCAACTAACATTGACTGAGGTCGTTGAGATTTTCATGTCCTCGTACTAAATTTTAAAATACTCATGAAGCAAAAAATGCCAAATTTATGCTCTTAAAGCTCCAATCGTTCCAGCACCAAAGAGTAGCACCGAAGAGTATTATGAAAAATATAAATCAGAAACTCAACGACTTACTAGGTTGGTGAGGTCTTACATAAAGAGTGCACATAAAGTGTCTCTGCAAACTGGGCCTTTGGCCCAGCAACAGAAAAACTTGTGCATGTCTCTGGAATCGACTGAGCTATGCTATAATTACTCTCAGTGAATTAAATGTCTAACTAAGTCATGACCAATCAATACCAACTTTTATATAACATTATAATATTGTATCATTAGTTATTTTTTTTACCTTTTTAAAACAACGTAAAATATTTATGCCCTCGCACGTGTAAAATTGTCCTCTTTGGTAGGTTTCACTAATGAAGTAGAAAGCTTATTATTGATGAAACCTAAAAAAACAACACATAATGATATAATGCCCTCGGCAAATCCAAGATTCATGCCCAAAACAAAACACAGAAACACGAACACAAAACAGAAGAAAGCAGCCTGTTAAACGAGTCAAGCTATTAGAGAACAGGAAAGAAGTACAAAAAGAAAGAGAAGAAAGTTTTCTATCATTCAAAGAATAACAAGGGTAACTAATGATTCAGTAAAACACAACCACATAAATGAAATGTCAAGCAAATGAGAGAGTTGTTTATTTAAGGTTTAACTATTCCCAATTATGAAAGCGAAAAAGAAATCAGTGCACTCATAGGGCAAGACAAGGGGGGTAAAAGATGTTTGATTTTGACTATGATTAGAAAACAAATGACTGTTCCAACGTATTCACTATTTGGAACACATTTCCATCATCACCTGGTAACATTATAAAAGGTTATTTAGAACCACTGTCCAATAATGTATTATATATTTCCTGGAGGCCAGAAGATGCAAAACAAACTTTGACAATCTAAGTAGACACCTTCTCTTTGGAATCTTCTTTCTTTATCTTCTTAAACGGTGAGAATCCAGTCTGCAACATCTTCTCCACCTCCTCAAATTGCAGTCCTTTCGTCTCCGGCACGATGAAGAATATCAACACTAGACCAACCAAGGAGAACCCTGCAAAGAGAAGGAATGCTCCTGATGACCCAAGCTTCTCTGTCAAGGTTAGAAACGTCTCACTCACGATCAGGTTCGAGCACCAATTAGCAACCGCAGCTATTCCTCCACCGAGACCCCTGAAACTTAGGGGGTATATCTCTGAGTTCACAATCCAAGGACAAGTTCCCATCCCCGGCGAGTACATTATGATATACAATCCCAAAAAGACCACTGCCAAGAATCCCACCTTGCTCGGGCACCCTTTCGTGTACCATGTACGCCTTTCTCCCCGACATGCCCCTTTCAAGGGATCAGTTGCCGACAGACATGCCCCCGCCGAGTACTAAACATGAAGTTAGTTGTTTAGTTAGTAGTGTGTAATGAAGAATACGCATGAAACAGCCTTTGAGCGATTAAATATCAATGAGAGACAAATGGGGAGATATGCAGACTTACTCGATTATCTCCGTTTGAACAGAATGCACAATCTGTGGCTTTCTGCAAACATTTCATGCAATTCCATGAGGACTGTTCCGGGGCATGCAAATAGCCAGCGCAAGTAGCGTTTCTTCCAAAATGGCTAGACTGAGCCAGGTCCAATCTCGGAGCAGTAGCCGCAGCTTGATAGAACACAATGGCTAGCGCCACAAGGCAGGATATGATACCAAACAAGGATACAATCATGAGTCTTCTTCTACCATATCTATCGACAAAACACATGCTTACAAGAGAACCAAGTGCATTGAGGCCAGTTGTGACCAGGGAGAGTGCGATAGCAGTCGAGTTGGCAGCAAAACCAGCAAATTGGATAATGGTCGAACTGTAGTACATGACTGTATTGATACCAACAAACTGCTGAACCACCTGAACCGTTACTCCTGCATATAAGCCCCTTCGAACAACAGGATTTTCCCAGGCCAGCTTTAATCTTGCAAAGGTGCCTTTCTCCATGGTACTTTCTAGAGCCTTTTCCTCTTCAACTTTTGATTTCAGAGCTTGCAATTCACCGTCAACTTCTTCTGCTGGATAAATTTTCTCTAAGATGGACCGCGATTCATCAACTTTCCCCTAATCAGCAAAATAAAACAATTCATACATAATTGAAACAGTGATTATTTATCTCATATGGATGCTTTTTTCCATTATAAACCTTTCTGTAAAGCCATCTTGGTGACTCAGGGAGGGACAACATCAGGACAAACTGAACAACTGCCGGAACTCCAGCAACACCAATCATCCAACGCCAGTTTCCTCGCACCTGGAACACAGTTGTGCAGATAAGTTAATTGATAGCAAAACCAGAAGTTGCCAGCATTTAGAACGGTGAAGAGACAAATGTAATGAGAAACTAAGTCCTTACACTAGTAAATGCGAGGTTAATGAGATATGAAACGAACTGGCCTCCTGTAATTAGGAACCCGTTACAGCTAACAAGGGCTCCTCGGATTCTATATGGTGAAGCTTCTGCAATGTAAAGAGGTGCAGTCATAGACGCCATCCCGACACCAAAACCGACAAAAATTCTTCCCAAAATAATCATCCAAGGAGTAGGACTAAGAGCCATAACTATAGCACCAATTGAAGCAAGAATAACTTGAATATGAACAATATATGAACCAAAGAATTTATATTTGTTCACAAGGACGAGAAACTCTACATTAAGCATCCTTTGTCTTGAGTACACATATATATATACATAAAGAGAAGAAAGAATGTCTCCAACGGCTATATCCTAGTCTAGTCATCTAGTAGATGAACCCAACGGCTACTTTACAAACAACATCTATTTTCCTTATTTCCTACACTCCCCCTCAAGCTTGGTGTATACATTTAAACACCCAAGCTTGGATATTAATTTATGAAATAAGCTAGGAGAGACTGCTTTCGTGTAGATATCTGCAATTTGTTCGGAAGAGGGAATGTACTTAATACACAGAGATTTATTTTCTAATTTCTCCCGAATAAAATGTCTATCAATTTCTACATGTTTGGTCTTGTCATGATGTACTGGGTTTTCAGCCATATGAATGGCAGAAACATTATCACAAAAAGCAGTAATCACAGAACTTCCAGAATCTTGGCCTAGATCTTTCAACACTCTCTTTATCCACAATCCTTCACATATCCCTAAAGCCAACGCTCTTAATTCCGCTTCTGCACTGCTGCAAGCAACTACCGACTGTTTTTTGCTCCTCCAGGTGACAAGATTTCCCCACAGAAATGTCCCATATCCTGATGTAGACTTCATATCTCCATTTGATCCTCCCCAGTCAGCATCTGTATACACTTTAATATCCCTACAAGAATGTTTACCAAAGAATAAGCCTTGGCCAGGAGAGGCTTTTAGATATCTCAAGATCCTCATAACTGCTTGTAGATGTAAGTGAGTAGGTGAGTGCATAAACTGACTTACATAACTAACTGAATAGCATATATCTGGTCTAGTGTGAGATAAGTAAATCAACTTACCAACTAATCTTTGATACGAAAGAACATCTGTCAACAGCTTACCAGACTGTTCCCTACCTGTTCTGACAGATTCCATAGGAGTTGAGGCAGGTTTGCAACCTAACATACCTGTTTCTTGAAGTAGGTCAAGAACATATTTCCTTTGTGAAATTACCATGCCCATGTTGTTCCGACCAACTTCCATGCCCAGGAAGTACCTTAGAGGACCTAAGTCTTTCACCTCGAATGTAGTCGCCAGATACTGTTTAACAGCTGTAATGCTTAACTTACAATTTCCAGTTAGGATAATATCATCAACATAAACAATAAGGATTGTAATAGCCTTACCAGAACCATGCACAAAGAGGGTGTGATCACTTTGTGCTTGTTTGAAACCATACATAATAAGAACATCTGTAAATTTATTAAACCATGCACGTGGGGATTGTTTCAGACCATATATAGATCTTTTTAGTTTACACACTTTCCCTTGTGTTTTAACAGACTCAAAACCAGGGGGAATTTTCATAAAAACTTGTTCTTGTAATTCTCCATTCAAAAAAGCATTCTTGATATCAAGTTGAGCTAAATCCCAGTCAATATTAACAGCTATTGAAAAAATAATCCTAATGGTATTTAGCTTTGCAACAGGAGCAAATGTTTTCATATAATCAATACCATAAGATTGTGAAAAACCTTTAGCAACTAATCGAGCTTTATGCCTATTAACAGTCCCATCCGAATTATACTTAAGAGAAAACACCCACTTGCAGCCAACTGGATGGATATCTTTAGGTGTAGAAACTAACTCCCACGTATTGTTTTTAATCAAGGCAGACATTTCATCATTAACTGCTTGTTTCCACTCTTTTTGTCTTAAGGCTTCTGTAATAGAAGAGGGAACTGATTGTGTGTCTAGGCTTATGGTAAACAATTTAAATCTAGTATTCAGTTTATCATATGATATAACACTGTCAAGAGGATACACAGAATAACACCCTTTATTGCCTAAGAATTTATGATACTTAAGACACTCCCTAGTGCCTTTTCGGACAGCAATAGGCAAATCCATATTAGACTTACCTTCTAAACTTTGTGTAGACTCCTGTAAGTTGACATACTCACCTGAATGTGATGGGACTTCAGACACAGGTACCACTTGTTTTTCTCGTGAATAAACCTGTGTAATGGGTAAAGGTGAGTAACTCCTCCTTAACTGAGTGTCCTGAATATTTTCTGATTTTTCTGATTGTGACTGGTCTTCCTCCCTAGACTCCTCATTCTCAGTATGCTTTTCTTCCATCGGTGAATGACCAGCTCTGGTCTCGGTTGGGATGCTTTCAACTGTGGATATGTCTATAATGCTCCAAAAATCCTGCTGCTCATTACCACTTGTCACAGAGTTAGAAGAATAGTATGAAGATTTTTCATCAAAAAATACATCCAAGGTTATATAGAATTTTCTTGACTTGGGACAGAAACACTTATACCCTTTTTGGGATCCGGAATATCCCAAAAAAATACATTTTATGGACCTTCTATCTATTTTACTTCTATGATGTGGTTGCAGATAAACATATGCAACACACCCAAATGTTTTAAGTGGTAATTCTGAGAGTAATAAACAGTGAGGAAATGAACTGAGTAGTTTCTCTCTTGGACTCAAAAAATTCAAAACATGAGAGGGCATCCTATTTATCAAATAGGTAGCTGTAAGAACAGCTTCTCCCCAGAGAAACTTTGGAACCTGCATAGCAAACATGAGTGATCTAGCAACATTTAGAATGTGTCTATGCTTCCTTTCAGCAATGCCATTTTGCTGTGGGGTATAGACATTTGATGTTTGATGATGTATGCCTTGAACTTCCAGGAAGGATTTTACTTCCTTGTCCAGATATTCACTACCATTGTCTGATCTAAACGTTTTCACAGTAGCATTAAATTGATTTTTCAACAAGCAAATGAAGGTCTTAAATACATGAGCTAACTCTGACTTATGCTTCATCAAATATATCCAAGTTACCCTTGAATGATCATCAACAAAAATAACAAACCACCTACTACCATTAACATTCATAACCCTTGAAGGCCCCCAAATATCAGAATGAATCAAGTTAAATGGTTCACTCGCTTTATATGGTTTAGCCGGATACTGTGTTCTATTTAGTTTGCCATAAATGCACGTCTCACAATTGAGATAATCTAAAGAAATATCTTTGAACAGATCAGGCTGGATTTTCTTCATATATTGGAAGTTGGGATGACCAAACCTCTTATGCCACAACAAAATAAGTGCTATCCTAGAATCATGTTTGTCTATTCTAGGAACAATGTTTCTGTCCATACAAGAATAAACACTAGGACGGGACTCAAAACAGCCCGGTTGGACATTTTCCAAAATATACAGCCCTTTACAGTGACTAGCACTACCAATAATCTCCTTGGTCATCTTTTCTTTCATTGTTCTCTCCTGAAAACAGAAAGACGAAGATGGAAGGAAAAAACATTTAGATGATGTAAAAAGAGTCCAGCAACAATTATCACTCATAAGCTTATGAACTGAAATCAGATTACAATCTAATCTAGGCACATACAATACATGTTTTAGTGTGAGTAAATCAGATAGTTGTATGTTTCCGTATCCTAGAATATCTATATTATCACCATTAGCAACTCTCACTTTCTTTGGAACAACAAAGGGTTGAAAACAGCTAAGCTTTGTCTTATCAAATGTCATATGATTCGTGGCTCCTGAATCCACTATCCAAGAATGTGTCTTACCTCCCTTACCTGCGCTTGCCATGGTGGCTCTGATTTGATTCGTATGGACCGAGGCTTCTTGACATGACGGGGGAAAGCGCCGCCGTGCTTAGCTTTGATGGCCCAGAGACCCCTCTTGTGGTACATCTGGGAGCGGGAGAATTTCCCAACTCCCCTTATCAGTTCAGGGTTTTTGTATGTCTTCATTTTCTTTACAGTTGAGCCTGTTTTTCTGGTATTCAAGCTAGCAATCTGGGATTTATTCTCTTCTTGAGAAAGAAGAACAGAAGGTTCAGATAGAACAACCATTGATGTGTATCTGAAGATCTAACAGGGTTTCCCCTTTTAAGAGAAATGGGTTATGTGAATTCGGATGAGAGGTGAGAAGGGTAGAAACGCAGATGAAGAAATAGATGGATGCAAGGATAAAAGGTGAATAAGATTGATGTAGAGAGAACTGGTGGTATCGATGGATGCAAGTGATAACTTACAATATTCTTCCCCTGCGTTAAAAAATGAGTAGTGTGGAAGGAAATTCGCAGAGTGATGTCTTTATCAAGTGTGGGAAAAACAAGTGATAACTTAAAAAATTCTTCCCATGCGTTGAAAAGAAGACTTTAAATTTTGTTTCTTTCCTCTTTTTGGTTTCCGTTTTGCATGCGTGTCTGGCTACCTGGCGGAAGTAATACTTTAAGTAATGGGGTGTATTTCAATTTTCAATATGGTCACGTGAAGGCTGTTTTTCTGGGAAATAGACGTTTGAAAGGAAAGCAGAGTAAATGCATGCGAGGAAAGTAATATTTGTTTTTGTTGAACTTTCGGGAAAGACAATACCAAAAAATTAAAATAGATGTGTAGAAAGATATTTCTTTATATTAGCAAGACCAATAAAGTGATGTACTGTTGGAAATGACGGAAGGAAAAAGTGATGGGATGAGTTTAATGGAAGAGTGTTGAAGTGGTCTGATGTATTTAAGTGCAATCCAGATGGCAATCATCCGACTGGCCACAACATGAGTATTTCAGGAAAATATTTAATTTATAGACAGATGAGCTGTCTTCCTCTTGCTACCTTTGGGAAAGTAAACTTCCGTTAGTAAAGTTTACTGCCGTTAGTTCTGACGTTGAACTTTCAAAGGAGTGATGGTTTAGTAATATTATAATAACTTTGCCTTAACAATCATCTCTTTCCTCGTCTTCTCTTTTTCTAGTTCTTCTTGCAGATTGCTTCTGCGTTTTTTTTCTTTTTCTCTGGGATTCTTCCTTCTTGGCTCGTCTTGTTCTTCAAATTCTTTCCCCCGGAATGTTGCCCCTTAGAAGGTATTTTATTGAGAATAGTTGAACTGAGACCTTAAGAATGCCCCTGAGTTTGGGTATATTTACGAAAAATCCTCACTTTCTTCTTCAAGTGAGCGTCTTCCACCTGGACCCAGTTTTGCGTGATTTCAGATGGTAAACTAGAGAGCTTGTTTTGATGTATTTGATGAACCTCTTGAATGAATATCTGACAAAGTGTTCTGACTCGCAGTTTCAGAAGACGTATGAACAATATGGTTTTGAAACACTTTCTGAGCAATCTTTAGCGTTGATTTTTCTGGAATTGGATCCCAAGAGCAAAAAAGCTCTGATACCATGAAGCAAGAATAACTTGAATATGAACAATATATGAACCAAAGAATTTATATTTGTTCACAAGGACGAGAAACTCTACATTAAGCATCCTTTGTCTTGAGTACACATATATATATACATAAAGAGAAGAAAGAATGTCTCCAACGGCTATATCCTAGTCTAGTCATCTAGTAGATGAACCCAACGGCTACTTTACAAACAACATCTATTTTCCTTATTTCCTACACCAATGAAGAACAGAATATCAGCTGCCAAAATTGATTTTTTACGACCAAATCTATCATTAAGCAATCCACCCCCTGCAGCACCAACTACGGCTCCTGCAACAGCCGTGCTGACAATAGTCTCCTGCAAATTTGGTCCAAAAAGATGAAATATTCATCGCATCAAGAAATCTTTGAAAAGGTGAAATACAAGCCCACCAAGAAATCTTTAAACAATGAAGAAACTAACAAGAATCTGCACCGACAAGAAAATCGATGTACTTTCTGGGATATTTACATAATTAAATTAAACAAATGACTTTGAATCAATACCTGTAGCCATGTATTCTTATCAACAACCTTGAAATCGTCACGGATATAAAGCATGGCACCAGAAATAACCCCTGAAACAATATTGAACAAACGCACAAGGCAATAAAAAGAAATCCATTGGCGAATGCTAATTGTAACATTTTCCGAATACAAAGAAGAACATAAGCTGGATTTATAATAGATATGTGACCATTAAACCTGTATCATAACCAAAGAGCAGGCCTCCAATTCCAGCCGACAGGGCTAGCCTCATGACATAAGGGGTCTTCCATGCCGTTTGCCAACACTCAGTGAGTTCAGTTCTATCTGCTTTTACAACACCACCTTCAACCATTTTTCAATGTCCGTCGTCTTGAGCAAAATCGAACGTCTATTAACAAATAATGCAAGTCAAGGATTGTCTACCCTGGAATTCAACCTAAACTAAAAGACAGCTCAGAAAATGCTAAATCCGTGTCAGACGCAATGAATATGCATGCAATATCTGCGGAAAAGATGGCAAATAAAAGGGCATTTAGCTCTGCAATCTTGATATCATCGAAGACAACCAGAAAGCCAAATTAGAAGCATCCCATTATTTATTCCCCATTTATCTATCTTCCTGCATAAAGCAGAAAGATTATAATAGCCCTGAAAGCAAAAGCAGGGCATAAAACTATTCATTTTGAAAATGCTAATCAAAACCTCCAAGTATTACCTATCAAACATTATATGGAAATAATATTGACAGTGACTGCCCTTCACCAAAAGTTGTTTTTTTTATTCAGCATAGGCTTGTAAAAAATCGAAATCAGATATGATACGATTTGCTTTCCTTTTCTTCCAATATGGTAACAACAATAGTAATAATTGTTGGAAACAATGTACTAAGACGCAATCGTTCAGTGTGTGCGTATGAAAACAGTAAACAGTAGACCAAACCCGGGGCGAGTCGAGGACTCTGCCCTTTAGACGTATTGCTCCGGTATACTGTGTCTAACCAGCGTTAGCAACCGTCTCTCAGGATACAACGGGTACCTGTTCAGCTGAGCGGCACTGCTGAACTTGAACTACAGCGAACCTTCGAGTGTCCTGATGGAAGCGATCCTAGACACTGGTGAGTAGGTGTCAAAGAAGTCAAATCCTTCTTTCTGTCTGTAGCCCTTGGCTACCAAACTGACCTTGTACTTGTCAATAGATCCATCTTCTTTCAGTTTTTTCCTAAAAATCCACTTGCATCCGAGTGGATTACTTCCTGGTGGAAGATCTACCAACTCCCAAGTGTGATTTTGAAGAATGGAATCTATCTCACTATTCACTGCTTCTTTCCAGAAAGGAGCTTCTGGAGTTGTCATTGCCTCAGAGAAAGATCTTGGCTCGTTTTCCACCATGTAGGTTAGAAAATCTGGTCGAAAAGATGTCGGTATTTTGGCTCGTTTGTTTTTACGAGGTTCCTCAGTCTCTTGAGGGGTCGTCTCACGCACTCGCTTAGTGCTAGCTTCTTCAATGTTTTTGTCTTTCTTCGGAAAGACATTTTCAAAGAACACTGCATTCCTCGACTCCATGACAATATTTTCATGTATCTCGGGAACGTCCGATTTGTGCACTAAGAAACGATATGCACTACTGTTTGTTGCATAACCTATGAATATGCAATCAATTGTTTTAGGCCTCATTCTCACTTTTCTTGGTTTAGGTACAGCAACCTTCGTCAGACACCCCACACTTTCAAGTATTTGTAGTTAGGCTTATAGCCTTTCCAAAGTTCATATGGGGTTTTATCCGTCTTTTTAGACGGAATCCTATTTAAAATGACGTTGGCAGAGAGAATTGCTTCCCCCCACAAGTTCTGAGGTAAACCCAAAAGCCCAAATAAATAATTAATCCAAAAGTCCAAATAAATTTTCTCCAAAAAGATAGGAACCGCCACGAACCCACGAGCACGAGCCCGAGCCCGAGCCGAGCCGGTCGGGCGGCGGCGGCGCGCGCGTGTGGCGATTTCTAGTTCTTCCCTCCGGTCAAAAACTTCTCGTGCCCCAAGGGCACATCTAAAATGTCCATTCTAACCATTTATATGGTGGCTTAATGAGTTAAATTAAACCATCTTTTCCATCTACTTTGAGCATTAATTTCTCATTCACCCAGTATTGTAATTGAGTGATTCCAAAGCCTAAAATTAACTACTCGTTACGTAGATAATTAAGGACCCATTAGTTTTCGATTTTCATTATCGGAAACTAATCATAATTAAACTCAAAGTATGTTGCTAAACCAAGTTTTGTAACCTTCCTTAATGGGGCAAAACCCAAACTTTAATTCCTCCAACAATAATAAAATGGTAGCAGTTGAAGAATGGAGATTTCAAAGATGATAAAAAAGGAGAAAAGCGGTCATCATTGAGAAAGGAAAGGCTAATAAGCTGAGAAAGTCAACTCGAGCGTCAATCAGGAATCCAAAGTATTTGGATTAAGCTATCGTGCAGATGGATTTTGGTTGAGGAGTGTTGCAGATATTTTGCTTCGGAATTGGTCAATAAAGTTTTTTTTTTGTCTTATCCCATATTTGTAGGCTATTTCTATGCCAAGTAGCCGTTTCATGCTTGGCTTTTGTGGGGTAGTGGTTGAACTCTTTTGTTATTTAAACTCTTATCCTGCTGTCTTTTAGACACAAGAGAAGCATCCTACTTTCTCACTTTCAGCAGAGTATTTCTGATTTCTTTAATCGTTTTGATTGGGACCTATCAAAGGCACGCATAATCGTAGTTCAATTAAAGGCGAAGGGTATGATAACACACAAATGAAAAGGATAGTAAATATCAATTAGAAGCATCAATTATCTACAGCCTTTTTTCCCTTTTAAAAGAATATATTCTAAACAGTTATAGCAGAGATTATACAGAAAAATGATGCATAAAGCATAAAACCTTTAGGCCAAAGACCTGAAAGCAAAACCAGGGCACAACACTCAGTTTGAAAAATACTAAAATCCAGGCTACAGTTAACAGCTAAATTTCAGTTTGATCTGTGTTCCCTTAAACCCCCCTACAGTTATTACCTATCAATCACAACATGGGAAATAATCTTTCACCAAAATTGTTTTCTTTACTTCTGTTGTGAACCCAAAACAGGGGCAGAGACGTGTAAAAAATGAAATCAAATATGATTGAAATTTCGGCCAGCAGGAAAAATATCGTATTTCCTTTTTATTTTTCTCAAGATACTATTACAAGAGTTTATACAACAATTAGTCTATCAATCCCATAAATCAAGGGATGCAAAATAAATGCTAGAGTTATGGTTAGTCAAAAACCAAAATCCCCCTATTTACTCTTCCTACAATCAAGCTAGTCTTCCTACAATCAAGCTAGTCTTCCTATAATCATGCATTTACAATAATGGATCATTTACAATTAAAACATGACTAAAATCCTAGGCTAGAATCCGGTCATCAACATTAATGTAGTAGCCGAAATTACTCCAACACTCCCCCTCAAGCTAGGATGTAGATATTGCTCATGCCAAGCTTGCTAATCAATTTCTCGAACGTTGGTCCATGTAGGCCTTTAGTTAGAACATCCGCCACATGTTGTTTAGTTGGAATATAGATCATGGAGAAACTTTTATCATCAATCTTCTCGCGAATAAAGTGACGATCCACCTCAACGTGCTTGGTGCGATCGTGGTGAACTGGATTATGAGCAATGCTTACCGCAGCTTTGTTATCACAGTATAGGCGGGTCGGACCAGCCATCTTGACACGTAACTCATCTAGAAGCCGCTTTATCCATAGACCCTCGCACATTCCATGGGCTAGCGAACGGAACTCAGCCTCAGCACTACTTCGTGCCACCACTGTTTTTTTTTTTACTGCACCAAGTAACTAAGTTGCCCCAGACATATATGCAATACCCAGAGGTAGACCTCCTATCGACCAAGGAACCTACCCAGTCTGCATCAGTAAATACTTCAATGCTCCTTTCTTCCCTGTTGCCGAAAAAGAGTCCCCTGCCCAGAGTCCTTTTTAAGTATCTAAGGATCCGGAGTACGCTTCATGATGTTGAGTTCTTGGTGAATGCATGAATTGGCTCACCAGACTTACTGCAAAAGCAATATCCGGGCGTGTATGTGATAAGTAAATAAGCTTACCAACAAGGCGTTGATACCGCTCGCGATCCACCTCCTCGCCTCCACTGAGGTCCAACTTTACGTTAGGTTCGGTTGGTGTTGCCGCTGGTAGGCAACCCAACATTCCTGTTTCCTGTAATAAGTCCAACACATACTTCCGTTGGGAGATAGAAATACTTGAAGAATTCCGCGCTACTTCCATCCCTAGAAAGTATCTTAGTGGCCCCAAATCTTTCATCTCAAACCTGCTGCTCAGATATTTCTTTAATGAATCAATTTCATTCTGTGCATCACCTGTGAGAAGAATATCGTCAACATAAACTATCAAAATAGTATGAGTTCCTTCCAGGGTGTGCTTATAAAAAATAGTGTGATCTGCCTGTGACTGTTTGAACCCTTGAGTTTTAACGGTCTGAGTGAATTTACCAAACCATTCGCGTGGGGACTGTTTTAGTCCATACAACGATTTTCGCAGTCTGCAAACCAAATTTCTCCTCCTGGAACATCCAGGTGGTAAGTCCATATACACTTCCTCATGAAGATCACCATTTAAAAAGGAATTTTTAACGTCTAATTGTTGAAGTGACCAGTTCAAACATGCTGCTAGTGAAAGTAAAATCCTTACTGAATTTAACTTAGCCACTGGTGCGAAAGTTTCATTATAATCAATACCAGATACCAGTATGAAGCCTTTAGCAACTAGTCGTGCCTTATACCTGCTAACACTCCCATCTGCATTAAACTTTACTGAAAACACCCATTTGCAGCCAACTGGTCTTTTCCTTTTGGGCAGTTCTACAACCTCCCATGTGTTGTTTCTTTCCAATACCCTCAACTCCTCCTGAACTGCATCTCTCCATTCCTTGTCTGCAAGTGCTTCACCAATATTCTTAGGAACTTTAATGTTAGATACATTCGCAGAAAAAGCTGAAAACTTGGCCGACAACTTGCTATTAGAAACGAAATTTGAAATGGGATGCTGAGTACATACCCTTTTTCCTTTTCGTAGTGCGATAGGTAGATCCAAGGTATCCTCCTCACTGCAAGAGACAAGGACCGGTTCCAAGGATTGGTATTCTGGAGAAATGTCCATGTCATTATCAACCTGAGTTTGAGGCTTTCGTGAGTAAACAATTATGTTGGGGCTGTGGTTTGAATGTTGAGTTGGTTCCGAAGGAGACTGTGTCGGGCTGGAACTCGGCTGGGAGGAGCTCGGCAGTGGGTTGTTCAGTCTAGGCGGACCAGGCGGACTGTTTTGCAGCCCAGTCGGACTGTTCGGCTGGGGCTGGTTCGGCTGACTGTTCGGCTGGGGCTCGATTGCTCCCCCTGAATCACTGCCGGAGAAGGTTGGAGCAGGCAGTGATTCGTCAGTTTGTGGAGGAGAAAAAGAATCAAAAGAGAAGAGTGTGTCGCAATCACTCGAGTTGGATGTGGGGAAGAAAGATTCATGTTATCGGAAATGTGTGTCCAAGGTAACAAACATTCGACGAAGAGTAGGTGAGTAGCATTTGTAGCCACGTTGAGTAGGAGAATAGCCAATAAAGACACATTTATACGAACGTGGGTCCAACTTGGATGAGGTAGTATTACGATGATGGACAAAGACTACACAACCAAACATCTTGAGTGGTAGATTAGGACCTTCATGAAATAGAGGATAAGTTTAATGAAGAATGGAAATTGGAGACTTGAACTGAAGAGGTTCGGACGGAAGGCGGTTAATTAGATGACAAGCTGTAAGAATTGCTTCACCCCATAAACAAGCAGGAACATGCATAGTGAACATTAGAGCCCGGGCTACTTCTAATAGGTGGCGATTTTTGCGTTCAGCTACCCCATTTTACTGTGGTGTATCAGGACAGGAACTTTGGTGGATGATGCCTTCAGAGGCTAGATATGTGTTTAGGACTTTGTTAAAGTATTCTATGTCTTTGTCTGTACGAAGGATTTTAATTGAGGTTTGAAACTGAGTTTTTATCATAGAATGGAAATTTTGGACGATAGTGGCTACCTCGGCTTTCTTTAAGGAGATAGACTCAACACACTCGTGTATGATCATCAATAAAGGTGATAAACCACTTGGTACCCAAAATATTTTTAACCCGAGATGGACCCCAAAGATCACTATGCACGAGGCGAAAGGGGGCGGACGGAACATGTATTTTTGGGGGATAATCATCCCGAACTTGTTTAGCAAAAATACAAGCATCACAATTTAGAGTGGACAATTGTTTATTATTCACTGGAAATAACTGCTTAAGATAACTGAAACTGGGATGTCCCAGTCTTTGGTGGAGTAGTAGTACATCAGTTTGTTTAAGAGTAGAGGTATGGAGTACAACGGTTTTTGAGTCTAGGTTATTTGAATCCTCAAATTGATATAGGCCACCTCTTTCTCTAGCAATGCCAATCGTCCTCCCCGATCCCTGCTCCTGCAAAACACAAAGTTGGGCAGAAAACTTAGCAACACAACTCACATCCCTTGTAAGTTTACTAATAGAGATCAAATTACAAGTCAACTTTGGAACATAAAGCACTGATTCAAGAACAAGTGAGGGTGACACTTTAACCGACCCCTTTCCCCCGACAAGTGCAAAGGTCACATCCGCCACTTTAACCTTTAATATTTCGGAGCTTGGTACATATGTCGTAAATAAGGATATATTACCTGTCATATGATCAGTGGCTCATGTGTCTAGAATCCAAATACTTGAGAGGCATTCTCAAGATCTGAATAATGTTCGTATACAACATCTCAAATGGCTTTAGCGGATCGTACGAAAAGATAGGTACGACTGATGTGTGGTTCCATGGAATTTATGAGCCATGACATAACTAATGAGTTGTTGAGTTCCCAAGCTGGGTAGCGTGGGTCGGTAGTGTCCGGCTTTGTGGCTTGGCCGGATATGAAGGCCAATTTCCCCTTGCCACGTAGGACCATCAAAGACAGACTGGGACCATAGCAGAAAATTTTTACCATTCAGTCTATGGTTGGTAATTTGAAGTGAAGAGCTCTCATTGAGAGTTTGCTGGAGGCTAGGGTCGTTGGTGTTTGTGGCCACCGTCCCGGCAGTGGAGGAGGAAGAAGAAGCTTGTGTACTCATCTCGGATGTGGATGAGAATGATGTTAGGTGTTTGAGTGTTTACTGCTTTGGCTCTGATACCATGAAATTTCGTCCAGCAGGTATTGAGAGGAAAAATATCGTATTTCCTTCTTATTTTTCTCAAGATACTATTACAAGAGTTTATACAACAATTAGTCTATCAATCTGTAGAAAATAACGTTTAAAGTGTGTATATAGCCGTTAGGATTATTTCCTCTTTCTGTTTCTTACATAAAATAGGAAATGAAGCCGTTGTAGGCTTGTCTTTGTATATATATATTCATTGACTGTACATATGAGGGTTAAGAAGGAAAAACTTGTTTTTCCTATAGAGAGATTCTCTGTATACATTCATATACTTAAAGCTTATGGGATTTTCATTATCTCAAGATCATTGTTCTTAGATTATTATTACATACATCCTTTATGATAAATTTCTATATGGTATCAGAGCCATCAAGTGAGAAATAAAGCAAACAGAATTCATACAGAACTTCAGAAGAGTTCTTCCCAGAGAATAACTCGAAGTGCAGGCCTCAAAATTTTCCTTCAAAGTTCAGAGGAAGAACGAAGAAGACGCTGGAAGGAGGGAAAAGGGAATTGTTATATTCAAGGATAAAAGGGGGCAAAATTGTCAAAACAGAAAAGGCGGACACTACAAGAAACCGTGTCTGGGTAATGGTGTACGTGTACCCACTTGCAAAATAGTAAAAGTCAGATAAAAACTTAATGCTTGCCAGCTGCCCCGCATGCACTTAAAACGAAAGGAAAAATTTTAGTAAATTCCAAAATTTGAGACAGGCTGATGAGGAAAAAAAATTTCCTTTCGTACCTTCAAATCCCTTCCCTCAAGACTGAAAGTGACATTTCCTCCCTCTTCTGACGATAACATTAATTTTCATCCCCATTTCTTGCCTATCTGTTTCTTTCTTGGTCTGAAGACGCTCCATCCAAATCTTCCTTCAAAATCTTCTCTTCTTCTTCATACGATTTACTACTGTACTACAAGATCTACATCTTTTTCCCATAAATCTTCCCAGATCGAATTTTTCAAAACAAAGGCCTTGCAAAAATCGATATCACTCCAAACAGTCTCTTCTCACACGAACCTTTTTTCACGGCAGATCACACTAGTGAAGTTACATCTGCTGTGCCTGTAACTCAATCCACGGGGTCTGCTCCTGGTAGCTCTCTTGTTGATTCCGCGCCTGTAACCATCACAAATCAAAGGTTGCATGGCAATAATTTTTTGGCTTGGAGCAGGGCTATGGAGCTTTTCGTTACAGGCATAGGAAAGAAGGAATATCTGTCTGAAAAGATTGTTATTCCTTCAGAAAGTGATGCAAAGTTTACAACTTGGGAAGCTGAAAACTCCATGATTATGTCATGGCTTCTGGGCTCAATGACCCCCGAAGTAAGTAATACGTTTATGTTGTATCCTACTGCAGCTTCTATTTGGAAGGCCACGAAGGAAATGTACTCAAAAAGGGACAACATCTCTGAGTTGTACGAGTTGGAGGCACGATTGAAAGACATTAAGCAAGGAGACCAGACGGTGAGCAATTATTTTTGCAACCTGTCACAAGTCTGGCAACAAATTGACACTTTGGAGGAATATCAATGGGGATGTTCTGCAGATAATCAACTGTACATAAAAATAAAGGAAACTAGAAGGATGTTTGGTTTCCTGTCTGGACTACACAAGGACTTTGACGGTGTGAGAGGGAGAGTTCTTGGTACAAAACCATTACCTACCATGAACTCTGCCTTCTCAGATGTGAGACAAGAAGAAAGCCGTATAAAATTCATGATAGGACCTTCTTCTGTTTCATCTGAGTCCTCTGCACTCATGACTCAAGAAAAAAGAAAAGGATAAGGAGACTGGTCTGATGACTAAAAGATACGGAACAAAGGAAGGCCGTAACTTTGTCAAGAAAAACTGTAAATTCTGTCATAGAGATAGACATGTTGTGGAAGAGTGTTACAGAAAGCCTGGGTCGAATGTCAAACCTCCAGCGTGGTTCAGACAAACCAACTACAAACCTAGTTCCTCAGCAAGATCAGAAACCACCAACTCATGGAGATCTGATGGTGACTCTTGGAGGCCAAGAGCTGCTGTGGCAGATACTGAACATGCAGATCCACCAACGTTTACCAAGGCTCACCTTGATGTTGTCCTCAGGGTACTAAGCAGCCAAAGGTCTCAAGTGATTCCAGAAGAACAGATCAGGGCCTCTATGGCCAATGCAGGTATAGGTAGTAAGTCACTAGATTGGATTATTGATTCTGGTGCCACGAATCATATGACCTTTAATAAAGCGTTAATGAGTAATTTTGAACCTATTAACACGCCTCAAAAGGTAAAAGTTGCTAATGGTGACAGTTTAGATATTACTGGATGTGGAGATATTAGACTGACTGATAAGTTAATACTTAAGAAGGTGTTATATGTACCAAAATTAGATTGCAGTCTACTTTCTGTGAAAAGAGTTATGATTGATAACTGTTGCTGGGTTGTTTTCTCTCCATCAAGGTGCTTCTTCCTACCCTCTTCTTCCTCTTGCTTCCAGGAGAAAGCATTGAAGGAGGAGGTCTTCAAGGGGATGATTGGCAGTGCTAATCATCAGAAGGGGCTGTTTTTGTTGGAAAGATCATAACCAGGGCGTGTTTTGGACAAAGCCAACTCAGGATGTTTTGAAGTCCATTCTAGTATTTATTCTTGTATGAACACAGAACATGTTTCTAGAATAGGTAACTGTAATTCTAGAATGGAACTGATTATGTTGGGCACAAAAGATTGGGTCACCCCAACTTCTTGTATCTCAGAAGATACAAACATGAGTTGTTTAATGGAGTATCTCTTGATTATCTTAGATGTGAAACTTGTCTCTTTGGAAAACAATCCAAAGGACAATATCCTGCAAAAATTTATAAAGAGAGTGAACCATTTAACTTGGTCCACTATGATATTTGGGGTCCTTCCAGAACCTTAAATGTTAATGGAGGTAGATGGTTTGTGACTTTTATAGATGACCATACTAGGGTCACGTGGACTTATCTTCTAAAACAAAAATCAGAACTGTCTCAGGTTTTGAAGTCCTTTATTTATCTAATTCAGAATCAGTTTGGAATTACTGTTAAAAACCTTAGGACTGATAATGGGAGTGAGTATCTTGACAGGGAAGTAAAATCCTTTCTGGCAGAAAAAGGAATCCATCATCAGACATCCAATGTTTACACCCCTCAGCAGAATGGGATTGCTGAGAGAAAAAACAGACATATCTTGGAAGTTGTTAGGTCCCTAATGTTTTCAATGAATGTACCAAAATTCCTCTGGGGAGAAGCTGTTCTTACAGCAACATATTTGATCAACAGGATGCCCTCTAGAGTCCTAGGCTTTGGCAGTCCAAGAGAAAAATTATTAAGTGCGTTTCCTCATTGTTTATTACTTTCTGAGCTTCCCCTTAAAATTTTTGGATGTGTTGCCTTTGTTTATCTACAATCTCAGTTTAGAGGGAAGCTGGACAGGAAATCAGTAAAGTGTATCTTCCTTGGATACTCAAGCTCTCAAAAGGGCTATAAATGTTTTTGCCCACAGACTAGAAAGGTTTACACCACCCTGAATGTGTTATTTGATGAGAATTCTTCATTTTATACATCTAACATTCTGTCCAGTAGTGAAAGACCAGGGCAGGACAGTTTCTGGAGCATTATTGACACATCAAACACAAACTCCACACCAGCTAATACTCTGCCTGAAGAACAATCCACAGCAGAAAACAGACATGATGAACTCAGACCTGAGGAGACCAGCATGGAGGATAGCTCAGAACAAATAAGAACACTCCAACGGCCACAGATTGAACAGGTATACTGTAGGAGACAGTCAAAGACACCTGTCCCTATGCCAGCTGACTCAGGTATGACAGAAACTACAACTTGTGAGCTAAACTCTAGTGCTCCTGAGACTGACCTACCAATTGCACTTAGAAAAGGAACCCGAGAATGTCTCAAGTATCATAAATTCCTTAGTGGCAAAAGGTACAACTGTTCCATTTATCCGTTACATAATTTCATTTCTTATGATAGATTAAATCCCTGTTTCAAATTGTTCACAGTCAGCCTTGATTCTCAAGCCATTCCTGCTTCCATCGAAGAAGCAATGGGTCAGAAAGCCTGGAAACAGGCAGTTGAGGATGAAATGTCCGCCCTCATTAAAAATAATACCTGGGAGCTTGTCACTGCTCCAGAAGGTATTATTCCTGTAGGCTGCAAATGGGTATTTTCTTTAAAGTTCAATTCTGATGGAACCTTAAATAAGCACAAGGCTAGACTAGTTGCAAAAGGATTCACTCAGTCATATGGTATTGATTACTTAGAAACGTTTGCTCCTGTTGCTAAATTGAACACTGTTAGAATTATTTTTTCAATTGCCATTAATCTTGATGGGGAGTTAGCTCAACTTGATATCAAGAATGCCTTTTTGAATGGTGAATTAAGAGAATTAGTGTATATGTGTCTTCCTCCTAGATTTAATTCAATTGAAACTAAAGGAAAAGTATGCAAGCTAAAAAGGTCTATTTACGGGTTAAAACAATCACCAAGAGCATGGTTCAGTAAGTTTACTGAAGTATTACTATCCTACGGCTTTAAACAAGGCCAAAGTGATCATACTTTGTTTATACATACTTCGGGTGCTGCAGTTACTATACTTATTGTGTATGTTGACGATATTATTTTGACTGGAAACTGCTCTACAAAGATTTCTGATGTGAAAAAGTATCTTGCCACTGAATTTGAAGTAAAAGATCTCGGTGCTCTGAGGTATTTCTTAGGTATGGAGGTTGCACGAAGCAAGTCAGGTATGGTCATCTCTCAAAGAAAATACGTGTTAAATCTTTTACAGGAAACTGGAATGCTGGGTTGCAAATCTGCCTCTACCCCTATGGAACCTGTAAGTGTATCTGATCTTCATAATGGTAAGGTCATATCAGATGTTCATTCTTATCAGAAGTTAGTAGAAAAACTGATTTATTTATCACACACTAGACCTGATATTTGTTATGGTGTAAGCTATGTTAGCCAATTCATGCATTCACCCACTAATACTCACTTGCAAGCAGTGATGAGAATTTTGAGATATCTTAAGGGATCCCCTGGACAAGGTTTATTCTTTGGAAAACATAATTGCAGAAATATACAGGTTTATACAGATGCTGACTGAGGTGGTTCTAAGAAAGACATGAGATCTATTTCTGGATACTGTACTTTTCTTTGGGGAAATTTAATAACATGGCGAAGCAAAACACAATCTGTGGTGGCGCGTAGCAGTGCTGAGGCTGAGCTTAGAGCATTGGCTTTGGGCGTTTGTGAAGGATTGTGGATAAAGAGAGTATTACAAGACCTACATCAAGTAACGGATGGCTTGACAATCAGAATTTTTTGTGATAATGTTTCTGCTATACATATGGCAGAAAATCCGGTGCATCATGACAAAACCAAACACGTGGAAATTGATAGACATTTTATTCGAGAAAAATTGGAGGATAAGTCACTGAGTCTTCAGTACATTTCTTCTGGTGAGCAGGTTGCTGATGTGCTCACCAAGTCAGTCACTCCAGACCTATTTCATAAACTATTGTCCAAGCTTGGATGTTTCAACATATATGCCAAGCTTGAGGGGGAGTGTAGAAAATAACGTTTAAAGTGTGTATATAGCCGTTAGGATTATTTCCTCTTACTGCTTCTTACATAAAATAGGAAATGAAGCCGTTGTAGGCTTGTCTTTGTATATATATATTCAGTGACTGTACATATGAGGGTTAAGAAGGAAAAACTTGTTTTTCCTATAGAGAGATTCTCTGTATACATTTATATACTCAAAGCTTATGAGATTTTCATTATCTCAAGATCACTGTTCTTAGATTATTATTACATACATCCTTTATGATAAATTTCTATACAATCCCATAAATCAAGGGATGCAAAATAAATGCTAGAGTAATGGTTAGTCAAAAACCGAAACCCCCATATTTACTCTTCCTACAATCAAGCTAGTCTTCCTATAATCATGCATTTACAATAATGGATCATTTAAAATTAAAACATGACTAAAATCCTAGGCTAAAATCCGGTCATCAACATTAATGTAGTAGCCGAAATTACTCCAACAATGATAGTATTACATCCTTTCGTTTTCTTAACATAGGCTATAAGACAGATTCTCTTAAAAAATTTAATAATAATAATAACAACAACAATAACAATAAAAAAAACTCACACTACTAAAAGTTGAAGCTGGTGAAGAACAAGGAGACTTTAAACATAATACAGAAAAGGAGAAAAGGGGTCATGATTAAGAAAAGAAAGGCATATATAAAAGTAGTTTTCGTTTGGGGAGTGGGTAGGAGGAGAGGGGGGTGGGGGTACATCCTAATTGAAAACGACAGGAGATAGTTAACCAAAGAGGCGCACAGTCAAAATAACAAAACAAAAACAAGTAAAAAAGAAAGCAAATGCTCCTTTCTCACCAAATCAAAGGCAAAATGCAGCTCTTAAACTTTTTGCCGCTCCAGTATGAGTATTGGGATGTTCTCTTTCAGTCCATTTCGAAGTTCTGAGAGAAAGGTACAGACTTTTTCTCTCCAAAGCCCAATTGAGTCTCTCTTCACACTCTCACACAATTCTATACAACTGGACAAGCAGAAAAGAAGCAGTAAACCTGGAAAAATTACTGGAAGAAAGGCAAAAGTTGGAGAAATAATAAGAGGCAGAAAGGCAGAGGCTTTGCCGGAGAGTATCTGCACATAAATAAGAGTTTTGGTATGGAGGTGGCGGAGGAGATAAAAACCATTTTTATTTTAGCTAATCGGCTGTGTTACATAAGTCCGATTTTATATCTCACTTGAGGTTTTTAAGACAATAAGATAAAGATGGTAAATTCTGTGTGGTGTACATCCGACTTGTATATCTTTTTATAGACGAGAGTTTTTAAGACAATAAAATAAAGACAATAGAGTAACGTTGTTGCATGTGGCCGAGGAGAGATAAACACATGTGACACCTGAAAATTACTGGAAAAATCATCTTTTGTTCCCCTGTGCTTTCGCTATTCATTCGTTTGCCCCTGGTGTTTAAAGTTATATACTTAACCCTTCTGTGTTTTTGGATTGATCAGAAAATGGCATTTTCAGAGGAAAACTGGAGAAAATCAGTTAAAAATAAGGGTATTTCGGTCATTCATATTTTTCATCTCCTACCTCCAACCTCCACCTTCCAACCTCCATTTCCACCATCCTTCCATACCTCTCTTTAGGGACTAAGAGTAACCGTAATGTTATGTAACATGAAGAACCAACTGGTGATTCTCTGCTCTCTTCGGATTTTGACATGTTTAACTTGTCAAGCCTGTATGACCTTCAACACTTCACCCACACTCTCACTCTGTCTCTCTCTTACACTCTCTCTCTCTCTATATCTATATAGACACACATATACATATATTTATATGTGTGTGTATTGGGTACATTTATATATTTTTGTTTGCATGCCTGATCTTCAGTAGTAGCAGGGACACTTAGAACCCAATTAAATAGGGGATAGGATCCCCTCACCGCTCCTCTCTCACTGCGTACGTGACCGTGCGACACGTGGCAAAAAAAGGGAGTGGTGAGGCTGGGTGAGAGTAACCCTCATCCAGCCTCACCACCCCTACTACTGACATATGTCGTGTCCTGGGCCGTACGGTGACTCACCGCGCGGTGAGAAGATCTCATCCCGTTAAATAGAATGGATAAGAACAAATTAAGTGGCTTTCATGTTGCTTTGGTGCTGCGTGATGCTGTGCCACAGTTTTTCCAATTAAAAGTTGTGATGATTTCCTCAAAAAAAAAAAAGGATTCTCCATCAATGGAAGATTGGAAGAATGTTGAGACTCTGTTTACTTACTTGAAGCCACTGTTTGAGACGGTTAAACTCCAGAGCTGTTGGTCTTCTAGCGTCGGAAGAGAGAAGGGAGAAGGGGGAAGGAAGAGAATGATGGGAAGAAAAAGAAGACGAAGAATAATAATAATAATTTAATAAAAAGGGCATTTAATGAGAGGGTCATTTATGTCAATTCTGGCCAAATTTTTCTCTGAAAATGTCATTTTTTCATCAGTCCAAAAGCACAAAAGGGTTAAGTATGTAATTTTAAACACTAGGGGGCAAACGAATGAATAGCTAAAGCAGAGGGATCAAAAGTTGACTTTCCCGGATAAACCTTAAGTGACGCAAAGAAAAGAAAAGACAAAAAGATTTCGGATAATATCAATAATCAATACGTATCAAACCTCCAATTATTTTGTAGTTTTCTTTTTTTTTTTTGTCTGTAGAAATTCATTGCAAGTTGCAACTTACCTGATTTGCCTTCAAAAAAAAAAATTTACCTGATTTGGTAGAAATCATACGTCACCATTGCTTTACATGCTTTGTACATTCTTTTCAAAAAAAAAAAAAAAAAAAATTCTACCCAGTTCGTTTTTAGCTATGTTAATATTTTGGATTATACTTTTCACCACTGAAGGAATATTTTTTTCGAGTCAAATGTCAAACAGTTATAGCGAAATCTCTAAATTAACCGAAGTTTAAAAATGTTATAACCGTGTTGTAAAAAAAAAAAAAAAAAAGAGGGAGAGAAAAGAAAATAGAGATAAAGGATAACTAAATGTTTGAATTTATTAAATTTTATCCTAATCAACTAATTGACCCCTTTTAATTTTCCTCAAATCTCTCTCTCCCATCTTAATCTCTTATCAAACCTAAGCCTCCTCCTTTCTCCCTCAAATTCGACAGCCTCCCTCTCCCCTTCTCCCCATCAAACTTTCGGCCACAAGAGGGAGAGAAAAGAAGGATCTTTGATCCACGGTTTAGGAGGAGGAAACCGCAACCCTAACGAGATCATCATCTCGTAGATATATCAATCAACTCTCGCTAGGAATCGAGGTAGGTGCATACTATCTATTCCCTCAAAACGGTATGAAGTCTTGCATAGTCAAAATGGTATTTCTACGTGTCGTTGTTGTTTAATCATTGAACAATTGTGATCTTGATGATGTGTTTCACCGTGTTTATTTTCCGTTTTGTGTTTCTTGATGTCAACGTGATCTTGTCGATGTATCTTTCATTGTGGTGATAGGGTATTGGTTCAGGAAATTCAAAATGAGATTTCTGAATTACGGGGACATCGATCGATCGACGTCAGAGGATGACATCCAACTGTTTTCTTTCCCTTTCTCTTGCGTTCATGGCACGTGCATTTGCATGAGGTACACTACGTCTATAGGGCATGGGTATCGGGATGACTCACCGTGTCTATAGGGCACCAGGGTCATTAGACATACCGCGTCTACAGGGCGTGGGTGTCCAAACGGTAAGTGGTGGCTAGTGACCATGATGCCGGAGTTGCATGAGGTATACTGCGTCTATAGGGCGTGGGTATCGGGATGACTTACCGTGTCTATAGGGCACCGGGGTCATGAGACATACTACGTCTATAGGGCGTGGGTGTCGAGAACGGCAAGTGGTGGCTAGAGACCAAGATGCTGGATGGACGTCGATCGATCGATGTCAGAGGATGACATCCAACTGTTTTCTTTCCCTTTCTCTTGCGTTCATGGCACGTGCATTTGCATGAGGTACACTACGTCTATAGGGCGTGGGTATCGGGATGACTTACCGTGTCTATAGGGCGCCGGGGTCATGAGACATACCGCGTCTACAGGGCGTGGGTGTCCAAACGGTAAGTAGTGGCTAGTGACCATGATGCCGGAGTTGCATGAGGTATACTGCGTCTATAGGGCGTGGGTATCGTGATGACTTACCGTGTCTATAGGGCACCGGGGTCATGAGACATACTACGTCTATAGGGCGTGGGTGTCGAGAACAGCAAGTGGTGGCTAGAGACCAAGATGCTGGATTTAGGACCCGGGAGCATGCATTGCATATAGGTCTAAGGACATACTGTGTGACATAATGCTTGTTGCGCGTGACACGTTATTTGAGCATGCATCACGTACTTGCACATGCATCTTCTGTGGTTTGTTTACTTTTCGTATAAGTGGTATCATGCTGTGTTATGTGCTACGTGCTGGTATCAGTTTGGGTATGTAAGTTTTGTATTGTTTTGAGAGGCACCTACTGGGTGATTACCATCACTCACCCCTACTATTCCATATGTAGCCGAGACGGAGTATGACTATATCTACGTTGAGGACGGGTCCGATACCGTGGAATGGGCCGAGTGACTCATAGAGATGGCTGCAGCGAGGATGGAGACGGGATTCTTATGATGTTATTGGGATGACACAGATATTTTAATATTCAGTATTACTTTTTGAAAACAATTTCATGCTTTTAAACTTCCGATATTTGACCTTGACTTGTAAGGCCTGGTCAGCCTAGAAATAATGTCGTTATTTTCTTGAAGTACGTTAAATTCAAACCTTTTGATGTGATTTATCGTTTCCGTGCAAAGTTAAGGAACACTTTTCTATGTCAGCACTGATGTATGACAGGTTGATGTGACGCCTTGTATTCTCCTGAGTGAGATACGGCGGGTGCACCGTTACCGAGGATGGAGCTCGGGAGCGGGGCGCTACAGGTGGTATCAGAGCCCAGGCTTCAGATACGCCTCGGGAACGTGAGACTAGTTAATCACCCCTAGGATAAGTGATGATCTGTTTTCAAATGATTTTCTTAACTTAAATAAAAGTGAAGTAGACATAAGCTATGACTGGGTTTTCGGGTGGTGAGTGCCGTTGGTACGTATACGGGATAGGTTACTCTTATTTCCCTCCACTCACTCTTGCACCTCTTTACAATACTCTTAAATCAATTTTGTCTAACGTGCTTTAAATCGTCCTCAGACAATGCCTCCACGACGTGAGCCATCAGGAAATAGTGGAAATGACGGAGACGAACGTCAGGGGCAAGGGGCGATCCCCCAAAACCTTGCGGATACCCTGGCCAATCTGACGGCCTTAATAGCCCATCAGTAGACTCAGATGGCACAACAATATACTCAGATGGCCCAGCAACAGGCACAGATTGCCCAGATACTCCAGCACACTCAGCAGCAAAAGCAACAACAACCACCGCCACCACCCCCACCACAGCAAGGCTTAAGGTTCCATTACAGGGAGATGCAGAACTCCCGAATACCAATGTTCAGGGGTACCACTCGGCCTGAGGAAGCCGAGGTTTGGCTTAAAAATGTGACTGAACAGATAAGGCTCATTCAGGTGCCCGCAAATCTGAAAGTAGAAACCACGACCCCGTTCCTGGAAGGGGAAGCAGAAAGATGGTGGAATGGGGTGAAGCGTAGACTGACTCCACCAGTGACTTGGGAACAGTTTGTGGAGGAGTATAAGAATCACTACGTTCCGGGTAGTGCTATTCAGAGGAGGATGACAGAATTCCAGATGATGACACAAGGGTCCATGTCAATTGATCAGTATTCTGAGAAGTTTCACGAGTTGGGTCAGTACATGTCATGTATCATGGATAATGAGGAGGCCAAGATGCTAAAATTTCATACCGGTTTGAGTTTCCGCATTCAGCAGGCTATTGTGTGTGCAGAGCACACGACATTTGAGGGGCTACTAGAGGTGTGCAGACGGGTTGAGAGGAACTTGGACAGGGCTGCTGCATTGGATAGACTTAAGAGACCCCGTGAGGATTTGCATGCTGGCAGATCGGGGAGATGGCTGAAGGTGCCCCGACGCCCTCAGTCCGGGCAACCTTTCCGACCAGAGCAACAGCAGAGTGCAGGGAGTCAGGCCCCAATGATTGAAGGACCGGCACCGACTGATGCACAGCCAGTGAGAGATGTGGCACCTGTTTCCCAGTGTACACTGTGCGGACGTTCTCACCCGGGACAGTGCTGGAAAGCTCAGCGGGTGTGTTACAACTGTGGGAAGCCAGAACATATATCTAGAGAATGCACTGCACCTGCTCAGGTAAATCCGCAGACCCAAGCGCAGCAAGGAGGACGAGGTCGGACCAATGCTCGAGTACATGCGATGACGGATGCAGAAGTCGAGGAGTCGGGCGACGTGGTGACGGGTACATTTATTTATGTATTTCATTTCGAAGTTGGATTAAACTTTATGTGTTGTCATGGTGTGTGGCGTGCTAAACCTTGAATGTGGTAGGTGTAATTTTAATTAACAAAGTGTCAGCCAACGTTCTGTTCGATAGTGGGGCGAGTCACTCGTTTGTGGCAAAGAGGTTTGCTAAGAAGTTGGATGTTCTTCCCGAATGGCTTGAGACTCCCTGTCGCGTACAAGCCGCTGGCGGCCAAGTACTCGTGTCTCATCACCGTTACAAGGAATGTGGATTGGAGATTAACGGTCTGCAGTTCTCTGTGACCTTGATACCGATTCAAATGTACGATTTCGACGTCATCTTAGGCATGGACTTCTTAGCAAGGTATCATGCAAACATTGATTGCCGACGACTCCAAGTCAGCATGAAGCAACCTGAACTGGGCGAAACTATTTTTCAAGGGAACCCTAAATTTAAGAAGGCACCCCAGAAGTTTTATTTGACTGCGGCTCAGGCATTTCGAGCACTAAAGAAAGGAAGAGAAGGATTCCTGGTTTACACAATGGGTGCTGAACAAGAGGTTCCGCAGATCGACCAAATCCCTGTGGTAAATGAATTTACGGACGTCTTCCCCGAGGAGTTACCAGGACTACCCCCAGAAAGAGAGGTGGAGTTCGAGATTAATCTCATACCTGGTGCTGAACCCATATCCAGGGCACCCTACCGTATGGCTCCAGCAGAGCTCAAGGAGTTGAAGGAGCAATTACAAGAATTGCTGGATCGTAAGTTTATTCGACCCAGTGTATCACCATGGGGTGCTCCAGTCCTGTTCGTGAAAAAGAAGGATGGGAGCATGAGACTATGTATAGACTTCCGGGAACTCAACAAGATCACTATCAAGAATAAGTATCCATTACCTAGAAATGAGGATCTCTTTGACCAACTACGGGTAATGATAAGTTAAAAGTATGATTTGAACCTTTCGATTATTCGATAAACCTCACCACTAACGAAATCTCTTACAGGGGGCCAGAGTATTCTCCAAAATTGATTTGTGATCCGGTTACCACCAGTTGAGGATCAAATCTGGAGATACAGCCAAGACCGCCTTCAGAACACGCTATGGCCATTACGAATTCTTGGTTATGCCTTTTGGACTAACCAACGCTCCAGCTGCCTTTATGGACCTAATGAACACAGTATTTCGGAAACAACTGGACAAGTTCGTAGTTGTGTTCATAGATGATATCCTTGTATACTCCCCTGACGAGGATACTCATGCGGAGCAGTTGAGGGAGGTTCTAGGGACCCTTCGGAGAAGCAAATTGTACGCCAAATTCAGTAAGTGTGAGTTTTGGCTGAAAAGCGTAGCCTTCTTGGGTCATGTGGTCTCGGAAGAAGGAATCTCCGTGGATCCAAAGAAGGTAGAGGCGATCACCGAGTGGCCTAGACCCACTAATATGACGGAAGTAAGGAGTTTTCTCGGTCTGGATGGGTACTACAGGAAGTTTGTAGAGGGCTTCTCGTCGATTGCAGTGCCTCTAAGCCGATTGACACAAAAGAAGTCAAAATTCGAATGGACCACCGAGTGCGAGCAGAGTTTCGCTGAACTAAAAAGGAGACTGACCACAGCCCCTATTCTTGCTCAGCCCTCCGCATCAGAAGGGTTTGTCATTTACAGTGACGCTTCTAAGAACGGGCTAGGTAATTGTATAAATTTCAAGTTGATTTTGTATACAATTAAAGATGTGGTCTAATCCTTATATTTCAGGATGCGTGTTGATGCAAAACGACAAGGTCATTGCTTATGCTTCACGACAGCTAAAGCCCTATGAGTAGAACTATCCGACACATGATCTGGAACTAGCAGCGGTGGTGTTCACACTGAAAATCTGGCGTCACTATCTATATGGAGTGAAGTGCGAGGTGTTCACCGATCATAAAAGCCTTAAATATCTGTTCACGCAAAAGGAGCTTAACATGCGGCAAAGGAGATGGTTGGAGTTATTGAAAGATTACGACTTGACCATCAGCTATCATCCAGGGAAGGCCAATCGAGTTGCGGATGCCTTAAGTAGGAAGTCGAGTCATGCACGACAGGCTACTCTAGAAAAAGAGATGGCGGAATTTGATTTGGACCTTGTAGATTCTACTGCCGATATCTTGGCCGCGCTAATTATCACCCCTACCTTGGTAGACCAGATTAAGGAAGCCCAGAAGAATGATGCAACAATTAAAGAGACGCGAGAAAGAATGCTAACCAGCCAAGTGGATGGATTTCAAGTTCATGATGATGGCAGTATGTGGTACCAAGGAAGGTTGTGCGTACCGGATGTTGAGGAACTCAGGAGAGAGTTGTTGAAGGAGGCACATAATTCGAGACTGTCTATTCACCCTGGTGCTACGAAAATGTACAATGATCTAAAGAGGCATTATTGGTGGAATGGCATGAAGGGGCATATTGCTGAGTTCGTGGAAAGGTGCCTTGTTTGCCAGCAAGTTAAAGCAGAACATCAGAGACCGGATGGACTGATACGACCTCTAGAGATACCCGAATGGAAGTGGGAGCATGTAACGATGGACTTTGTGGTTGGACTCCCGAAGACCAGAAATGGGAATGATGTGATATGGGTAATCGTGGATCGATTGACTAAGTCCGCTCATTTCTTGCCTATTCCCACCGGACTTACTATGGAGAGGTTGGTAACTATGTACATTGATAACATTGTTTGCCTCCATGGAGTGCCAGTCAGCATAGTATCTGACCGTGATCCGAAGTTTACATCTCAGTTCTGGGCAGCGTGTCAGAAGAAGATGGGGATAGAGTTGCGACTGAGCACTGCTTTTCACCCTCAAACCGATGGTCAATCTGAGAGGACCATTCAGACCCTGGAGGACATGTTGAGGGCATGCGCATTAGATTTCAAAGGAAATTGGGACAGCATGCTCAAGTTGATAGAGTTCTCTTACAATAACAACCATCACAGTGCCATATGCATGGCACCCTTCGAGGCCTTGTATGGACGCAAGTGTAGGTCACCTGTTGTTATAACCGTGTGTTTAAAAAAAAAAAAAAAAAGAGAGAGAGAGAGATAAATAAGAGATAAGGGTAAAATATTTAAATTAGGAAATCTTATCCCTTTCCCTGAATTAACTTTTAATCCCCTAAATCCCTCTCTCATAATGAACCCTCATCAAACCCTAACCCTCCTCCTCTCTTTTCTCTATTTCGGCAGCCTCCCTCTCCCCTTCTCTCCCTATCAATTTCGACCACAAGAAGGAAAGGAAAAAGGAGGATTTCGATCCAAGGATCAAGAAGAGGAAATCAAACGCTCACAAGATCACCACACCTTTCTATATCAATCACTTCTTGCTCGGATCGAGGTAGGTGCATATTCATTATTTCCTCAAAACGGTATGAAGGCTTGCATAGGCAAAAGGGTATTTTTATGTGATGTGGTTGTCGTTAGTTCTTGATTTTATTTGGATCATGTGCAACGTGTTTATTTTCCGTTATATGTTTCTTGATTCAACGTGATCTTGTTGTTGTATGGTTCGTTGTTACTTGGGGTTGTAAGGTCTTGATGCGAGTATGGATATGTGGAATGGGAAAAAGGTTGTTTGGGATTGGATGGAGGGATTGCAGAAATTTCAGAATGGGAGTTCTGAAATTCGGGGACATCGATCGATCGACGTCCAGAGGCTGAGGGTTCGACGTGCCTCAGATGGACATCGATCGATCGACGTCCAGAGGGTGAGAGATCGATGTGCCTCAGATGGACATCGATCGATCGACGTCAACTGAGTGAGGGTTCGATGTGCCTCAGAACCACGTCGATCGATCGACGTTCCATGGCTGAGGGTTCGACGTGCCTCAGAACCACGTCGAACGATCGACGTCAGGGGATGACGTCCCACTGTTTTCTTCCCCTTTTCCCTTGCATTCATGGCACGTGCATTGCATGAGGTACCCATTGTCTGAGGGTGTGCGTGTTCGGAGGATACGTAGTGCCTATAGGGCGTGGGGGCCGTGATGATACACAGCGTCGGTCGGGCGTGGGTGTCATGTGATACGCAGCGTCTATAGGGCGTGGGTGTCGTACGGATACGCAGCGTCTATAGGGCGTGGGTGTCATGAGATACGCAGCGTCTATAGGGCGTGGGTGCCGTACGATACACAGCGTCTATAGGGCGTGGGTGTCCAGAACGGCAAGTGGTGGCTAGAGACCATGACGCTGGAACTAGGTCCCGGGAGCATGCATTGCATATAGGCCTAGGAGCATATTGCCTGACATGTTCTAGTTGCGTGTGACACGATATGTGAGCATGCATCACGTATTTGCGCATGCATCTTGTGTGGATTGTTTATTTCCGTATACGCCATGTCATGTAGTTTATGTTGAGTACGTGGAGTGTCTTATCTTCCGGTTGTATACTGTCTGTTCTATGTGGTTACGTGGAGATATCGTTTTGGGTATGTAAGTTTTGTATTGTTTTGAGAGGCACCTACTGGGTGATTACCATCACTCACACCTACTATTCCATATGTAGCCGAGACAGAGTATGACTATATCTTCGTTGAGGATGAGTCCGATACCGTGGAGTGGGCCGAGTGACTCGTAGATACGGCTGCGGCAAGGATGGGGACAAGTTTTGGTGATGCTTTGGGGGTGACACAGACATTTTATTTTAGTATTCAGTATTACTTTTGAAAACGATTTCATGCTTTTAAATTTAGACATTCGACCTTGACTTGTAAGGCCTGGTCAGCCTAGCTTTACTGTCGTTATTTCCTTAAAGTTCATCAATTTCAATTTAGTGTTGTGACTCATCGTTTCCGCAGAAAGAAAAGGAAAGCTTTTCTATGTCAGCATTGACGTGTAGCAGGTTGATGTGACGCCTAGTATTCTCCTGAGTGAGATACGGCGGGTGCACCGTTTCCGAGGGTGGAGCTCGGGAGCGGGGCGCTACAGGTGGTATCAGAGCCCAGGCTTCAGATACGCCTCGGGAACGTAATAGATTAGTTAATTACCTTAAGATAAGTGACGGTCCGTTTTCAAATGATTTTCAAATTTGAATAAAATGAAGTAGACATAAGCTATGATTGGGGTTTTGGTTGGTGAGTGCCGTTAGTATGTAGACGGGATAGGTCATCTTTTCCTTTGGCCTCCATTCCTGTATCTCTCTTACAATACTCTTAAGTCAATTTTGGCTAACGTGTTTTGAATTGTCCACAGACAATGCCTCCGCGACGTGAGCCATCAGGAAATAGTGGAAATGACGGAGATGAACGTCAGGGGCAAGGGGCGATTCCCCAAAACCTTACAGACACACTGGCCAATCTGACGGCCTTAATAGCTCATCAGCAGATGCAGATGGCCCAGCAATATACCCAGATGGCAGAGCAACAGGCACAGATTGCCCAAATACTTCAGCACACTCAGCAGCAACAGCAACAACATCCGCCACCGCCACCGCCCGCACCACAGCAAGGCCTAAGGTTTTATTACAGGGAGATGCAGAACTCCCGAATACCAATGTTCAGGGGTACCACTCGGCCTGAGGAAGCCGAGATTTGGCTTAAAAATGTAACTGAACAAATAAGACTGATACAAGTACCCGTGAATCTGAAAGTGGAGGTGACTACCCCGTTCTTGGAAGGGGAAGCTGAGAGGTGGTGGAACGGAGTGAAACGCAAACTGACTCCACCAGTGACTTGGGAGCAATTTGTTGAGGAGTATAAGAAGCACTACGTTCCGGGTAGTGCTATTCAGAGAAGGATGGCGGAGTTCCAGCTGTTGACCCAAGGGTCCATGACGGTGGATCAATACTCTGAGAAATTTCATGAACTGGGCCAATACATGTCATGCATCATGGACAACGAGGAGGCCAAGATGCTGAAGTTCCACACAGGTTTGAGTTTTCGCATTCAACAGGCGATTGTTTGCGCAGAGACTACCACATTTGAGGGATTGCTGGAGGTATGTCGACGTGTAGAGAGGAATTTGGAAAGGGCAGCTGCACTAGAGAGACTAAAAAGGCCCCGTGAGGAGTTGCAGACGGGTAGATCAGGGAGATGGTTGAAAGTACCTCGCCGCCCACAGTCCGGGCAACCATTCCGGTCAGAACGACAGCAAAGTGCAGTGATTCAGACCCCGATGATTGAGGGTCCAGCACCGACTGATGCGCAACCAGTGAGGGCTGCGGCACCTATCCCACGGTGTACCCTGTGCGGACGTTTTCATCCGGGACCATGTCGGAAGGATCAGAGAGTGTGCTATAACTGCGGGAAGCAAGGACATATTGCTAAGGAATGCTCAACACCGGCTCAGGTAAACTCGCAGACACAGGCTCAGCAGGGAGGACGAGGCCGGACCAATGCCCGGGTACACGCGATGACGGACGCCGAAGTCGAGGAGTCAGGCGACGTGGTGACGGGTACATTTATTTAAGTACTTAATTTCGTAGTTGGAGTACATTTTTATGTGTTGTTATGGTTATGTGCTAAAACCTGAATGTGGTAGGTGTGATTTTAATTAACAAAGTGCCAGCAAATGTTCTATTCGATAGTGGAGCAAGTCACTCGTTTATGGCAAAGAGATTTGCCAAGAATCTGGACATTCTTCCCGAATGGATTGAGACTCCATACTGTATACAGGCCGCGGGTGGCCAAGTACTCATATCTCATCAACGTTACAATGGATGTGAATTGGAGATTAACGGTCTACAGTTTTCTGCGACCCTGATACCGATCCAGATGTTCGATTTCGACATTATTCTGGGCATGGACTTCTTGGCGGAGTATGATGCAAATATTAATTGCCGGCAACTGCAAGTCAGCATGAAGGCACCTGAACTGGGGGAAACTATATTTCAAGGGAATCCTAAATTAAAGAAGGCACCCCAGAAGCTTTATTTGACTGCGGCACAGGCATTTCGAGCACTAAAGAAAGGGAGAGAAGGATTTTTGATTTACGCAATGAGTGCTGAACATGAAGTTCCGCAAATCGACCAGATCCCTGTGGTAAGGGAATTTACAGATGTCTTTCCCGAGGAGTTACCAGGACTGCCACCAGAAAGAGAGGTAGAGTTCGAGATCAATCTCATACCTGGTGCTGAACCCATATCCAGGGCACCATACCGTATGGCTCCAGCAGAACTCAAGGAGTTGAAGGAGCAGTTGCAAGAACTGCTGGATCGTAAGTTTATTCGACCCAGTGTATCACCTTGGGGTGCTCCAGTCCTGTTTGTGAAAAAGAAGGATGGAAGCATGAGATTATGTATAGATTACCGGGAGCTTAACAAGATCACTATCAAGAACAAGTATCCCTTACCCCGAATCGAGGATCTCTTTGACCAACTACGGGGGGCTAGAGTATTCTCCAAAATCGATTTGCGATCCGGTTATCACCAGTTGAGGATCAAATCTGGGGATACAGCCAAGACCGCTTTCCGAACACGTTATGGTCACTATGAATTTCTGGTTATGCCTTTCGGATTAACCAACGCCCCAGCTGCCTTTATGGATCTAATGAACACAGTATTTCGGAAACAACTGGATAAGTATGTCGTAGTGTTCATTGACGATATTCTGATATACTCCCCCGACGAAGAGACTCACGCTGAACACTTGAGTGAGGCTTTAGAGACACTTCGGAGAAGCAAATTATATGCCAAGTTCAGCAAATGTGAGTTCTGGCTGAAGAGTGTAGCCTTTTTGGGTCATGTGGTTTCTGAAGAAGGAATTTCTGTAGATCCAAAGAAGGTAGAGGCGATCACTGAGTGGCCTCGACCCACTAATGTGACCGAGGTAAGAAGTTTTCTTGGACTGGCTGGATACTATAGGAAGTTTGTCGAGGGCTTCTCATCAATTGCAGTGCCCCTAAGCCGATTGACACAAAAGAAGTCAAAGTTTGAATGGACCCCCGAGTGCGAGCAAAGCTTTGCTGAACTGAAACAGAGACTGACCACAGCCCCTATTCTTGCTCAGCCCTCCGCTTCAGAAGGGTTTGTCATTTACAGTGACGCTTCTAAGAACGGGCTAGGTAAATGTATATGATTTCAACTGATTTTGTATACGATTAAAGATGTGGTCTAATCCTTATATTTCAGGATGCGTGTTGATGCAAAACGACAAGGTCATTGCATATGCTTCACGACAGCTAAAGCCCTATGAACAGAACTATCCGACTCATGATCTGGAACTAGCAGCGGTGGTGTTCGCGCTGAAAATCTGGCGCCACTATCTATATGGAGTGAAGTGCGAAGTGTTCACTGATCACAAAAGTCTTAAGTATCTGTTCACGCAAAAGGAGCTGAACATGCGCCAGAGGAGATGGTTGGAGTTGTTGAAAGATTACGACTTGACCATCAGTTATCATCCGGGAAAAGCCAATCGAGTGGCTGATGCCTTAAGTAGGAAGTCGAGCCATGCACGGCAGGCTACTCTAGAAAAAGAGATGGCGGAATTTGATTTGGATCTTGTGGATTCTACCGCAGATATTCTGGCCACGTTAATTATCACTCCAACCTTGGTAGACCAAATTAAGGAAGCACAGAAGAACGATGCAACAATTAGAGAGACGCGAGAAAGAATGTTAACCAGCCAAGTGGATGGGTTTCAGGTTCATGATGACGGCAGTATGTGGTACCAAGGAAGATTGTGCGTACCTGAGGTTGAGGAACTCAGGAAGGAGTTGTTGAAAGAAGCGCATAACTCGAAATTGTCTATTCACCCTGGTGCTACGAAAATGTACAATGATCTCAAGAGACACTATTGGTGGAATGGCATGAAAAGGCATATTGCTGAGTTTGTGGAAAGATGTCTTGTTTGCCAGCAAGTTAAAGCGGAACACCAAAGACCGGGTGGATTGATGCGACCTTTAGAGATACCTGAATGGAAGTGGGAGCATGTAACAATGGACTTTGTGGTGGGACTCCCGAAGACAAGAAATGGAAATGACGTGATATGGGTAATCGTGGATCGACTGACTAAGTCCGCTCACTTCTTGCCTATTCCCACCGGACTTACTATGGAGAGGCTGGTAGTCATGTACATTGATAACATTGTTTGCCTTCATGGAGTGCCAGTTAGCATAGTATCGGATCGTGACTCGAAGTTTACATCTCAGTTCTGGGCAGCGTGTCAGAAGAAGATGGGGACTGAGTTGCGACTGAGTACTGCTTTTCACCCTCAGACCGATGGTCAATCTGAAAGGACCATTCAGACTCTGGAGGATATGTTGAGGGCATGCGCATTGGATTTTAAAGGAAATTGGGACAGCATGCTCAAATTGATAGAGTTCTCCTATAACAACAGCCATCACAGTGCCATAGGTATGGCACCATTTGAGGCCTTATATGGACGAAAGTGTAGGTCACCTGTGCATTGGGACGAAGTTGGTGAACGTAGGTTGACGGCTCCAGAAATAATCGAGCAAACTAAAGAACAGGTGAAACTGATTCGTGAACGTCTTAAGACGGCTCAAGATAGAAGCAAGAGTTGGGCCGACACGAAGAGACGACCTTTAGAGTTCCAGGAGGGAGAAAAAGTCTATCTTAAAGTGTCACCCATGAAGGGTGTGACACGGTTTGGAGTTAAAGGGAAGTTGAAGCCGCGATATATTGGACCATATGAGATACTTGAAAGGGTTGGAGATTTAGCTTACAAATTGGCATTACCTCCGATGTTGGCTCAGGTGCACAACGTGTTCCACGTCTCGCAGTTAAGGAAGTACGTACCTGACCCGAGTCATGTGTTGGATGCGCAACCCCTTAAGATCAGACCCGATGCGTCATATGAAGAGGTTCCGATACGAATTCTGGATCGTAAGGACCAAGAACTCAGAAGAAGGATCATTCCCTACGTAAAGGTTCAATGGAGCAACCACCGAGAGAATGAAGCGACGTGGGAGCTAGAAGAGCAAATGCGCGACCGTTACCCCCCACCTCTTTGATTAAGGTACGACAAGTTTCGGGGACGAAACTTTTTGTAAGGGGGGTAGGATGTTATAACCGTGTGTTTCAAAAAAAAAAAAAAAAAGAGAGAGAGAGAGATAAATAAGAGATAAGGGTAAAATATTTAAATTAGGAAATCTTATCCCTTTCCCTGAATTAACTTTTAATCCCCTAAATCCCTCTCTCATAATGAACCCTCATCAAACCCTAACCCTCCTCCTCTCTTTTCTCTATTTCGGCAGCCTCCCTCTCCCCTTCTCTCCCTATCAATTTCGACCACAAGAAGGAAAGGAAAAAGGAGGATTTCGATCCAAGGATCAAGAAGAGGAAATCAAACGCTCACAAGATCACCACACCTTTCTATATCAATCACTTCTTGCTCGGATCGAGGTAGGTGCATATTCATTATTTCCTCAAAACGGTATGAAGGCTTGCATAGGCAAAAGGGTATTTTTATGTGATGTGGTTGTCGTTAGTTCTTGATTTTATTTGGATCATGTGCAACGTGTTTATTTTCCGTTATATGTTTCTTGATTCAACGTGATCTTGTTGTTGTATGGTTCGTTGTTACTTGGGGTTGTAAGGTCTTGATGCGAGTATGGATATGTGGAATGGGAAAAAGGTTGTTTGGGATTGGATGGAGGGATTGCAGAAATTTCAGAATGGGAGTTCTGAAATTCGGGGACATCGATCGATCGACGTCCAGAGGCTGAGGGTTCGACGTGCCTCAGATGGACATCGATCGATCGACGTCCAGAGGGTGAGAGATCGATGTGCCTCAGATGGACATCGATCGATCGACGTCAACTGAGTGAGGGTTCGATGTGCCTCAGAACCACGTCGATCGATCGACGTTCCATGGCTGAGGGTTCGACGTGCCTCAGAACCACGTCGAACGATCGACGTCAGGGGATGACGTCCCACTGTTTTCTTCCCCTTTTCCCTTGCATTCATGGCACGTGCATTGCATGAGGTACCCATTGTCTGAGGGTGTGCGTGTTCGGAGGATACGTAGTGCCTATAGGGCGTGGGGGCCGTGATGATACACAGCGTCGGTCGGGCGTGGGTGTCATGTGATACGCAGCGTCTATAGGGCGTGGGTGTCGTACGGATACGCAGCGTCTATAGGGCGTGGGTGTCATGAGATACGCAGCGTCTATAGGGCGTGGGTGCCGTACGATACACAGCGTCTATAGGGCGTGGGTGTCCAGAACGGCAAGTGGTGGCTAGAGACCATGACGCTGGAACTAGGTCCCGGGAGCATGCATTGCATATAGGCCTAGGAGCATATTGCCTGACATGTTCTAGTTGCGTGTGACACGATATGTGAGCATGCATCACGTATTTGCGCATGCATCTTGTGTGGATTGTTTATTTCCGTATACGCCATGTCATGTAGTTTATGTTGAGTACGTGGAGTGTCTTATCTTCCGGTTGTATACTGTCTGTTCTATGTGGTTACGTGGAGATATCGTTTTGGGTATGTAAGTTTTGTATTGTTTTGAGAGGCACCTACTGGGTGATTACCATCACTCACACCTACTATTCCATATGTAGCCGAGACAGAGTATGACTATATCTTCGTTGAGGATGAGTCCGATACCGTGGAGTGGGCCGAGTGACTCGTAGATACGGCTGCGGCAAGGATGGGGACAAGTTTTGGTGATGCTTTGGGGGTGACACAGACATTTTATTTTAGTATTCAGTATTACTTTTGAAAACGATTTCATGCTTTTAAATTTAGACATTCGACCTTGACTTGTAAGGCCTGGTCAGCCTAGCTTTACTGTCGTTATTTCCTTAAAGTTCATCAATTTCAATTTAGTGTTGTGACTCATCGTTTCCGCAGAAAGAAAAGGAAAGCTTTTCTATGTCAGCATTGACGTGTAGCAGGTTGATGTGACGCCTAGTATTCTCCTGAGTGAGATACGGCGGGTGCACCGTTTCCGAGGGTGGAGCTCGGGAGCGGGGCGCTACACCTGTTCACTGGGACGAAGTTGGTGAACGTAGGTTGACGGCCCCCGAGATCATCGAGCAAACTAAAGAGAAGGTGAAACTAATTCGTGAACGTCTTAAGACGGCTCAAGATAGAAGCAAAAGTTGGGCCGACACGAGGAGACGACCTTTGGAGTTCGAGAAGGGAGAAAATGTCTATCTTAAAGTGTCACCCATGAAGGGTGTGACACGGTTTGGAGTTAAAGGGAAGTTGAAGCCGCGTTATATTGGACCATACAGATACTCGAGAGGGTTGGAGATTTAGCATACAAGTTGGCATTACCTCCGATGTTGGCTCAGGTGCACAACGTGTTCCACGTTTCTCAGTTAAGGAAGTACGTACCTGACCCGAGTCATGTGTTGGATGCGCAACCGCTTAAGATCAGGCCTGATGCGTCATATGAAGAGGTACCGATACGAATTCTGGACCGGAAGGACCAAGAACTTAGGAGGAGAATTATTCCCTATGTCAAAGTGCAATGGAGCAACCATCGGGAGAACAAAGCGACATGGGAGCTGGAAGAACAAATGCGTGACCGTTACCCCCATCTCTTTGATTAAGGTACGGCAAGTTTCGGGGACGAAACTTTTTGTAAGGGGGGCAGGATGTTATAACCGTGTTTTAAAAAAAAGAGAGAGAGAGAAAAGAAAATAGAGATAAAGGATAACTAAATGTTTGAATTCATTAAATTCTATCCTAATCAACTAATTGACCCCTTTTAATTTTCCTCAAATCTCTCCCTCCCATCTTAATCTCTTATCAAACATAATCCTCCTCCTTTCTCCCTCAAATTCGACAGCCTCCCTCTCCCCTTCTCCCCATCAAACTTTTGGCCACAAGAGGGAGAGAAAAGAAGGATCTTTGATCCATGGTTCAGGAGGAGAAAACCGCAACCCTAACGAGATCATCATCTCGTAGATATATCAATCAACTCTCGCTAGGAATCGAGGTAGGTGCATACTATCTATTCCCTCAAAACGGTATGAAGTCTTGCATAGTCAAAATGGTATTTCTACGTGTCGTTGTTGTTTAATCATTGAACAATTGTGATCTTGATGATGTGTTTCAACATGTTTATTTTCCGTTATGTGTTTCTTGATGTCAACGTGATGTTGTCGATGTATCTTTCATTGTGGTGATAGGGTATTGGTTCAGGAAATTCAGAATGAGATTTCTGAATTACGGGGACATCGATCGATCGATGTCCAGTGGATGAGGGTTCGATGTGCCTCAGATGGACGTCGATCGATCGACGTCCAGAAGGTGAGGGTTCGATGTACCTCAGGAGTACATCGATCGATCGACGTCAACTGAGTGAGGGTTCGACGTGTCTCAGTTGGACGTCGATCGATCGACGTCAGAGGATGACATCCAACTGTTTTCTTTCCCTTTCTCTTGCGTTCATGGCACGTGCATTTGCATGAGGTACACTACGTCTATAGGGCGTGGGTATCGGGATGACTCACTGTGTCTATAGGGTACCGGGGTCATGAGACATACCGCGTCTACAGGGCGTGGGTGTCCAAACGGTAAGTGGTGGCTAGTGACCATGATGCCGGAGTTGCATGAGGTATACTGCGTCTATAGGGCGTGGGTATCGGGATGACTTACCGTGTCTATAGGGCATCGGGGTCATGAGACATACTACGTCTATAGGGCGTGGGTGTCGAGAACAGCAAGTGGTGGCTAGAGACCAAGATGCTGGATGGACGTCGATCGATCGATGTCAGAGGATGACATCCAACTGTTTTCTTTCCCTTTCTCTTGCGTTCATGGCACGTGCATTTGCATGAGGTACACTACGTCTATAGGGCGTGGGTATCGGGATGACTTACCGTGTCTATAGGGCACCGGGGTCATGAGACATACCGCGTCTACAGGGCGTGGGTGTCCAAACGGTAAGTGGTGGCTAGTGACCATGATGCCGGAGTTGCATGAGGTATACTGCATCTATAGGGCGTGGGTATCGTGATGACTTACCGTGTCTATAGGGCACCGGGGTCATGAGACATACTACGTCTATAGGGCGTGGGTGTCGAGAACAGCAAGTGGTGGCTAGAGACCAAGATGCTGGATTTAGGACCCGGGAGCATGCATTGCATATAGGTCTAAGGACATACTGTGTGACATGCTGCTTGTTGCGCGTGACACGTTATTTGAGCATGTATCACGTACTTGCACATGCATCTTCTGTGGTTTGTTTACTTTTCGTATAAGTGGTATCATGCTGTGTTATGTGCTACGTGATGGTATCAGTTTGAGTATGTAAGTTTTGTATTGTTTTGAGAGGCACCTACTGGGTGATTACCATCACTCACCCCTACTATTCCATATGTAGCCGAGACGGAGTATGACTATATCTACGTTGAGGACGGGTCCGATACCGTGGAATGGGCCGAGTGACTCGTAGAGATGGCTGCAGCGAGGATGGAGACGGGATTCTTATGATGTTATTGGGATGACACAGATATTTTAATATTCAGTATTACTTTTTGAAAACAATTTCATGCTTTTAAACTTCCGATATTTGACCTTGACTTGTAAGGCCTGGTCAGCCTAGAAATAATGTCGTTATTTTCTTGAAGTACGTTAAATTCAAACCTTTTGATGTGATTTATCGTTTCCGCGCAAAGTTAAGGAACACTTTTCTATGTCAGCACTGATGTATGACAGGTTGATGTGACGCCTTGTATTCTCCTAAGTGAGATACGGCGGGTGCACCGTTACCGAGGATGGAGCTCGGGAGCGGGGCGCTACAAAAAATGCAGTGAAAACCTCTTAACATACGGATTAACGGGGCAAAAGCAAAACTTCATTTCCTATCCAAATTTCCGTTAAAATTGTGAAGGGTCCGTTATGTCCTTTCATTATATCAATAAAAAATATAGGGAAAATCATCTTTTGCCCATATGCTTTGGCTAATCTGACGTTTACCGTCTTATGTTTGAAATTACATACTTAACACCCTTGTGCTTTTAGACTGATAATAAAATCTCACTTTTCTGGTGATACCGCCGGAAATGACTTAAAACTAAGAGTATTTTGATCATTTTATATATTTCATCTTAGAAAATACATAAGTCCACTATGCGGACATTACCAAACTTTAAATCATGGTTTTGCAAGGACACAATTGGACAAAAACAGATTATCACTAAAACAGAGCACCATTGATGTTAAACCCGGCAATTTTCGAACTAGTCGTTACGCGTTAATTTGAAACTAACATAGCCGTGGGGTGTAACGACCTCTTGAAATTAAATTTATTACAGCATATCATTATGTGCAAGTAATTTCGTAGTTATACATATGAAGATGTTTATATTTAAATATAAAGTAGCGAAATTGTATAAGTAATTGAAAAATAAAATAAAATAATAAATCTAATTAAACAAATTAAAAAGAAAGGCAGTTAGGATGGATGGTTTCAAAAAAAGAAAATAATAATAATAATAATAAATAAATAAATAAATAAATTTATTAGCTGATAAGTAATTAGTAAATGAATTTCAAAAAAAGAAAAAATAAAAAAATAAAAGAAGGCACGATTGGTGGGTAACTTCCCCTGCCCCCCGCCCCCCCCGCCCCAAATTTCGGCAGGTTAAATGTTAAATGGGAAGGGGAGCCGCAAGCGGTTAAACAACAAACAAAAAAAATACCGAGAGAACAGAGAGCAACAGAGGCGGCGCTGAGAGAAAGAAGAGAGGAGGAAGAAGAGAGGAGACGGAGGAAGGAGAAACGGAGAAGCGTACAAAACAAACTCCGACTTGCTTATATAATTGTCTATCTTGAGGTAGGTTCCCTTTCTCCCTCCACATGGTACAAATTCAAGCATTCTTAGGTGATATCCTATGTGCTTTTGTTGTTTTTAATTGTTAAATTTCCCATAGACTGGAAATAGGCGAAAATATAGATCGGGGTGGAAAAACGGTCGCCAGAGGCAGCCGGAGCGCCTCACGCGCCACTGGGAGGAGCCGCGCGTGGCTCCACCGCGCGCATGGTTAGTCACGCGTCTTCTGGGTTGCTGTATGAGTTGTATATTTAAAAAAAAGTTTAAACCAAAAGGGCCGAAACCCGGATCAGGGGGCAGGACCAGCGGGCCAACTGCTCCTGCATCCAGGGCCTGGCCCAAATCTAATCGAAATCAAAAAAAAAAGAAAGGGGCTGGCAGCTTAGCAGACCGAGCCGAATAGCCAACGGACCGGGCCAGCTGGTGTCGGCCCAATTAACGCGAAGTTTTAAAAAAAGGGGCGAAATCATTCTGGCACAGTCCAGCCTTAACAGGCCGGGCTTGTGAGGTTAGCAGACCAGGGCTAGCTGTAAAGGGTCAACCCACTTAATAATAATTAATTATTTTCTTTTTCTGAATTTCTGGAATTTATTAAATGTTATTTAATTAATTTTAAATAGTAATAATTATAGGAAAAATATAAATAAATAACAGAAAATTATAAATAAATTTTAGAAATTATAAAAGGTAAAAAGTAAATTATTTTCATTAAATTTCAGTAATTATGATAATTTATTTAATTTGAATAATTAGATATACATAGAAATAAATAGGGGAAAAATGAGGAAAAATATTGAAAATGCACGATAAAGGTATACAAGCCGTGGAGAAGTGGATTTGACGCCGAACAACGCTGAATCAGTACTCGGATAATAAGTGAACCCAGAATTAAGTGCTGGAGGATGGTGAGGATGGGCCAGGGGCCTCAGGCGATTGTGTTTTTGCATTCATGGCACGTGCATCGCATTTATGACGGGTCGTGACGTATGGGTCACGGGCGCTCAGGATGGTGTACGGTGGCGGGGCCACGCACACTCAGGATGGTGTACGATGGCACGGCCACGCACACTCAGTATGGTGACTGTGGGGTGTACGACCTGCAGCCACTCAGTAGGACCCGGGTTCATGCATTGCACGGTATGGATATCGGCATTCTGTTTGACATGACTTTGTTGCGTGTGACATGCATAGTGGGACATGCATCACGATGTTGCGCATTCTTTCCTAGAGTGATTTACTTTTCCGCATTCTTTCATATGCTTATGTGATATCATGTTTTATGTGCTATGTGTTATATCATTTTTGGATGCTCGTCTTGTACTACTTAGAGGCAGGTGCCTACTGAGTGATTTCCCCGTCACTCACCCCTACTCCCCTCCTCCTCCAGGTGAGCAGGTAGAGGCCTACGATTATGTCTTTGTTGAGGACGGGGCTCACACAGTGGAGTGGGCAGACTGATGGCCGCATCTAGGACATGAGGAGACCGTGCGGTCATTTGTTATTATTTTATTGGGATTCATCAGACATACCTGCTTAGGCAGTTGGCACAGTGATGTTATTGCCATTATTGATTTAGTATATTATTGAAATATTTTCTTTTATTCATGGGATTTAGTGTATGGTATTTCGTTTCCGCGAGAAAAATTTCTACGTCTTTTCGGACATGTTGGAAATTAACTCAACGCCTTGTATTCTCCTGAGCAAGCTACGACGGGTGCAAAGTTTCCGATGCCAGGGTTTGGGAGCGGGGCGCTACAGGTGGTATCAGAGCTGAGGCTTCAGATCCGCCTCAGGAACGCAGGATTAACTGAATCATTTAGATGTAAGCTATGACCTCTTCCTAAAAATGACAAATATACGACTAATAAATGAAGTAGACCTAAGTTATGATCGGGCTATGGGAGACGTGTGCCATTGGTGAGCTTTCTCTATGTAATTATCGTTGAACCCCGAACCTTCGCATGAGCCTCATAAAGGCGCAAATCCATCGATTACTCCCGACAATCCGAATTCTTGTCAAGATTCGCATGAAATCCAAGAAAGTACCATCGTGTCGTGCACAATCTGGCAAAGGAGGCAACGGTGGTTATGGTAACGACCACCAGGATCAGGTGGTCATCCTCTATGCATTGGCCGACACCATGACCAACACTTTGGGGCGCAATAGCGACAGGGGACTGCGCAATGCCAGTAGCAGTTGAACCAGCTGTTTCTGCCGCTGCCACCACCAGATCTCAGATTCTACTACATGGAAATGCAGGACTTCCAGAATCTGATATTTAGAAGGACCCTTCATCGAGGTGGCATAAATATGCGACATGGCCGCTAATAATCACAAGACCGCTTGTGATGGAAATACAACCGTAGAAGAGTGCATGGCCACCGCGGCCACCATGTGCTCATTGTTGATGCCACGTTTTGTAAGGTCCATGATGAACACTCTAGAGGGGGGGTGAATAGAGTGTTGGGCAATTTTGCGGAATTTTCTCGGTTTAGCTCAATACAAAATAGAGGCACTCAAAATCAATAAAGAATGAGATGAGAGATAATGATTGAAGACACAAGATTTAGAGTGGTTCGAATCTTAAATGATTCTACTCTACTACCACTTTGCTTTCAAAGTGGATTTTCAACAGCAGCTTTCTTATTACCTTTGATAAGGAACAAGAACAACAACAACAACACTTACACTAACTCTAGTGCAAGCAACAACTACAACAGCAGTAACTTATTGCACAACCAATTTGTGCAATACCAACAACAGCAGCAGCAACTTGTTGCACATACACTTTGTGCAACCTCAACAACAACAACTATAAGCAAGAACAAGTTCTTGCTTCCTCACAACTTCAACAAAGTTCTCTCAAGAACTTTCTCACAGTGAGTTGAAGGAAGTAGTAGGGATCACACTTTCTTTATAGTCTAAACACAAGCAAGAGATCAAATGTTTATGGTTCCTCTTGTGTTAGACTCACTATCTCTCAATATACAACAATGAAGAACAAAGAAAGGGTTAAGAAGCTTTAAGCACTTTTACACATATGAGAGAAATATACAACAATGAAGAATGAAGCTTGATGATGGTGAAAGTGTGTGTTTGCCTCATCCAAACTTCATCTATTTATAGGGGATGTTCACCACGTTTTTTGAAGCCTCCACCATGTCTTCAATTGCATCAAATGTCAAGATAATGTCCAAATAATCTTTAGCCACCCTATGGAGTGATTTGATCCTCAATAGCCAACCTAGAATAGCTTAGACATGGATACAATAGTCAAGGAAGCATGTAATATGTTGGGTTAAAGTCCACAAGAAATTTGAGCAAGATTGGAAAGAGAAAGCATTAAAAATCTCACTTGGATTGTGTTCAAACATTCAAAAAATTTGAATTCTAAGGGACATCGATCGATCGATGTCCCTGGGTTGAGAGATCTATGTCCTCCGAAACTTTCTGATTTTGATACTGCCTGACATCGATCGATCTATGTGAGGGTATGATGTACATCGATCTCTGTTTTAGAGATCTATGTCAGGGTATGATGTACATCGATCTCTGTTTTAGAGATCTATGTCAGGGTATGATGTACATCGATCTCTGTTTAGAGATCTATGTCAGGGTATGATGTACATAGATCCCTGTTTAGAGATCTATGTCAGGGTATGATGTCTCTTTCTTATTTTCAAGTATAAAACTACTTCTAAATCCTTTTCAAACATCTTTAAACTTCATCAAAACATTTATACTCTAACAATCTCCCCCTATGTGAGATATCTATCTGTCACAATGCTTTCTTTTCATTTTGTTCCAATTATGAAATATCTTTTTAGCTCATTTTCAAACATCTTTTAAATTCATCAAAACAATTCATTTTCCAACAATCTCCCCCTTTTTGATGATTTCAAAACCAAGGATTTTAAAAGATGT